>QOCX01000299.1:4622-49662 GCA_005959815.1 Sarcophaga bullata | reverse complement strand
ATGTTTGTGCTGCATGCTACTTATGGTTATATTTGCGGCATTTGCTATGTTGCTGCTGTTTTGCTGTGTATAAAAACAAAACTGCAAAACAATAATATCAAGAGAATATTGCTGTTGTTATTGCTATTGTTTTAATATTAAAAAGAAATGAGAAAAATAAAAAGACAGCAATTGTTTTATGTGCATATGTATGTGTTTGTATCTATGTCCGTCTGTATGTATTGCCCTTTTTATATAGTGTGATTGATTTCCGGGTAAATTGTCTGAGGCGTTTTTCATTTCATTTCTGTTTTCGGTAAAGTGAGTGTTTTCTTGTAGTTACCATGTGAATTGTTATAAACTCTTCATTTTGCTGGTTATCGTTAACAAAACAAAAATAAAAAAGAAGAAGAAGAAAACAATATTGAAAAGAAAAAGTGCTTGCTTATCAATGGTCAATAATAAAAACAACAACAACAACAACAACATTAATAATATAAAAAGTCTTTTGATGAGAAATTTCTTTAACACACTCCCAACGGTCATGTGCGGCAATGTTGTCCTGCAACAAATGCAACATGATTGTTCTTTTTTTCCTTTTTTTCTTGTCTTTTATTTTCTTTTCAGGAAAACAATGAAGATTTAATAAAAAAAATTTTTTTGTAATATTTGGCTTGGTTTGGTGTGGTTTAGTTTGATTTTTAAGTAGCGAAGAAGTTTTAGGAGGAAAAGCTTTTATTTAAATTAAAAAATCTTATCCCATAGTCTTAGAAATTTGGAAATTCGAAAAAAGCGAATAAGTTTTAACCACAGTTTTCGATTTCATGAAATAAAAAGGTTACCATCCCATTTAATTAAGCCTCCCTAACTTTAAAAGCCATGATGTCTCATTTGTTTCGGTTAGATTGGAGTCAAACATCTTCTGACCATAATATTAGTATACTCCTTTGCTAATATTATCTTGCATTGTGTGTATCTAACGATTACAGCGATATTACGATCTCAATATGCAGATGGTATCTCTATGATATGACCTCCAAGCCATTTGCCCTGACGAGTGTTAAGATATTGTTTGGTATTAAAATGACAAATTTTCCATCCAGCAATTTCCCGTGCAGCCTGCTTACAGATTCCAAGAATGTGTTCTAATGTTTCATTATCATCAAAGTCAAATTATTAACTTCATGTTGTTCCTAAATAATCTGATGCATGACTTAAAGCTCCTGTTATAGTAATTTTCTAATAAAAGATTTAATTGCCTTAAATCACATCTGTTTGTTGAATTTTTGCCTCGGTTTATTTCTCTTCTCATTGAGTATAACTTCCAAATAACGGTTCCCACACCACAGAAAAGTGTTGGCCACACAATCTTCCCGATCATTGATGCGAATTCTCTCAAGAGCAAGTATCACTCAAGGGGTAAACCTATTTTCCCTGATTAATTGATTCGGATTCCGACCACAGTAGAATAATTTTATTCGATTTAACCTCATAGGAGGTGAGTGATCGGATGACGTTCTGAATGTTAAATACACATACATACAATAATTGGTTCTTCCATCAGTATTATGACATAGTTTCTCATACCACTTATGTTGTGTGTGTTACTTTTATCCATAAGTGGCGGTACCTACAGCCTAAAGATGACTCCGAACGACAAATTTTTGGAGCAACTTTTTATTCACTCTAAGGTTTTTTGCCAGAAATCTGCTGAGAAGCAGCCGTCGAAGAAATATTTGTTCATACTTCAATTTGTTGGAGATGTGAGACCAGGAGTTTGAGCCATTGTCTCACTTCTTCGACTACAAATATTACTAATAACGCTTCTAGGATGTCTTGTGTATAGTTTTGAGAAAAAGAATCAAAAAACAATAAAATGAACATGAACGATATTTATCTGACCCTTTCACACTACCTACTAGACTACGGCGACTGTTAGATAGTATTTCTTTCATTGTCAGAGGTTTTTAATATTTCACTCTGGAACCAAAGTACATCGGCTATGTTGTTACAATTTTTGATCCCGTGCCCAATAATCTATACCAAAGTAACTAATGAAAATCTAGTAATTTTCTTGAACAATTTCTTTGTAAGGTACGCCCTCTCTAGCTTTTTTATGACCATTTTGAGATCCGTAAATACGTGTTCATCCTTATTCAATATCCTTGCACTGAATGTATTCCACATCTTTCTTTATAGCTCTTACTTCGGCTTGAATAATGTCATAATAATTGGGTTGTCCAATGCGACTTTGCCTTGTGATATGTCGGATATGTCAGATGTGTCCTGATAAGTGTAGGCTATGGATAGAAATTATACAGTTTAGGCCGAATTGTCATAATATTTATACCACTATTGCACGTCCAAATTTTAGCTTAGTTTTATGATGCTATCGGATAGTGGAATTAATGTTTTTCTTATATGAACATCAAGATTTAATATTTTTGTGATTAAAAGCCTATTTGCAAAGATTATGAAATTTATTTTCTTTTCCTTTTAACACCTTACTAAGAAGTTAATTATTTTCAGATGTTTAGAATGCATTATACGATCTTTTTGGTTTTTTTTTTATAACACATCCATCACAGTTTTCGTCGACTTTGTTTTGCAAATCTTTATTATTGCCATGAAGCTTAACCTTTTGCTACCCACTTTTAAATTTGTCTTGATTCTTTAAACAGTTTTAATATCGTTTTGTTTATAGCTTTTTAAAAAGGGGATTTTAATTCTGTTCGTTTTAGTTTTTCAAATGATTCACCAACAAGAAGAAAAAAAGGAATATAAAAACGCAGAAAAAAACGAAACAAAGTTTATAAATTTAATTGCAACTTTTAAATAAGCGTTGACACGGTTCAGCGATTTATATCTGAAGATTACTGCCAATTTCAAATAAAAAATCAAAATCAAAAACTCTTGAATTACTTTTTATTGCGTTGTTTTGTAGTTTTTGTAACACATATTACTTACGGAACAACAACAACAACAACAAATCCTAACAGTTATAACAGTTACAAAGACAACAACAAAACCAGAAAAAAAAACTACTCTTCTTACGTACCAACCAAAACCATTAATTAAATAAAAACAGTTTAAAAAGTAACTGCATTAAGCGTATTAACAATTATTACCAACAAAAAAAAAAATTGAAAATAGTTTTTATTATTGCGCTACACTGATAATGATAATCATGGATAGAAAAAATGTAACATAATGTAACGTAATACAAGACACAAACACAAAAACACACACACATGTTACCTCCCACCATATAACTTTACATTTATATCAGGGGTTTACAATCATCCACCACAATTTGATATCAAAACTGTTATAATTACCTCATATTAATACCATAACAACGACATCAACTACAACTACAACTACAACTACAACTACAACTACAACTACAACTACAACTACAACAATAACAACAACAATGAAAAAGAGAAAGAATTGTAATCTTGTTCTTTATTCAAAACAACGTTTTTTTTCTATTTTTTCTTTATTCCTCTCTCTCTTTTACCTGTATTTGTACGCGTATAATGCTTTCATCACTGTAAATTGTCTAGACCACCAAGCTAAAAGCAGCACAAGAAAAAAAGCCGTCAAGAGAAGACGTTAAAATATGTTCACAACTATTAAAAGACATCATTTATTTTTTGAAAAACGACAGTAGCAATGCTAGGAACCGATAAAAGCAAATATAATTCTTCTACATATGTACGCTACATGCAGTCGAGTGCATCAATTGTTATCGAGTCAGTTATGGATTTGAAAAAAGTTAACTTAAATTTTCCAAAAAAATAAACCGAATAATGAAAATTATTTAAAAATGTTAAATGAATTCATTTATTGAATGTAGTTTTTGTAGAATAATTAAAAAAAAAGGAATTAATTTCTGCACATTTTGCATTTTTAATGCTTGCAAAAAAAGTTCGTTTCCTAAGTCTTTTGTGTAAAGTTATTTGAGCAATTCATACAAGCCCTTGTATTGTTGTATTGAGTGTATTGTTGGACATATGTGTATACAACAGTGTATGCTTGTTGTTTTTCATATGTTTTTAAAAGGTTTATTGGTTTCATGCTATCAAATTGTTTGAATGCCATTTGCGAGCATTCACAAACAAAAATTGTATTCAATACAACATACACGATACAAAGTCGTGTATAATGGCCAATTATCATGACAGTTGATAATGACCATCTCGCAAAAGCTTTTACTGTCATATTAGTTATCATTTATTCAGTTTATTATGTCAAACACATATGCATGACAAAATGACAACAAATTTCAGTCAAAAAATAATGTTCAATTGTCGATTATGGCACGATAACATCCTACATGGAATCCAAGAGCATTCAATGCATTCCGAAAAATTCACTGTTTGATAGGGATTTTTAACTGGTGGCGTCACTGGTCCATAATTTTTTAAAAGGACGTTAAGCACTGCAATCCTTTGAATACCAATTTCATTTGAAGGCCAGAATGATAGACTGATAGTATCTCTACTGTCCTGAGGTCTTTAATTTTTTCCTTATGCTTCCCAGGTAGCAAAATGACGAGACGTGCGAGCTTCCTCAACGTCCACAGTACATCATCGCTAATGAACATGCGTCAAAACAGACACAGACATAGGCTTTCTGATGTGAAGACGATGTGAAGTCTAACAAGCAGTGTATTGGCTTACTAGACTTGAGGCTACAGTTCAAACCCCAGGTCAGACATCTCCAACATAACGAAATATTAAAAAATATTTCTTCGGCGATAAATAAAATTGCTGTAAAAAGTTACCCAAAAATAAAGTCTGTCATTCGGATTCGACTTTAAATAGTAGGTTCCGCCACACAACATAAATGGTATCAGAAGCTTGGTCGTAATCCTGATGAAAGGGTTTTATTCTAATGCTCTCATCTCCAAGTAAAAAATATCCACTTTTATTAACTTGATTTTCGGGAGAGTCCGGGCAATTTTTTAATCAATTAAAAAATGTAAAGCCTTTGAATGGGGTTTTTTGTTGCATAATAAATTAGAGGCTATTGCGTAAATACATGAGTGTTAGGCTAATGGGTTCAATAACAATCGAAGTCATTTATCTCATAATATTAGCATATCATTAAAAGGGGATTTTCTCGGCTGTTTTATCATATTATCTTCTTTTATATTGCTGTTAAATTAGTTTGAAAATTTTTTTTTTTTTATGAAGCAGTTTAAATGAGGATGATTGATGATGATTGATGTTGTTTCTGTAATTAAAGCTGAAAATTAATTGCCAAAGATTAATAGCCAAACAAAATTAGATAGACGAGCGACTTGATAAAGTAATTTACGAATTAATTGATTCATGCGACATCATTTTGTTTCCGTATACGTTATAAAAACTATAAACTGGCCTTGTAACTGTAAGAGTAATAGTGTCAAGAGTAATAGTGTCATTGCGTACGTAGTCATTGAATGTTAAAGTCGCCATTGTCTAATAGATAACCCCAGGTCAAGATATGTCCAACAAAATCGAAATATGAAAAAAATATTTCTTCGGCGATTTTCTCTCGGCAGATTTCTAACAAAAACTGTGAGAGTGAATAAAATTGTCCTGTAAAGTTTCTCAAAAATCTATCGTTTGGAGTCGACTTTAGATGGTAAGTCCCATTACTCATGTACGACATGAGTATATTAACACACACAAATTAAGTGGTGTAAGAAGCTAGGTTGTAATCCTGAAGGATTGTAATTCACAAAGAATATAAACTTGAAACTGAGCTGCAAAATTTGCTAAGCAAAAGGCGAAACTTTATTTTCCATAAAAGTTATGTTTCTTGCTTATTAAAGTTTGTCTTCTAAATCTTTGGTTTTTTACAAACATATAATAATGTGCTTCAGTATTCGTTATTGCCATGTCAAATAGTTTTAATTCAGATTTTGTTTTTCCATAATCTTTAAAAGTGTTCTCATATAAATATATAGGCGAGCATTTTATAGAATCTGTGATCTTATTTTTATACTCCTACTTAGTGGTGTAATGTTTTACAGTTGATGCGTAGTCTAAAGCATTCACGTTTTTTCTGTTTCTCATCTCTTCTTTTTTTTTTGTCGAGAACAACTTCTACTGCTTAAGCATTTTTTGTTTTTCTTTTTCTATATCTTAAGCAAAAGTTGTTGGGTTTTTCATTCATTGCTTGCTCAAATACTGTTGAAACAACCAACAAAACAAAGTAGTAGAAAAAAACAGAAGAAAAAAATCTTAAAAAAATATAAGAAGACTAGAGACACACGTTATTCTGGATTGTTAAGACGAGCGATATTGCATTGATTCATTATTAAGATGATGATGTTATACAATTCATGGCATTAGTGTTAACAGTAGCCGCTGGCAAAAGCGGCATTTTAGCATTGGGCTTCTATTAATCAGTCGTTCACAATTGATTTGTATGTGTGTACGTGTATGTATGTATGTATGTGTATGTTTGTTTTTATCTGTCATAGTTATAAACTTGTTAAATTGCTACCATAGTAATAGCCGTTGTTGTAACTAACACAACAATAACAATAACAACAACAAGTAAATCAACAATAAAAGTATTTGTTATAAAAACTATAAGCCAGACTGTAAGTAAGTTTGTATGTTCGATGTACTCAAGTTGGTCTTAATGTCGGTCTTTATACATTCTGATGTTTATGACGGCACGCGTCTTAAGTTTTAAGTTTTATTTCTCTCCTCCTTGTTCATTTTATTTGATATCTTTACTAGATGTTCTTACTTTTTTGTTCTTTTTCTTTTTATGATTGCTTTATATTTTATTTTTTGTTGTAAAACAATATTAAGCATTTACATAATATCGGTTTTCACGGCTAATATCCTGGAGATATTTAAGGAAATCTTGTTTGCTGTCAATTATGAAATTATAGGCTTTTTCCTTTAGCATTATGAGAATGCACTCATTTTGTAGGAGCCAATGTCCCTATTTTCAAAAAAAAAAAGACTGGGACAGTAAGCTTTCACAAGTTTCTATTAGTCGTAATCAATTATTCACGTCCGTTCTATACAAATAAATGATTTCCTTATGGAAGCTTTCGTTCTCTACAAGCCAACCAAGCCATTGTTAAATGTTACCCTGTAAAAGCGGACATTGCTTTTGAAAGCAACTTTTTCGACGTTTTTTGGTTGTAATTGTCAGCTTGGTGTATCCGAGAGCTCCAATTTGAACGTACATTTTCCAGAATTCCCACATCTCCTAGGCTGTAAATTGATTCACGTGCCTGAAATTGATGTCAGATTGTCGCTATCACTTGCCGCTCAAACAATTGTCTAGTGGGGTCAAATCGCTTCATCTTGGCGATCAATGAACTGCGAGAATAGCTGCTCACCCTTTCTCTATTAAGTTCAGTTCTAGCAATAGGTAGGTACGTTGAGCGGTAGAAAACTGACAAGGTTTCATGCCTATCGGCATACATCGGAAAGGATGTATGTTGAGCAAACTCAACCTCTTCCAATCCATTCCTCTGAGATGAGTGTTACTACAGAATAAAAAAAATGGGGAAATGACAAAAATGTCCCATCATTTCGATATTTTCCCAATATTCACTGCATTCAGTAGTATCCACCAGGCTTGTATCGACCAGATCTAAGGTAGAATATCCCGTAAGAACACTTCATTCGGGTTCACTTTAGATTACCTCTACAGTACATTATCATTGCTGCTGTTGATAGACGCTTCTCTTGACTTTTTACCCTGGTTTTCAAGGCATTAAAAGGCATTTGTAATTATCCAAGCTTATGTTATCTTATTTGCTTCCTCATTTCCGATCACTCTTTGAAAACTAAGCAACTTCATACAATACCTAGAGTAATTGTTAATCGCCTTTTTCCGTTCCAGAACAGTCATTGATACCGCACTCCTGTATGTTATTCCTGTAATTGTTATGTGGCTATAAGAGAATATATTTAAAGCCCTATGAGTCAAGTTTACCAAATTATCACTAGCCCAGATCATACACTTCCTGATCGCACGTGCCTCCCTTATTAAGATGCATAGCCTCGCTTTATTATTATGTTCTGAGCTATCCACCCACATCTGTTTGATCAAGAAAGTCGATCTGGTATCAGTATGATGCAATTGTTACCGTTTGTTAGGCATCCTGTTGAACAATTCTGCCTTTATTATTGTAATGAAATTGAATGATCTATGTCTTCCGGTATGGTGGTAAAGTCCTTTAAAACGTAAAGGCAAGATATGGCCTCTAGTTATAGTCATAAGATGTTCTTGAAAGCTAGTGAATAAAAACAAACATCACAGCACTGCTAGATTCCTGTATAGGATTTAAATAAATTCCAAAAATTATCTTTATCCCATATAAAGTTGTATTAATTGATAGCAAAAATTTTCATAAACTTTATAATGAACTTTAAGGAAACAATAGCTTTCAGGCAACACAAGAACTTGTAATTCGTTACATTGTATATTAATTATACATTTTATTTAACAATTTTAAGGATGTACGTGTAGTGTATTGTTGTTATAAAACAATCAGGAAATGTTTATCAATAAAATGAAATAAAAATTTATACGCACTTCCTATGCCACATACATTTTGGTGTGCCTTTACTCTTTCTGCCATTACCTGTTTAGTATGTGCAACAGAAAATTTCTTACAGATCTTGTATTGTAAGTGAAGTAAAAAAGCTGGCAATTTAAAATCATTTAAAAACACAATCTTTTTTTTTCATAATATTTCCTCAAAGTCAAATATATTTTCGTAAAACCAGCTTCAGCAATAGTTGCCATAAAAAAAAACTTTTTTTTTTCCTTGAATTTTTCATTAACATATTAAAACCGTCTAAGTAGGTAGGTATACGCCATAATAATAAATCCTGTTAAAAAATAAAAATGGCTTAAAGCCTTAACAAATATGCCATTATATGATACAGGATTGTATTTAAAAATATTTTTAACCATATTAAATACATACAGACAGTGATACAGAGATATAAAGCGGTAAGTTGTTGGACCGGGTAAGATAAAAATATTTTTGTTTTGTTTTTTTTCTTTTCTTTTCTTTTCTTTTCTTTTGTTTTTTTTTTTGTTTTTCGCACAGTCAAGATGGCATTAGTGTATAAGAAAAGCTTTAAAATAATTATTTGTGATGATAAAGCAGTAAGAGAAGACAAGTTTCTTAATGTATAAACAAAAAAAAAAGAAATGTTATGGGAATTTAATTTTATTCTATAAAAATATAAAAAAATGTGAAAAAAAAATAAGTCATCTTAAATTTATTGCGTAAGAAAAATTTCTCTGTTCGAGGAAAAAGAAAACTAAAAAGAAAAGAAAGTATTGGAAAGGCAAGATATCAGGTTTGTATCTTAAGTCTTTTGTTTGTCAGTTCAGTTTTATTTATTTCTTGCGGTACGATTAACCGAAAGGTTTTGCTGTCTAAGTCTTTTGTTTTAATTTACTTAACAAAAGAAATAAAAAAAAAAAAACCAAAAAAAAACAAAACAAACCTGCCACAATGCTGCAAGCAGTTGAATGTGCTGACGTATACACATATCTACTATATTTGTTGTTGTTGCTACAACCATATAAAGTTTTTGAAAATTTTCTTTTCAGTATTTAAGCCTGTGTGTGCGTCTGTATGTTTAAAATAGTGTTTGAATGAATTGTAACAATAAATAATTGAAATTATTTAATTTTCTTATTTACCAGACACTACCATCACCACTGCACTAGCAACTCCACATACTGCTACTGCCACTTTTTGTTTGCATTTGCAGTGGAAAAAAAAAACAAACCGTTTTCCCTCGCACCTTATTTGTTGGTGGAGTTTATTTTTTCAATTATTTTCTGTTAAATTTTTCAAATTGCATACAATAGATTATGGACAAATAAAAATAATAATAAAAAAAAAACACTTCAAATCGGAAAAGTCAAAGTCGGTCGCAACAATACTCTACACAAAATTTTTTGGTAGGAACTTTTAAAGAAATTTTATTCAAATCGCCTCTGAGAAATGACATTTAAATTGTCAATTGATTCAACTTAAAAATAACTAATCATTCTGATATTCTTTGTTGATATTATTATCTCAGGAGGTTGGATATGTCTGGATGGATAAACCCTCGGATAAACTCTCTTAGTGAACATTGTTGGTCTTCAATTATTTTTGGACCTGGAAAGCTTATATTTGCAGTTAAGCACTATAACCATTACAACCATGTTAGCAATGCATGCTTAAATTATAAACCTCATCTTCAATTTCATTAATCAAGTTTAACCCGGGAACTACTTGAGTTAGACTAGAGAACTGTTCGCATTCGAACATAAACTCTAAAAGGACACTGCGTTATTGGCAGTTTTGCTGACAGGCTCGGTCTACGGAAATCGGTAACACATCGTTAATGCACTCTGCACTTCGGAACAGACGTTACTGGTTTTCGGGTAAGAGAGCATTTAAAGATCTGGACACGCGCCACTAGCCGGTTTCATCCAGAGCTCGGAGGGGTTCAAGCTCACCACTAACGGCTCATGACAAGGCAGATTACCTCAGACCGGGTAACATAATGGGACATATGGACGGGCAGTCAAATGAACTTGCCTGTGAACGGCAAGCTACCCACTAACCTAAGCTAACGTAATCCCGCTAAGCAAATAGTTCTGGTCTACTGTAGCAGATCCTAGAAAGATATCAGGCCTAGCGATCGTCACCTAGAAACAATATCCTTAGTGACCCTATTTGACTGATTTGCTGATTTAGTTCTTCTTTTTTCTTTTACAGATGAAACGATGCTTGATCTTTCCATGTGGGCTTCTTAAATAATTTTTTAGTGAAAAGTTGACATATCTTTCCAACAAAGCTCCTAAGTTTAGCGGCGATACATATCTATGTTCTAACCCAATCTAGGACCTACCCTAATATTCTCTCAGGGTAAGTTTTTTTAAGAGTTTTTAACAACGAAACAAGGCTAACAGAATATCGTTCTAGTACCAGATTTAGTTAGTACATCTACAAATTATCTTCAAAATCCCTTTTGATTTCAATTTTAAAAGAAGGACCTTAAATTAATGTACTCTCCGTTTAGATTAGTTAGTGTAGGTCATAAAAGTACCACTGCCACTATTGTTAATGTTGTTGTTTAAATGCTAATGTTGCACTACAAAAAAGAAAAACATAAAAAATTCCAAAAAAAAAAAAATCAAAAAGAAAAATAAAATATTAAAAATTCATATATACAAACACATACACATGCATGCATATATAGACATGTAAAGAAATAAAATAAAAATTAAAAAAAAAATTTTCGCAGGAAAAAAATGCATGTTGTTGTAGTTGTTGTAGACGAAAAAAGAAAGTTTAATACAATGCGCTGACTTTTCCACATTTTCTTTTTTGTGACGCTTCTGCTGTCATTATTTCTCACTGTGTGTTTGTTGGTTTGTTTGTATTATTTTTTGGAATTTTTTTTTGTCTAAATAACTGCGGCTGGTATTTGTTTCTGCAACATAGCTACTGGCTGGCGACGAGTCAGCAAACGCAATTAGGGAAATGTCGGTATTTATTTTTCGTATTTGTTTTAATATTGTGTATTGCGAATGTTGCAACAATTGCAACAATTTCAACAAGTGCAAGTACACGCTCATTTCACTCACATCTCACCTCTCTCTCTTTACCACCTGTTGCTTGAAATTTAATAATTGTATTTACTTTTTTTTTTTTTTAGCACAGCTCTGTGGCATGTTTCAACCAAAGAATACAATGCAGCATGAATACAATACAACTGATACAAGTACAACAAGACAACAATAGTTACAAATGTTTTCTACTTGATTTGATGCATTTTAAGATGATTTTAATTTGTTTTTTTTTCTTCTATTTCATTCGTACTTTTTTTTACACCAGGTTGTTTTCTTTAATTTTTTTTTCATCTGTGTTTTCTACTGTTCTGCTGGAAATGTCATTTCTTTTGTGTTTATATTTTAATAGAGAAATCTACAGAGATTTATTAAAACGATAAAATAATGCACATGAAGACAATAAAAATAAAAACTTATTAAATTAAATACAGATTTACTTGAAAGTTTTAATTTTCAAATCAAAGTTTTAATTTTAATCACCAATATTTTGGGCAAAAAATAATTTTCTCTGTAAGCATACAAAACAAATGCTTTAGCATTTAGCAGTTCCACCCTTTGTTTTTATCAAATATTATCCAAGGCTTAGCTGAAACCTGATCTCTACCTATCAAGGCCTCAAACAATTGAGGTTAAAATATGTAATTCACTCACAGAGAAAGCTTCTTTTTAAACCCCCTGAGGTCTTTAGTGGACACATGACGACATCGACCACATAACAGCTTAATCATCAACAAGTTTTTTTTTTTTTTTTGCAGAAAAACCTTTTCCAGTTAAACCGTTTTACATGATAACCTTGGTTTCATTCCTTTCCACTTCATTACAATTTCCTCTACAAGGAAATAACCAACGATCATCAACATGGATGGATGGTCTTTGCAAATGCTGCACCACCAACCTTAACTAAACAAGGACAATGTTACACTAGCCTTGTAATAGATAACAGAAAGAAAAAATTTTGTGCATGTGTTTACTGGATTGTTCATGTACCCCAAATCAGATTGTCCCTTGCACTATTCGGTTATTAATGGTTGCTTAAACAGCAGTTGCATGAATCCGGTATTATAATATATGATGTGATAATGTACGACTATTTACCGGTTAGCCTAAATTCCAGTTACATTACATTGGAATAGGTTAGGATAGGTTAGGTTAACAGGTAAGTTCACTCGATGGCCATATGGCCCATTGTGTTACCAAGTGTGAGAAAGGCTCCCAACTCATACTCCAATAGTGGTGTGTATAAATCAGCAGTTCCTTTAGTGAGACGTTCGCCACTATGCAAAGATTTTTAAACGTTCTATCACCCAAAAACGGATGACATCTGTCCTGAAGTGCAGGACACTCGCATAAAAGATGTTGCACCGATTGCACCATCATTACAGCACATTAAGGAAAGTCCAAAATACAGGCTGTCTCTACAGAATATAGCGGTTTCAGAACACATCGGTACTTGATTACTGAGTCATTGAAAGTAATAACAACGTCGACATGCTTGCTTGCTTAAAAATTCTACAAAATTTATACAAGCGATTAGCATTCCTCTACAGTGGCACCAGCAACACAAACTTCACTCATTTGCAAAGGAAAAATGGGATGACGAAGTGGAGACAGTTTCGACCCGATATGGAGATGTGCAGAACACAATTTGCCTTTTTTTCGGCTTAGGAACCACATAGCAGTTATAACATAGCACTGGCCTGAGCTTGGGAATACTTCATTACAACTTCTGCAGAAGTTCTTAGAAGAGGAAATCACAGAACATTTGCTCTATCATAGTTCGGTTGATCTTCTCTGTTAACCCAAAAAGAAGAATACTTAATTTATTGATAGAACATGTTTAACCCAAGGTGGTTTAAATAAAAATCAAAGTTTCATAGAACTTTCGGAATGATTGAATCATGTATTCATCATATTCAAGAAGGTTTTTTTTGTTCTTGGATCTCTACCAACTTGTCAACCGTCCGTGTCAGAGCTCTCACTAAGTACTCATACTCACAAGCACTTCATTTAATTTCTATTTTATCTTTATTGTCTTGGGTAAATCAAAATAAAAGTAAATTTCCAACTTTCTCATAAAAGAAAAATTAATGTTGCAAACTAATTGCAACCTAAGCTTTCTACAGAGAACAATGGCAGAAGCCGAAGCAGAGGCAAACATCTCCAGTAAAATTATCTTGGATTCGTCATCAAAGACAAAACAAACAAAAACTGACACTTGCAAGTAGCTTTTGTATGTGTGATACAATTGTGATAAAGAAAAAAGAAAAAAAAATTATTTTCAACTTGTCTTATGGGATAACAAAGACAACAAAGGTAACAAAGCTAACAAATATCAGACTCACCATCACGTAAAGAATCTTTCTTTGTGGCAAGCCAACATCTTGCCACATTTAATTGTTAAAAATGTTGCATTAAGTATTTCCATTACATTATTTTATTAGACATAAAGAAATGAAGAAGCATTCTATAATTATCAACAGAATACATTTCTATAATAGAACACTGTAAACTATTGGAATAAAACAATTTTGAAGCCTATTCAGGCCAGAAAACTTTAAAAGTTTCTTTAAAGAATTATTGTGAGAAGCTTTATTCGAAGTTTTTGTACTGAAAACAATCTTTTGTACAGTGCAAGCGATATATAAAAACCTATAAAAACTCATTTGTTTCTTCTTCTTTGGTTTTTTTTTCAAATGAAATTTTATGAGTTTGTGATAAATGGCTTTAAGGCTTGATTTAGTTAAAAATTTTATGTGAATTTTTATTTGATTTCACTTTTTGTTTAAATATGATCATCACTCCCATATAAATGAAGAGATAAATACACTTAATTTGGTAAATAAAGCAGAATACAAATGATTTCTCTCTTTCTTTTTGAGAAACTATTTAAAGTTTCTTGCTTGTAAACTATTGTAAATAGAACTACCGATTAATATACTAAACTTAGTGCATGGGTTTCTGAGAATGTTTAATGGCCAGCATAGTCGAAGTATTTTTTTAAGCATTACAGTCATTCCAACCCATCATTCAGGATTACAACCTAGCTGCGCACAACACACAACATGAGTGGATAGACAAGCGTAAAGAGTTTGCATATGTGCTAATGCAATATGAAGCGATTGCAGATCGGTTTCAAGTGCCATTGTTACATGATCGATCATACATACATACATACATAAGTCAGTCAGGAATACGGCCTAACTTCTCACACCACTTATGTTGTCTGCGTTAATTTTATCCATGAGTGGCCGGACCTGTAGTTTGAAATCGACTTTGATCGACAGATTTTTGTGAAACTTTTCATGGCAAATTTTAGCAGAGGAAATATTTTTTCAAATTTTGTTTCGTTGGAGATGTCTGAGCTGGGGTTTGAACCATGCCTTATGGCTCATAAGCCAACACACTGCCTACTAGGCTGCGGCATTTATGCATTAGTTGGCATAAGTTTGAAGATACTATTTGACAATGTTGGTCCGTATTTAGGTTGATTAGATTTGATTTTTTCAACTTGACAGAAATAAATTCGATGAATCAGTGTGAAAACTTTTACACCAACTCCAAAGTTTATTATTTTGTTTAAATAGAGAACACTTTACTAAAAGTTTATTTCACATATCATTTTTGCAGTTGAATGTGCACATTTCTTATGCAATTATAATTTCTTTACACACAAAAAAAGACAAAAAAAAAAGAAGAAAATAATTTCAAAATAAAATTTTTATTCCCATCTTAAGATTAAAGAAATTTATATTTAAAAGTGTATTATTATGATTGCTATTATATTGTATTATTCTTACTATTGTTGTTGTTATTGTTGTATATCTAATGCATTTATAATTGCTGCTTTAAACCATAATTTTGTTCATTTTCGTTGCTTGAATACGCCGCAGATGTTAAGGAAAATAATGAAAAATTTCTTCATTATTGCATGATGATGTTGGCCAAAGGATTTTTTTCTATTGTAGAATTCTAAACATACATATATTCATACATATTGTCCAGAAGTATTTGTTTTATGATTAAAAATAAATTAAACATTATTTTTGTAAGATGAAAAAAAAACTCATCTTAATCTTAAACTCATTTCATGTGCTGGCAAAGTGTTTGCCAAGAATGCACTTTCAACTGAATTCAGTAATTCAGTTGTGTGCGAAAGAAGAATGCGTTTAATGTCATTATTTGTTAGAAGATTTAAAATCAAGTATTTTTTTTTTTTTTTTTTTTTTTTTTTGAAAAACCAGCTACTACTATGGCTACATAAAATGTTACAATATTAAGTCATTCTTTTTGGACTTGTTTCATGATATATTGCAGCTGCACATAAATGTTCAACGCAAGACTGCAGGAGAGTATTCAATATTGAAAGCAGGTTACTGAACTCAGAGAGTAGACAATTCTGTCCTGGACAAAAATCTACATTAAACCTCACCAAGTTCCATATGATGGCATAGCGGTTATAGCGTAACACAAGCCAGAAACTGTGAATACTTCATTAAGGCTTCTGTATAAGCTGTAAGAAGAGGAGACCACAGAAAATTTGCTCTATCATAGTTCGGTTCGTCTTTTCTGATAACCTAAAAAGGAGAATACTTGAGTACACAGAATTTATTGATAGGAAGCGAACTACGTTCATTTGTGAGTTAACTTAATAGAGAAGAGATCGAAAGAACTACTCCCAGAGTACTCAACTCAACTACCTACTACTTAGGGTCGCCAAGTTTATATTATTAATCAATGGATGTTTCATTACAAATTCTAGGGACCTAAACACAATCTTTGGAAGATTGTCTGAGTACAATAAAAAAAAATATTGCTTCTCCATAACAAATTTATAGTCATATAATCCTCTTGGGAGCAAATAATTTCTAGTTTTGGAATACACGGTTTTATATTGGGAATTCCAATATATATGGATTGCATTCATAATACAAATTTTTTTAACTTCTCCAAGATTCAAAACTGTAATACTCGGGCTTATAGTCATAATAGTCGTAAGGCGCTTGGAAGATTAGTTAATGATCTGATAAATTTACCAGCCACTTCGAAGAGCATAGGCTGTTCATTGTACCTATTTTGTCATACAATTAAAAACTTCTGACAGGCCACTCACAGCCATCCCGCTAGGTTTATGATCTTCATGAATTCTGCCCAAATTACCTTTGGCAAGCCACATTCTGTCAGAAAATTTTGGGTGCTTACGAATGCTTCGGCTCAAGTTTTCAAGTGTCGGACAAAGGTTAGTTTAGGTTAGGTCATCGTCTATACAGCAAACAGAGTTCAGTGTGCTATGAAGTTCCAAACTTGGACTTTGGTCAGGTTTAACTGTATGCGTATCAGGCCAGAACTGTATATAAGTGGTGGATTCGTTGTGCCATCATTCCCTTGTTTAGATTCAATTGTTTGTTCCTCTGTGTCCCAATCTTACATACGAATTCATTTGAATTTTTCATTGTATCAGCCTTTGAAAGTTCGTCTGCTATGGTGTTAACTTTAATGTAACCTTGACAGGGAATGTCCTGTAGAGACAACCAGGCATTCTTAGACTATTTTAATGTTGCTAAATAAATAGCTAATGTGTTAGCTTATTAAATACATCTCGAACAAAACGCAATACTAAAAACCTTTTCTTTTTTTTGATAACTTCCTCACAGCAATCTTCCGACAAGTCCTCTGAGATCTGCTAAAATAGGTGTTGAAATAGTATTTAAAGGTACGTACATAAGAAATTAATTTTATATGCTAATATTTATATGATTATTAATAAAAAACAAGCACTTTA
The DNA here is from genome assembly GCA_005959815.1 of Sarcophaga bullata. Taxonomy (NCBI): domain Eukaryota; kingdom Metazoa; phylum Arthropoda; class Insecta; order Diptera; family Sarcophagidae; genus Sarcophaga; species Sarcophaga bullata. Next base: position 32,279 of record QOCX01000299.1, on the reverse strand, counting down.
AATTAAATTTTAAATCAAAATATTTCAATAAAATCGACGTGTCATAAATCCTTGACATGATTAACAACTTCAAACATCAACCACTATCCTCTGACAAGTACAGACAATGAAACATTTAATTACAGATGTAGTGTGGTACTTCAACTAATTTAACTGCTTTTGTTAAACAAATTCATTAATGAATGCATTGACTTATAATGAAAGCATAATTATATAAAACTAAACACTAAACAAGTAGATAAGAAAAAAAAGCTGGTCTGCATGGAATTCTACAGATGCTATGAAGATGTTTTAAAAGCCATGGCTTTTGGTTAGGGTGTGTAATGAGGGTTTTTGTTTTCGGATAAAAATGAAATCAATTATAATATGTAATTTACTTTGTATTACTTGGTTGTAGAAAGTTGTTTTATAGTGATTTTTAAAGCTTAACAATGTTAATGGACATGGACATGGACAAACAGATGCACACACTTGTTATACGCAAAATTATTCATATTTTTTATTTAAATTTTTTTGGTTTTTTTATTTTATTTACCATTAAAAATATTTGAGTGCTTTCAGTAGAGAGAAAAAAAAAACAACAAAAAAAAACCGAAAACCTATGATTAATTTAATGCTACACATGCGTAAACTAAACATTTGTTTTGTTTTGTTTTGTTTTGCTTTGTTTTTTTTTTTGTGGTGTTTTTTTAAAATTAAAATTTAATAACCTTCACTTAAAAACATCCCAAACCAAAGATATTTTTTTTGTACACCGTTTGTTTCGTGGCACTTCTCTTAAGAGGTCTGTTGTCTATTCATACCATGGTGATGATGATGGTGATGATGATCAGTCCAAACCGTATATGACTATGCAAACTGATATTCGCTTACCAAACGGAAGTAACAGGTTGTATGTGTTAAAGTATTATTATAATACCAACAACAATAACATACAGAAAATTACTATTTTTTGTCTTCTTCTTCTTCTTTTTTTATTGCTATTAATTGAAGCGATAATTTGTTGTTTTTGTTTATTTCTGATTATAATTAAGGCAAAAAGAAAGTGATGAAAGTTAATCGTGTTTTTGTGTTTTTGGGATGCTTAGTTTTTTTTTTGCATCATTTTGCCACATTTTGACCTTAGAAAAAATGTCTGCAAGAGGTGATAAGCCAATGACTAGTTACTGAAAATCAATACATAAAGACACGTATATCGTTTAATAACGGTGTTTATACTCCACACAGTTTGCAACACATAAGCGACTTATCTCACAGGCTTAGTACTGTGAGAAACAAATTACGCCAGTCTTCTATCGGATCGAACAAAGTTGGTTTTAAACTGAACGGTACAAAAACCAAGGCGATAGATATAAAGACCGGATTATCTGATTCTTTAGTAGTTTAAAAACCCGTGTGTGGCAAAGTATCGTGATGTATCGTCCATTTAATTAAAGATTTTCGAGTAAAAATAATTCAAACATAAGACCAAAATGGTGGATCAAACGTGATAATTTTTCAAGCTTTACAGTGTGATTATGAACGTCATAATATGATCGTAGCAAAGAATTGTAAAGAGTGTGGAAGCATTACAGATGTAATCAGGCTAGTGTATCGTCGTAATATTTGTTTTACCGAAAACATCGTTTTAGAAGAAAAAGGTATTTGTATTCCAATTAAAAGAAAAAAAATATTTAAACTACATTGTTAACTGATTGTTAAATAATGCAATCAATATTTTGTTCTTGTAACTTAATTGTTGTTGATATTTCTGGTCTGCTACTCAGGTGCCTACACTTTTTGTATCTTTATTTCAAGCCTTTACTGCACCATCATAAGGGATTACTCTGAATATCTTAGTTTCAAACTCACGAAAGAGTATTTCTACGTTGGAATATTGTAGTCATCTGTTGGCTATAGAGTTAGATCTTCTTTCCGTATCCTTTTTTTTTAAATAATTTTTCCATCTGCTCACCCTATGCGTAATGCAATACGATCCTTTTGAATTTTTGAACTTCGTTTTAATATCTCAAACGGAATGAAAAACATTTTCCACACCACTATCTCATGTCCATTTTAATGGCAAACAAATATAACCGTAAATATTCTTTATAAATTCAAAAAATTTGAACATTTTATGGAAATTGTTGTTATTTTCTTAGAATTGTTTACACATCAGTTAAAAAGACAAAATGTCTCTGTTAAAGTGAACCAAAGAAACAAATAAAACGTGTGATTTATTTAACCTGTAATCTGTTGTCTTACATTGAACGAAACAAAACACAACAAACCACAGAAAAAAAAAAAAGAAAATACAAAACAAAACGTCAAACAGTTAGACAGGCTGATAAAAAAAAAAGAAAATTTCTCACATAAACCTTACAAAAATCTGTCCTTTTTCAATTCAAATTCGCGTATAGCCGAACCAAATGACGGAAAGCATATGTCAAACGCCACCTTCATGTTAATCGCACATTTTGCGAAATCAATGTATTCTCTTAAATGCTGTCGTCGCACAAATCGATTTCCAAGGCGGTAGAAGTAAAAAACAAACAAAACAAAAAACGAACATTTTGCCACACACAAGTGATCAGCAAAAGGTTTTTCACTGCATTGGCTTGGCCATAAATGTATTACGACTGCCGCAGCTAATGCTTTTACTATTTCTGTTTCTTAAAATAGCGTTACCGATTGGAGTGAAGAAAATCTATTTGATTTAACAATTTGTCAATTGAATTTTCACATCATCAGACTAAACAAATGTCGCAAACGAATCTTTTGTATATCTGTATAAGCGATGCATGGGGTATTTCGTTAGGCGTTTTCTATCTTTAAATTTAAATGAAATGTATGTGAGATTGAATCGAAATTGTTTAATCATTTAAATGTTCGCCACGACTTTTCGATTTGAAGCACATCTGAAATGTAGAATTTTTAATGGTTTTGGCGCGTAATTCGAACTGAAATTGGCTCTTGGCATGGGGTTATGTTATCTTTGAGGATCGCTGTGGTTTGTACTTCACACCTATAAGCACCTGCCTATACCTGCAAGAATAAGTCTAACGCGGTCAAATTACAAGATCTCGGTGGCTAGTTGCCATCACCACCACGTGATACGACCATGCCCTCAAAACGCTCTTGAAGCATAGCTAATGTGGATTAAGCTGTATGATACGTAGCGCCATCCTTCACTTAGCATTATCTATGGTCATTTGTCGAAACAGATTGAAGAAATCACAACTCATTTAAGAGATGTAATGGAATTCCCTGTTGGAAGACCCTTTACATATACGTGCATATTTGCCTAACAATAAAATACCTTTTGCAATAACTTTTATCAACATCTTTCCTTTTTGCTACGTGTTTAACCAAAACCAGAAAACGCAAAACTGGGAAGAAATAAAACACAAAAGCATGGAGAAAAAACAAAAAAGAAAAATAAACCAACATCATGACTATTACGGTCTTTAACTCAAAGGCAATCAATTTAATGTCATTTTAACAATTTAAAGTAAAATCCGGTAGAGCCATTTAATGCTGTACAGTTACACTTGACGTCCTCAGCGCAACAAATAGTGCTTCAAGTTATTCGTGTTTCAAAAAAAGGCGAATATCAGTTAATGATTTAATTTAATAAGTAGAACAACTACTTAAGATCTCTACGTAAGAGGGAGAAATTGTGATAATAAATTAATTGGTTAGATTGTTTATGATAATATTTGTTGGAGTTTTGAAAAATTACAGAAACTCTTGGCGATGGTTTCCCATATGAAATGTTTATTATTCGAGTTGTATGTTGATTTCTGGTAAGCTATATTCCGTCTGTTGTGCCTTCAATGAATTCAGCACATCCCGGTACACCAAAGACTTTAACTTGAAAGTTATTTTCAAGTTTCGCTAAGAGCTCGAAATTTTTCATTCTGAAAATAAATTTTTTCTCTTCTGCCACAAGATCGCTTCTTGATATCTTCGTTTCGTCTATGATGTTCTCAATGAGCACTATCATGGCAACAAATAAAAATATTTCTGGCCAATATTAGCTAGCGTTTTCCACATCATAGCCAATTACAATCAAGTGAAACAAAAGACTTAAGACACGAACTTTTTAATACAGAAGATTAATAAATTCCTTCACTTTTAATACTAAAAACTTGGAATATTTATTATTTAAAATAAAATATTTCAGTTTCAAGTAATCAATTATAATGAATCGATTACTTACTGCTTTCTTGCAGCACACAGTATTTGATGAAAATGAGAACGTTTTAAATGCTTTTGAAAGAAATATTTAGCCAACCTGCAACACATTCATAAATTCCACAAAGAAACAAAAAAAAACACACACACACACACACACTCAAACACAAATACATACTCAGTAACAATCAAATAAACAAATATAAAATGACATGACCATCAATTGCACCATCGATCAAAATCACAAATAAAATGAAAAAAAAAAAAATTAAACTCAGCCAGCAACCAACCATTTTCAACGTTATGTTCACTAACTTTAACAATAACAGCGGTGACAGTGGCAGTGCCAGCAGCAGCAGCTTATAGGACGTCATCATCATCATAATGATGCCCAGATTGGTTATGCCAATAACGATGGTTACTATCACAAATTTATAACTTGAACTATGCAAGAGTATACATACATACAACACAAGTATGTTGATTTAATGCAATTGCATATGAGAGAGTCATGGCCAGCTATAAACTTTTGCTGTAAACTAAGATTTTATTGTTGTTTTTTTATTTATTTTCATTTACTTTTTTTGTTTTTTTTTTTGTTTTTTTTTTGTCATTTTTGTCTTCTCGTAGTTAGCTAAAGTTTATTAAGCTTTGTTTTAAATATAGCCAAGAAATCAAAATCAAACGGCTAAAGAACTTGACAAATTACCAATTTGGTTAAACAAATTTTCCAACTTACTTCCCTATTGGCAAATAGCGATTTCCGCATTTTTGTGTTTATGTATGTTTGTCTAATTTAGTTTTTCCTTCTCCAATACGTAAACAACTTCTTGGTATACGAATGGCTGTGAAATGTAATAAATATTGTAGCAACTATTTAAAGAAAACATTCAAGAAATGTTTCTGCATTACATTTTTATAATATTTTTAAATGAGAAATTGGCTTATTATTAGGCTTATTAAACATAAGATCACTGTTCAAATACCAGGTCAAGACAGCACAACGAAAATATGAAAAAATATTTTTTCGGCAACTTCCTCTCAGCAGATTTCTGGCAAAAACTCTGAGAGTAAATAAAATTGCCATGAAAAGTTTCTCAAAAATCTGTCATTCGGAGTTGACTTTAAACTGTAGCTCCTGCCACTGATGTATAAAATTAACACACACAACATAAGTGGTACTTTGAGGATATCGAGAACGATGTTAACACAGCGGTCAGATGCTACAAATGATTAAAGTAAAGAAAGCATGTAAAGAAGTCATTGATCTTTACAGGTCAGTTTCTTTTTCTCGCTTAATAGGCCTCCTATCAATCATACTTCAGAAACAAAAAAAGAAAAATTAAAAATTAAATTAAATATTTTATTACAAAAGAAAACTTTGTAAAAATTTTATTTTCTAACAATTTAGTTGCATGTCTAAATCAATTTTTTTTTTTTTTTTTTTTTTTTTTTTTTTTTTTGTCTATCATAGATTTCATAATCTTATAATTTATATTATTATAAAATCATATTTTCATTATTTTTCATCAAAATATCATGCATCCATTCACACCAAAGCATGTAATTCAATTATTTTATTGATCTTTCGATGTCAATTCAATATCTTCACTCCATAAATTTTCATTTTCATCACGAAAAAACAAAAAAAAAATTCAGGCCGATCAGCAAGTTTAGCACAACTGGGCCATAAAGAAAATAAAATTGTTATTGTTGTTTGCATGTGAGTTTGTATTTAATTTTCTATTTGAATTTGGAAAAAACAAATCAAGTAAAATGGGAAAAAATATTGAAATCGTTATTTTAATTGTTTGCTGTAAAGTGTTGTAAATGAGTATGTAAAATTGTGCTATTTTTTTTACTTTAACCTGTTTAAGTATTTTCGTTTTCATTTCTGTAACAACAGCCCATTATTGCTTTACACAATTTCAGTGAATTGTTTGGTGTTACTTTGGTTTTGTTTTCTCATTTTCCACTTTATTTTTTTTTTGTTTGCTTCATAAATTAAGATGAGTTTCTGAAAGTCTGTCTGTCTTGTAATGCATGATTATGGGAGTTGCATTGTAAATAAACGTTGTATGATTTATTTTCAAAAGAAAGTGAAATTTATCTTGTATATGTTAAATAAATAACGAAAAGGTTACCAAGTTCATTTGAAAATGCATACATTTTAATAAAAATGGATTTCAATACTCAAGAGCTCTGACGAATAATTGACTTGAAAAAAATTGAACTTTTCATGTTCAAATGGTACGATGAGTTTGTAAATTCTTTTCATATTATACTATAATAAAACGAATGCATTTAAAGCACTTGATTAAGTTTGATTTGCCTGAGTGTAGTTATGAAGCAAGAAGCTCTCTTCAAAAGTCAAACTGATGCTCTATTAGGTGCTTATGCATATACGCTTGCACAAGCAATAGAAGTTACACCTGGAGTATTTTAGAGAAGAGTCCTATTTATCGACCAATCTCTGCCGTCGGAGAATATCACATAAACCATGTGTTAAGTAAGTTCTATGATCATATTAACCCGTAGAATATGCTTTGGATAGGGCATTCGATTTGATTGAGTAAAGATGCTCTAGCAAGAGCAGTTTTAGAAAATTATAAAATTTGAAGGGAAGAGAAAATAAGGTTTACTTTTCGACACATAGTTTAAGAAATTGGAGAAATTATACACAAGATCATAGCACATGTAATTCTATGTTATATTCAGCCTATGACCCTAAATTATTAAATAAGTATTTGAATCAGTGCAGTGATTAAGATTCGAATAAAACAGAAGACAAATGTATTCAGTAGACCAATAACTGGCCGAAGAGAACGACATCAACAACGAACATCATTGATAGGTCAACAGAGCCAGAGCTTGAGATTGAGACTAGGAATCAAATTTCTTGTTATTACACGCAACACATTTTCACAGAGGATTTTTGTTTAGGCAATGAAAGATGGTAACCCAGTCTTTCTAGAATTACGAGTCTATGCAAAAACTTGTCTTTATTGCAGTGTAACATTGCCAAATATTCTATGTTTTCACACATACATAATTGGCCATTACAATCCTTCAGTCAGGATTACGGCCTAGCTTCTCACACCACTTATGTTGTGTGTGTTAATTTTTTTATACAAGATTGGCAGGACCTACAGTTTAAAGTCGACTTCGAGCGACAAATTTTTTTGAGAAACTTTTCATGGCAAGTTTATTTACTCTCAGATTTTACTCTTAGGAAGTCTGCTGAGGGGAAGGCGCCTAGAGAAAACTCTTTTCATATTTTTTTATGTTCAAGATGTCTAAGCCAGGTGTAAAACCAGAGGCTCTTGCCTAATAAGTCACTGATACTATACTAAGACCTACATTATTGATCATTACAACTCTTCAGTCAAGATTACGACCTAGCTTCTCACACCACTTATGTTGTGCGTATTAATTTTTTTATACATGAGTGGCGGGACCTACAGTTTAAAGTCGACTCCGAACGACAGATTTTTGAGAAACTTTTCATGGCAATTTTTATTTACTCTCAGAGTTTTTGCCAGAAATCTGCTGACAGGAAGCCACCGAAGAAATATTTTTTTTCATATTTCGTTTTTGATGTCTTAATACAATTTTATAGCCCTTAGAATAGAGAGAAATGCCTCCAATATAGAATCCAGCTTGCCTTTATTGTTGTTTGGACTCAGATTCTATAAACGGAAATATTGGATGACATAGCAGTAAGTTCTAGAAGTTGACAGACCAGACATGTGCGAATTATAAAGAGTGCAACGGGTAAGTCTGATGGCGGAGTTGATGTAAACAGTGCGTTGCAATAAACAGATTTTTGTTAAAAAAAAATTAATTTTCGAATCTACAAACTCGACATAATAATTGCGTAGAATTTTTCAGTTGCATGAGATGTTTTTAAATTGATTTATGATTTAAAAAATGTGTGAATTACCAGCATTAACTTCAGTCAACTCAACAATTTGAAGTGTATGGTATAGCATAGTCAAACTCTTGACCTCTATTAACACAATCAGGAGATATGTTTCTGTCATATTACCATTATCTTTAAATAGGTCATAAAAAGGGTAGTGGCAACAATTTTTTCTTTTTTATTTTCTGTTTAAGAAATTGATCATTATATTCAAATGCCATGTTTAATACGTATTTGAATTTCTTACAAAATAATAATGATCACTAAGGGCCTAATAAAGTCTTTTTACTTGCCAGAAATCATTAGAATTTTCTACATGCCTTAGTTAGCATAATTATTTTCCAAATAAATTGCAAACAAAACGACAAAGTTTTCCTATTTTTTATTAACAACAGTGCTGGGAAGCAATAAATTCAGAAACTTCCCTAAAACCAACACATTGCATTAGCAAAGAAATCAATCTTTTACACGCACTCACATAGCCGTATTAAACTACTAAATGTTTATATTCTAATGAAAATTGTTAGAATGCATTGGCCTTAAATAAACGTTAATGTTGAAAATTCACAAACATACCTGCCAGCATTTCAGCGAGCTAGCTAGCTAGCCAGGCAGTCAGCCAGTTAGCCTGCTTGTCTGCCAGGCTGTCTTCAATTGTAAACATTTATTATTATGAGAAGCAATTAAGGCACATTAGTTTGCCAACCCAAGTTTTCAAAGCGAATAATTTTGTTACCAAAGCAACCGCCGCTATACTCTCTATCTATGCTGTCTGCCATGTATGTGCTCAGATGTTACCAATTTGTGCATGTAAAAAGCCTTACAATCGTCCATTCAAATGGCCAATAAGGCAACAATAACAACAGCAAAACAAATTTTTGAGCCCTTAATTAGCGTTCTACAATTTTAACTATAAATGTGTGTGTGTTGCACACACATATATGTTCATATATACACTCAAATATACACTTCACTTGCAAGTATTTTGAAATCCAGTAAAAGGAGAAGAAAGAAAGCGCCCGCTTTTGTTTTCAGTTGTAAGTTGTTCAGTTTTTTTTTTTCATTTGATAATGATGATGCTAGCGATGATGGTAATATTGTAAGCAGGCATGTAACTAACCATGCAACCAGTGAAGGAACTAACGAATTAATATTACGGACAGCATTCTTAGAAAACAATTTTTAAAGCTGCCAATTGAGTTGTTCACTTAAAAAATAAAAACAAAGAGAAAAACCACAACAACAACAACAACAACAGATTGCATTATTTAATGCAATTCTACAAAACACTAGCAAATGATAAATGCCAACAGTTGTGCTTAATTAAATACAACAGGAAATACCTCATCAAACAGAATGCACAAAATTTACATCAAATTTGCTGCACAAAATCATCCTGTCGTTGCCTTTTACGCTTACTCGTGTAATGTGGTGGAGATGGAAACTAAAATAGTTGTTAACGGAAAAAAGAAGAAAAAAACCGGGAAACTATCGATATATCATCAAAATACCATGAAACTTTAAATATACGGAACCGTAATGGAGAACACAAACAATCAGTCGGCGTTAAAGGTTTTACGCAGTACCTGTCTGCTACATAAAGCGTTAGTTCGTGGTCAATTGGCCAGCAGAACTAACAATATATTACAGGAAGAATTCGTTCATTAGCCACACTAACCACAGCCCTTTTAGTGCAAAAGTTTTTCTAGTCACTCTTACAATAAAAGAAGTGACCAACACTACATTCCTGTCCTCCTTCACCTTCACCTATTTTCCAATTTTAAGCACAGTGCCCTACATGACCAAAAGCTAGTAGACTAGGCTCATGTTAAGAGAAATTTAAAATATTATCTGTTACGAGCCAAAGAACACAAACCAGAGCAGAAAAAGAAATAACTTCGCTCAATAAAATGCAGTTGCGGACATCTATCTAGGATGCGGTGAGTACCTTAAGCAATATCAGTAATAAAGTCTCACTTGAGAAGATAACTACCGTAGCTTAAAATATTTTTTAAAAATTTTTAGGTCTTGAAAAAATCAATTCTGTAGTTAAAATTACATAAATCCACTCGAAAGTATATTGTGCTATTTTTATTGTCATCATTGTTGCATTTTATACTCGTAGAAATGTTCACACAATCAGAAGTTCATACCCACCAATGTAATGATCCCTTTACCTTTTGCACCTTCTTGTGGTGCGTGAGGTCTTTAAGGGTAATTTATGTTGATTTTCGGATCAAATAAAAGCAAGTTGTGAAGATAAAAAGAAACTAAAAATAAAATAAAACGTTATTATTGCAATAATATTCTCTTTTATGTATGTAAATACCTATACTTAGGAAGGCAATACTCCATCCTGTCCTGGTAACAGTGATAATTGTCTCCATTCATACCTTATGTATGTACGTATGGAGTGCGATAAAAAAATATTTGAAACAAATAAAATTAAAAAAACTAAGTACGAAAGTAAGTCCCGAACACATTTTAAAATATTTCAAGGGGTATCTGGGCGATTATTTGGAGATTATCCGCATAGACACGCATAGTCTTTGACATAACCCGTCAACTCTCACCATATTGACCTTTGAGGTCGCAAAAACGATAAAATTTCTTTCTGGAGACTTCGCAATATAACAAAAACAAAGCCAGTCTGGTTCGAAATCTTCAACTGCAATCCAAAAAAATTGCTTATCTTGCAGCCAAAGTGCTCTTAATAGTCTTCCAGGATTATTTTCGAAAAATATGGCCAAATAACTTCTTCAGACCATAATGAGCACCAAAGTCACCTTTTTCAGAGGCCATATTGCTTTCCCGCTGAAGAAAATTTTGTAAAAAATTTCAAAACCGAAAGCTTGTTACTCTAGCACCTAGTAAACATACCTTAAGCAATGTGAATAGTCAACCGCCAAACTTTCACTATCAAAAAGCAATATTTTCTCAGTGAATAAGTGTACAAACACTATCTCGAAAAGATCGACTGCTGTATCCAATGTAGACGCGGTAATTTAAATTTCATTGTATTACGTACGCACAATAATGGCCAGATTCAGGCATTATATTGGAATTAAAGCTGTATGTACGTATGTTATGTTTTATTTAACTCGATTCCCTTAATGATAATAAGAGTCTTTTCAGTTCCAAGAATACCTGCTACATTTCTCTTAAAACTTAATCAATATATAGTACCTACATACGTATGTACATACAGTATTAATTAATTTACAAATTCATGGCCAATAAAATTAAATACAAAAACAAGTAATTTTTACTTTTTCATAAACGAGACACCACCACGAATATGAATATTCGCATTGGATAAGACGATGATTGTTTTTTGCTTTTGTTTTTTTTTGTTTATTTTTTTTTCTTTTCTTTAAATTTTACTTTTTATTGTAGCTGTGAAGCAAGATGTTACAGACTTTTTAAGCTCAATTTTCAACGCAAACATTAAATGTGTAGCAATCTTTGTCGCCATCACTTTCCTTCCATTTAAAAACACAACAGACTGGACCGGACTGAACTGAACTGAACTGAACTGGACTGGCCTGGCATCTTTATGCGAGTATGTCTCATAACGACTGACCAGTTCTGTTCAATGTTTTTCTTTTTCTTTCGTTTTTCGTTTTCTTTTCAACTCCTTAATACTATTGTATTTGTAACAAATTACACACACACACACACACACACACACGTGGTGCAACGAAAATCGAAAGCTAATCAATGCATTATTGCTGGTGTTGTCGTCATCAGAAACTTCAGCAATGCAAGTTGTAACATTGAGGCATGCAACAACGCTTTGAGTGCGTGTACGTGTATACTTGTTGTGTGTATATGCGTTCATTGTGTATATGCAATATTAAACAAATGAGAGCGAAAGCTGTCTGGGTAGCAAGTATGCAAATAAAATATTTACAACACCAAAAACAAACATAAAAAAAAAATAATGAAATGAGCAACAACTTGTTACCGTTACTGTTAGTATTTCTATTACTCTTTCCAATACTATTCATACACAATATATGTTTATGTGACTGTGTGTTACAGTATGTGTTGTGATTCTATACATTTGGGTTAAAAATTTAACGCGAAAAAATAGTGACAAGCACGTTTTCCATTGACAAATTATTCCTGCTGGTTTTTTTTTTTTGTTGTTGTTGTTTTTATTTGAAACACCACATAAATGATGCTGATGTATTCGAATTGATAGAAAAAAAAAAAAGAATTGCAAAATATAGACACTGTTGGTGTGCTATTGGTGAGGTCTTACAGAGAAAGATTTCTAAGAAGATAAATGGCGTAGACAAAAGTCAAGCGATTATAATGAAAGTGTAAGTAAAAGTAACACAACAGTAATAACGATGATGAAATATTGGCTTCAAGATGGTTTAAAATTAATTTGATTAAATAATTGATTATGCCGCTCATCGAACAATTATATTTCTAGAAATAGTTCCACAAAGTTTGCAAAAATACAAGCGTTCTTAGTGTGAAACATGCGTGTGTTAGGAAATCTAGAATTAAAATGAATTTAAATTTCAGAGCTGCTGTCTCCTCAGAAGACCAACTGATTTTCTTCTTTCCAATATTTGTATTACACGTCTTGGATTGGAAATTTCGTGTCTTTCAACAAGCACTTTCGAATTTTGAAGGTTGATAACGGCCATTTTGTTGATGAATAAACGTGGCATCTACAGACATGTTGAAATAAAAAAATTGTTTTATCATAATGAGTGTTACTTTCGGGCAATGTAGCACGCGCTTTGTCTATCTTACGTTCGCCATAATCGTTCTACAGAGAGTCGGCTATTCGCAATGTTCTTGATAAAACTGGCACACTAAACCATTGGCCAGCAGCCGTACATAGACAATGTGCAAGAACTGTCGCAAACATATCCACTGCCTCTAAGAGTGTGCAGAAAAATTAGAGGCAGTCGACTTTTCACCGCTCACAAGGACTCTAGATTTCGTAGAGCAGAACTTGGCGAATGTTGCGCCGTGACAAAGCCCTGCAAAGAATTCAACTGACCCAGGTACTGAAGGAAAACAATCATAGACATCGACGCGTGTTAGGTGAATGCACTCTGGAGCAGTTGGCACCAAAATTGTCGAATTTGTGACGATGTCAATGTAATTGGGATTCAAGGGAGTTCAATGCATTTCGAAAAAATTACTGTTTGTTGTCCATATTCCGAGGAGTACAACGACGAGCACTGCAGGTCGATGATTACTAACTTTTTTTGGCCGAAATTAGTAATCTGACATAGACATGCCACATTGAGTATTCTGAGCGAAGGATTTGAAGGCAAGGTCATCTCTCGTGGAGGCTATCTAGATCTTACGATTCGAAACGGTTAGACTTTTTCTTGCCAATTTTCTTGGGACTGGAGTAACAAACTGATTATAGAGTAACGCGTACTAAAGACACGGGGAGACTGCACTTGAATTTAATTGTGTCTAGGTATTACACAATACCTAGAGTAATATTTGTATCATCTTGGAAGGTTTACATGTATAAAATTAACACACGCAACATAGTGGCGTGAGAAACTAGGTCGTAATCTAGACTGAAGGATTTTCATGACCAATTATGTTTGGAAAGGCTTTCGAATATAAGTTATAAGTTAAGAACCGAAGCGATTGATCGCAATTATTATAAATTTCTAAACTTTTCGGACATTGTGAGGACATTGTGAGATGAGATGACTGATTGAATTCATAAAAATATTTGATAACGGTACTCAAGGGCATCTTACAACTACATCTGTAGCCATAGTCTAATCATACTGTTCAATCTGTATCATAAAATCTTCTTAAGCAACTGTACAAGCTTTTTCCAAAAAAATGAATATTTTTTACCTTTCTTTCTCCGTCTAATAAACGATATGAATTATTCAATTAAAAAACAATTTCCTTTCCATTCTATTCATTACCATACATTGTACAATGTTTGAAAATAAATTAAACAAAAGACTTAAGCAACAAACCTGTCTAAAAGGGTTTCAATTTTGAATTCGCTTTAAAAGGAAAACGACAGCAAAATATGAAAAAGAAAGACAATTTTGCCTTTTACATTGCTTGACACGATTCAGTTGGCAATCAATTGTTAAAAATTTTCTTTAATATTTTTCTCTTTTAAGTATTACGATTATATGGCCTAAATATGTCATACAATTTCTTTTTCCTTTTTTTTTGTTTACTTTTCCTACCAATTTAACAATACAATGTGTGTACCCTACCTAAACGAGAGTATACTCTGTAGCATATGTGTTCATGTATGTAATATAAAATAAAACATTAAGATTTAATACAATCATATTAGAACTCATCTTATAATGTGTTCGACCTACTGCCGAGAGAGAGAGAGAGAGAGAGAGATATTGGGCCAAAGTCAAAAGAAAACATTTGAACCAGAAAACGGGCACCTCAGTAAAGGCATTTTTGGAAAGAATTCAAGAACTTGAACCTATTAAAGTTAACTCCAATAATAATAACCAAGACTGTCTGGTAACGCAAGAAACGTTGCTGGGGAACTAGGCATTTTTTAGTTAGGATTACAACCTAACTTCTCACACCACCCACATTGTGCGTGTTAATTTTATCAATAAGTGACCTACAGTTTAAAACGGCTTCGAATGACAGATTTTAGAGAAAATTTTCGTGGGCAATTTTATTCACACTCAGAGCTCTTGCCAGAAATCTGTTGAGAAGAAGTCGCCGAAAGAAATAGTTTTTCAAATTTCGTTTCGTACGATATGTTTGACCTGGGCATTAAACCGTGGTTCCATGTCTAATGAGTCAGTACACTATCTACTAGACTACGGTGATTACACTATCAAAAGTATGGACTTATTAATTGTTTAAAAGCAACAAAAATAGAACTGTGATTACAACGTTACCCTATGCCACTATAAAACACACATACATACATATATTGTACTATATGGCATTATGTTGCTTAAGTATGATTAAGGTTTTAAAAAAATAATATGCGATACACTTTTATAATTGCATTTATGCTTTAACTTTTATTTTTCTTGTTTTCTTTTTAATTTAAAAAAATAGAAACTAAAAAAATATTTTAACTTTCTTAAGATTTTATTATTAAATGTGTCAACCAACAACATTCACCTGAACAAATCATGTTCATGAATGGCTCTGACGAGATGGGATGTGATTTTATTTGCCACAAAAACTTTCATCACTTGTCAGTCAGTCATTCAATTTTGTTGCAGTTATTATGGTTTTTTTTTTGTTATTGTTATGTTGCTATTGTATACTGTTATTGTTATTGTTATTGTTAGCTTAAAATTAATGTTTTAAAATGATTTAATTTCGTTGCACACTGACAGAGAAGGGCTTAAAGCTTCAAAGAGACGTTAACCCAATTACTAAGTATTCCAGTTTGATTATCATTCGTACAGAGAAATGAACATAAGGTGGCAAATGAAAGCAAATCAATATTTTATTGTTTTTTGATATGCTAAGTAAACTTAAAAAAAAATAAACTTTATTTTTGAACACCACCTGCCTTTCTAAACAGATTGGAATAGAATGTCTTGACTCCCTTAATTGGCTTTCCCGGCAGTATTATGTCTATCTTATACGGCTTCCATGTCACAGAGACATTCTGATCATTTAATTAACTGATAAACTTGCTACAGTAGATACTCCCACACCGAATACTAATGCCAGTAGCGATACATCTAACTTCCGTTATGACGTCCATTAGGTAAAAGTATTTATTGGCCGCTAATAAATTCTTAACTAAGAAAAAATTTTTATTGTGTTAGGCATACGATACGAAACCAGACTTTAAAAATATTGCTGTCATTGAATCTAATTCTATAAAGGATAGACACGCGTAAAGACTTGTTATTGATAAAACTGGCACACATATGTGCATATGTGCAAATGGAATATGAAGCGATTGAAGGTCGGTATCAAGTGTCATTGTTACATGATCGATCATACATAATTGGCCATTACAACCCTTCAGTTAGGAATTCGGCCTAGCTTCTCACACCACTTATGTTAAGTGTGTTAATTTTATAGATGAGTAGCGGGACCTACAGTTTAAAGTCGACTCCGAACGACAGATTTTTGAGAAACTTTTCATGGCAATATTATTTACTTTTAGAGTTTTTGCCAGAATTGTGTTGAGAGGAAGCCGCCGAAGAAATATTTTTTCATATTTCGTTTTTAATGTCTGACCGGGGATTCGAACCCTGGTCTTTCGTCTAGTAAGCCAACACACTACCTATTAGAATACGGCGACTTTCACATGATCGATCACTAGATTCATTAAACTGCCAGGCTAGTGATTCTAAGGGTGCCATGTCCTTATTCTGATTATCGATACCTTTTAATCTCTGGGCCATAGCTTCTTGAAATTTCATAACGGATTGCTAATAGTCTTGTCTTCAACGAAACTCCTCAAGATTAACAGGGCTAAAGCAGTAAAATTTGGAAGTTTTCAATCAAACTTATAGTTTGTTCTACCCCGTATATGCAAAACCTAGTTGATGACTAGCAATTTAGTAAATAAACCACAAGTGCTTATAAACCCGGTCAGACATCAAAAACGAAATATGAAAAATATTTCTTCGGCGACTTCCTCTCAGCAGATTTCTGGCAAAAACTCTGAGAGTAAATAAAATTGCCATGAAAAGTTTCTCAAAAATCTGTCGTTCGGAGTCGACTTTAAACTGTAGGTCCCGCCACTCATGCATAAAATTAACACACACAACATAAGTGGTGTGAGAAGCTAGGCCGTAATCCTGACTAAAGGGTTCTAATGGCCAATTATGTATGTATGTTATGTATGCTTATAAACCGCTGATTTCAAGGGAAAAAAATAGTGAGAATATAGTAGATATACAGCAGGTTTGAAGAAGAACGAAGAAGCCTAAAGATACCAGAAAACATGGAAAACAAAAAACAACATGGCGTCAGGTATTAAATTACGCAATTGAGAAGAACAGCTAGAGCAGGGAAAAGTTTCTCTAGCCTAAATGGCATTAAAATTTGTGAATATTATCTGAGCTAAGGAAGTTATAAAGAATTTATACAAACACTACTGCAAACCGATTCATTCTTTATCATACTTCTAAACGAACGTAATTATAACTGTCAATATGACTGACCTCTATCTTCTAACAGATCTTTTCAGTATTCAAAACAAAAGACTTAATCTGCATGCAGTTCTCAATACAATCGTGCATAAATATTATTATGATTTCCGAATTTAAATTAAAAATTCGATTTACTATTCATTTAAATGAAAATAGATCATAATTTATTTGCTTCGTTTTTATTCTTTACTTTTCTTTTTAAAAAATAATTTTATTTTTTGTCTCTATTGTACAGCTATATATAGCCTTGAGCTCTTAATCAAGAGATGTCAACAAATCAAAAGATTGTTAATCTTCACATCAAATATGAGTGAATATAAAATAAATATTTAAACTAAATATTGTATGTTGTTTAACAAATCAATACAACACAACTATCAGTGTTTATTGTATGAATTGTATTTGTTAAAGATCATCAATATCATAAGACATGTTGTCTGCACGCAATACAAAAGAATGATGGGTGTGCTGTGCAACAAAACTGATGAAATAATTTTGAAATTTAAATAAAAATTAAAAAAAAGATAAAAATACATACTGAAGATAAATAATTGACAGATTGTTGAAATAAGTGTTGAAATTAATGTTAAAATATGATCAATTTGCATTGTTAAGACGTTGTTGTATTCAATTGAAAAATGTCAGTAAATGCCCAGTTTTCTAGACCATAAGCTAGATAAGATAAGATAGATTGCTTGATTTCAAACTAAAATTCCAATTATAGAAATATTATTTGGCCTGAAGCCAAGGTCCACAAGTGCCTGGCTGCTGCTTTCCTCTGGCCAGCTAAACAGATGTGTGGTAACGTGGGTACCCTGTAGATTTATCGGGCAATAGTTCGTAGAACCAATGTCTACATGTTCAGACATCTGAAGATTAATTGTTTTATTAGAGACTAATACTGTATATCAACGGCGTGTATGACAATAAATACTAGCAATAGGGCTTATCTTTCACGGCGAAAAATTAAGCCCAAATAGAATTGGAAAAAGAATCATCCGGAATCTTGATCGCTCCATAATTTTTATAGCCATACTGATAGGCTTGATCAACTGTATTTCACATCGGATAGTATGTTGATTTCATTTATTAAGCCCATAAACAATTACAGCAAGCGTTATTATCGTTCCCTTAAACCCATGCTGATATAATGTAAGGCTAAAGTTCGTTCTCTTCGAATTCTGCAACCTTTGCTAGTGATAACAAGTGAAATACCGCTTGATATATGCCCACTATTTCAGCTAACTTATCCGATTTCAAGGTCTTAATAATTCTCGCCACCGGATTAACAAGGAAGTGTGCTTTAACGTTTTGTTCTTGCAACAACTGAATATAGAGTATATATGAATATAGTAGTACTATAAAAGCCTTTTCGTGTTATGTGCCCTAAGAAAATAGTAAACTATACTGGAGTTAATTTATGTCATTATCTCCTTGCGATTTGTTTAGACCAGAACCGGTTAAAGTACTTCGTTGCGTACTTCCATACTCGTATTCCGTATTCGTTTCAATGTGCTCAACATTCTTGCCATTTGGCTCTGGAATATTCTTGGATATTCTTAGGTGTGGCAATTAATAGCACATCTCTACTTAACAAACACTGATAACGGACTGCCACAACAGTAGCTAATAACAGGGTATACAGCAACACAGCAATTGATGGGTCGTTCTAATGACGAGCTATAAATTCACTCTGATGCGGAAAGATAAACATCCGATTTTAATAAGCCAACTAGATCCATCTGTGAATACTTTGATGAATTTCTCTAGGTAATGTAAACCATTAAAATAATGGGATTTATACAGTGTTGTAGTTGTAAAATCAGAAACGAAAACTAGCCTAGGATTTTTACCTGATAGGGATGACAAGAAGTCGCTTTAGTCTACCAGGTAGCGTATTGGGTTATTAGACGAGAAGTTCAATAAAAACTTTGCCATTCAAAATCGATATTAAACAGTAGTGACCCGGCACCTAGGTTTAAAATTAACACACACATCATGGGTGACGTGAAAAGATAGGTGCTAGTCGTGACTAAATGGTTTCAATGATCAATTAAGTAAATAAGAATGGAATGATTTACATAACTTCTATGGGATAAATAAATTCCCAATCAAATACTCAACTTGTTTAGTGTTTCATTTTTTAAAAGTTAAAGCGGCATTTTCAATTTTAAAAGTTTTTTTTTTTTTTTGGCTTGCACAAACCAACAGATTTCAAAAAATATGGCACTTGATCAGCATTCAGTTTTTAATTGAATTTTAATAGATTTTCATTAAGTTTATCGTTTGGAGTTAACTTTAAAACATTGTTTCTTGACCATTTTTGGTTAGAATTTCGGTTGACAAACTGTCACTACTGCTACTTCTGGCTGACTGACTGGCTGATTAATAAATGATGTCGGGTGTTGATGATGATGACGTTGACATGTTGAATGAAATGAAAAGCTAAACGGACATTTAACATGACTTGCTTGTTTACGTTTTAGACACTAAGCGAGACAAATTTTCCATCATTATGATTATTTTTCATTTCAAAAATTTTATTTTTTTCTTTTGATTATAAATTAAACGAAAAACGATAAATAAAAAGAAAAACAAATCTTTAAAATTTTTTTCGTTCAAATTTAATACAAAACTAATGGAATTATTAACTTAAACGGTATCTTTTAAAATTAGAACACTGTGTTATTAAACAAAAAAAATAATAATAAACTTTCAATTGTGTTTGCTGTTGTTTTCAATTTATTTAATTAAAAAATAATTATCGTTTGAAATTCTCATAAAAAGCGAAACTTCTTGATGACATCTCTTGATTTCTTAGATGGTATATAAACTTACTTTCAGAAAGTTAATTGGTTACTAATGACTTTAATTACTTTAAAAATGAAAGACAAACTTTTACTTTAAGTAACAATAATGGAAATACTTTTAAAATATTTTTTTCCAAAAAGGGAAAGTACAATAGAGTGGACAGTCATTCAGAAGAAACGCTGATTCAACAGCGCATCCTTTTTTTTTTTTGTGATTAAGGAGGTACACTAGGTTTCTTATAAATTAAGGAGATAAATAAAATTTTTATTATTTGTCAATAAAGATTTGTTCAATCATTAGAAATATTGACAACAATTCAACACTCGTTTAGAAGAAAGTACAGAAAGTTAAGTAATCTCATGTGAGTAACTTATTCCCACTAAAATCAATTTATTACGGAGATGTACTACCAGATTCTATTAAAAGTGGAAGGCACTCTTGTACTCCATTGGAAAAACTCGTCAGGCTAAGGGCACCTAGACTCTTCTATACACAGCACAATATTCTTCAATCTCACCTCGAACAATTACAGTCGAAATGTAAACAAATAACACTCCCCCTTAGGCTCAACGAGAGTGCCAGGCAGTTCCTCATTCTCCTATCAATCCCAACTTTTACAGAAATTACGAAACGGAACGTAAGGACTGAGTTATTGAAGTAAATGTTCAGTTGAGAAAAAAAGTCAGTTTAACTAGCAATAGAATGGAAAACGTTAGATCTGGCGGAAAACTTATCCTGAATTTTAATCTCAATCGTAGCCAAACGATTGGTATACGTTCTAATTCATTCTGATAGCACAGTTTGTGTTTGCCAAATAGGCAACATTAATGGACATTGGACTTGAAAATAGATATTGAGTTTGAAAGAGACTTTACCCCCAAACTAGCTGTCACAGTCTGTCTGAGTTTCTACTATCCAAGGCCTCGATATATATACCCTAACCTGTTATCCCATTCAGCTGTTATACATCGAATATATGTTTCCAAAGCATTCGAAGGAGGATCTTTATTCTTAATCATATAATTAATTAGAAAGGATTACAATGTAGCAACTGTTCAAATATCTATTTTATCAACAGCATGTATTAAGGCGCCAAACCTAAGTGCAGCAAGAATGATCTGGTGTTTCAGGAAAAGTTCAATTGGAAACTAACAAGCATGATAGATTATCTGCATACGACAACTAGAAATCCCTCAGCCAGCGTCTGTATTTCTATAGATGAAGCCATTTGTGCTTAAATATGGCAAAACCGATAAAAATTGTTGTTGTTTTTAGAATTTAAAATTAATTTCTCAATTTGACTGTTGACGCTTATTTTTGTCAGTAGTTTTAGATCAAAAAAAGTTTATTGAAAGCTCTTTTTTTTATAATTTTTAAGCAATTATTTATATTCTCTTAATAGTTTATTTGTATTATTATTATTATTTGTGCGTATTTTCATTTCCTCATCAGTTTGGTGGCACAAATCAAATTTTTTCAATAGTAATTTCGTTTCAAAATTATTACTTTTTTATTTAAATTAATCGAATCAAATCATATCCATCCAATATTTGCTTTAATTATAGTATTCTGTATAGTTTTGTACGTTATTTGTTCATATTCATTCCGCTCTACCCTAAATATTTTGTCTATTGTAACATATCAGTTGTTTATTAGACTGCCTATATATAGTGTCTACGCTATGAATATCCCAAATCTTTTAAAATGTATAATCCAAGGCAGTCCAAAAAAGCTTATTTAGTGATGAGTATTTCAAAAGTTAAGAGAATATACATATTTACAACGATAAATTATCAAAATCTCTTTGAACGAAGAGTATAAATAATAGAGAGGAGAGAGCATTGATTGTTTAATATTTGTCAACAAAAAAAAAACAAATGCGAAAAAATAAATTTGTATCTAATGTTACTCTACACTTGGTAGTACTTCTAACAGGAACTTATTAATTAACTAATTACAATACAATTCTAAATTATATTGAATTATAACGAGCGCGGATTGACAAAATACCAAATGCAGCAAACCAGAACGTAAGAGTACCATAATTAAAGAGAATTATAATAATAAACAAAATTTTTTTTATTAAAATTAATTAAAACAATACAGACAATTCAAGTAGTGTTACAAAATTGTTTTCTATCTTATCTAATAGTGCTTGTTATTAAAGTTAATTAAACATTTTAATACGTTTTCTTTTTATTGACAAAAATAAAACATAAAACCAAAAAAAGTTTTAATCCAAATACCCTTCTCGTAATAAATTGGGCAGCAATTGATGCATTTCTTTAACATAAGCGGCATTGTTATAAACCTCAACTGCTGCATCGGGATTCTCAACATACTGGGCAACATCAACTTCTTTTAATTCCTCCATAGAAGTGGTGATCATGGCAGTCATCATGGGTAGAAAAGTGGAAAGTAAAAATAATGCTAAAAATATAAGAAAGTAAACGAAATAATTTTAAAATTACAAAGTATTGTTGATAAGAAGAAATATGTACTTACAAAAGTGCCTGTACTTCAGACCGGTTATCTGGAATTGTGAATAACGTGGTAAAATACCTTCGAAATTCATTTTCTTTAACATTCTCACAAATTCAGTAAAGTAATATTGCATGAACTCATTTTTTCTTAAACGTAATTCGGGACTCATAAGCATATATTGGGAATACATCATGTCAATATTTGATGGACCAAAGCAACTTATTTGATAATCCACCATAATCAGGTCTTCGGCTTGCTGGTTGCCATTCAATTTGAACATTAAATTTTTCATATGAAAATCACCATGATTTAAAACAAAAATATGATCTTTGCCTGCATTCAATTCATATGCCTTGTATAGAGCTTTACAAGTCTCGCTTATTTCTGGCTGCATTGCTTTAATTTTCTCCAAATAAACCTCAAATTCCTTATGCTTACCCAGCATATCAATATAGTTGAAAATACCTCTGGCCATTAAATCCATGGACATTATTAAAGAATCTCCAAATATACCTGCATTGTATTGGGTAACAGATTCGCGATCTTCGCTAAGTCCCAACATATAGCTGACAGCATGGAGTTTGGCTATTTTACGATAAACCAATTTTAATTCTTCTTCATTAAGGTAACGGCCTCTTATTGTATCAAAGCCAGATTCACAAAGATCCTCAAAGATGATCAATTTTCGAGGTTCCAAGGATTGGTAGATGATTCTAAAACAAACGGAAAATGTTCGTAAATTGTAATACAATGCCTTACAAAGGGTATTTTACTTACTCGGCAGACAAACGTGTAGGTTCACCACAGTCTTTTAAAATTTTCTCAATTTTTGGTAATGTTTCGCTATACATTTTGATCTCGGTTTGGAATACTTTGGATTCTTTTAATAGCTCATTTTTAGCACCAACATCTGGTAATGTTTTAATAATTAAGGATTTTTGTTTATCATTAACTGATGAGTCCAATTTATAGTTTAGTTTACATCTGAACATTATACTGGCATAGTGATCACCTTTCATACTAGCGGGACTAATGTCGAAACTATTTATCTGTAAATAAAGAAAACGTTGATTGATTATATGATGTGCACAATCATAATTCCAAAATAGATGAAACAACGACGGATTTTTACAGAAGATTTCTTATTTCGGAATTCATACAATTGACTGAGATATTTCAATTCCAAGCTTTGTTAAACATGAAATCTTTGTTAAATATTTTTATTTTTTATAGTAATACTTACCTTTACATCTTCACACTTTTCGTACTGCCTTAAAACTTTCTCCAAAAACTCCTGATTAATCCAATCGGGGGCAATCAATTCGTCTTCGTTGTAGATGCTCATGTTGATGATGTTTACACTTCTCTGTCTATTTGAATATTGTTGAACTTAAATTTTAATTCTTCATATTTATAGTACGCATTACCGTACAAAAATTGTATATTAAAGCTTCTAACTAATGAACTTGCCTTCGCATTTTCAATTTCTCTTATAATCTATCACTTCATGCGTTAGAATTATGACGTAGCAATTTGTGATTTGATAAGATTTTTAACAAAATTCAGAGAACCGATATAAAAACTAATTTTATTTTTAAATATCATTACGGTTATTGGGAAAATTGTCTAGAGGCAAGAGTTTAAGTGTGATTATATGTGTGTTTGTGTAGGTAAAGCGTAAAACTTAGTTTGACAAACTTTTAGACTAAGTGGGCGTAAAGAAACAAAACAAGATATAGAGAGAGCAAATGAAACTAATTTCAATGACCTATTGCTAAAAGCTTTTGCCAAAATGATAAATTTTATAAATTTAAACATTCTGTACATAAAAGCATGCTTACATTAACCTTAATTTATGCTATAGCTTTTGAATATTTTATATTATAGTTGAACTCGACGAAATCGAACAACAAGATCTAACAAATGCTAGAAGAAAGGTTTTTTTTCATAAGTAATCAAAACAGTCAGATATACGAATATCAGGATATCAATTAGTCCGAATAATGGATTTGAAAAGCTTTTTCATGCCACTCACTGCTAATTGTTTTCTGGATTTCAAATTCAAAACTTAGGGGTAGTAGAGTTTTAGCAGTAATAATTCTGCGTGGTGTTCTTTAGTTGCTCTGTCCGAATTAATTTCTTTTATATCAATAAGTGGCCGCTATAGGCAACTGGTTCTTATGCTTCCGCAGCCATCTTACTTTTTCAGAACAATTTTTATCGCATTTGTATTTCTTTCACTCTAGAAAAACGTATCGAAAGTCGATTTGAAAATTTATTTGCTTTAAATTAAAAATAATGTGTCATCGAGGTGATCAGTATTAAAATATGTTCCTCTGAAGTATTGTATTTACACTGTATACTGTTGCAAAGTGTTGCTTTGAAACACATCGACCATCTAAAAGAAGGTAGGACACACAGAGCTTTCAAGAGAACACAGAGCAACAAAAAAACAGATAGAGAAAGGGAGACAATTATAATAATAAACAAAACTTTTTTTAATATAACATTTAATTATTCTACCACTACTTAAATTCTAATAACAAATTGTAGAATTAGTTAAACAATAGAGACAATTTAATTAAACTGCTCATATAATTAATTTAGAATTTTAATATGTTTTGTTTTTATTTAGAAAAAAATATTTTTAATCCAAATACCCTTCCTGTAATAAACTGGGCAACAATTGATGCATTTCTTCAACATAAGCGGCATTGTTATAAACGTCAACTGCTGCATCGGGATTCTCAACATACTGGGCAACATCAACTTCTTTTAAATCCTCCATAGAAGTGGTAATCATAATTCTTATCATGGGCAGTAAAGTGGAAAGTAAAAATAAAGCTAAAAATAAAAAAAGAATTAAACGAAATAATTTAAAATTTAAAACTATTTAAACTTTCGATTATGAAATACTTACAAAATTGTCTGTATTTAAGACCGGTTATCTGGAATTGCGAATAACGCGGTAACACACCTTCAAAATTCAATTTCTTTAACATTCTCACAAATTCAGTAAAGTAATATTGCATGAATTCATTTCTTCTTAAACGAAATTCAGGACTCATAAGCAAATATTGAGAATAGACCATATCAATATTTGATGGGCCAAAGCAACTATATTGATAGTCCACCATAATCAGGTCTTCGGCTTGCTGGTTGCCATTCAATTTGAACATTAAATTTTTCATATGAAAATCACCATGATTTAAAACAAAAATATGATCTTTGCCAGCATTCAATTCATATGATTTGTACAAAGTTTTACAAGTCTCGATTATTTCTGGCTGTAAAGCTTTAACTTTCTCCAAATAAACCTCGAATTCCTTATGTTTGCCCAGCATATCAATAAAATTCAAAATACCTTTGGCAATTATGTCCATGGACATTAATACAGAATCACAAAAGGCACCATTATTACATTGGGTAACGGTCTCGCGATCTTCACTCAGGCCCAACATATAGCTGACAGCATGGAATTTGGCTATTTTACGATAAACCAGTTTTAATTCGTCTTCGTTAAGATAACGACCTCGTATTATATTAAAGCCAGATTCACAAAGATCCTCAAAGATGATCAATTTATGAGGCTCCATGGAATGGTAGATTATTCTAAAATTTGAAACAAATAGGAATGTTCATAAATTATAATCAAAATCCCTAAGAAGATCATTTTCTTACTCGGCAGCCATGCGTGTGGGCTCACCACAGTCCCTTAAAAATTTTTCAATTTTTGGCAAAATTTGTGTATACATTTTGATCTCAGTTTGAAATGCTGTGGATTCTTTTAAAATGTCACTTTTAACACCGACATCTGGTAATGTTTTAATAATTAAGGATTTTTGTTTGTCATCAACTGATGTGCCCACTTTATAGTTTACTTTACATCGAAATATAATGCTGGCATAGTGATCACCTTTTACGCTGGCGGGGCTAATTTCGAAGCTATGGACCTGTAAATATATACGTAATTAATAATGTTTATGTGTTCTTGTAGGTCCTAAAATATTCCATAAAATACTAGTTGTTTGGGCCTTAAGATATTTAGATTAGTTTTAAAAAACTATCGTTATCTTGTATATTTGCAGATTGTTTAAGGGTTTTTGTTTAAATGTTTTTTTTTATAGGTAAACTTACTTTTACGTCTTCACTTTTTTCATACTGCCTTAAAACTTTCTCCACAAACTCCTGATTAATCCATTCGGGGGCAATCAATTCGTCTTCATTGTAGATGCTCATAATGTTGATGTTTACACTTCTCTGTCTATTTTAATATTGTTGAACTTAAATTTTATTTCTTCATATTCAAACTACACACTGCTAAACAAAAAATGTTCATGGTAAACCTATTGTATTTAGTTATCTGTCCAAGCGTTCGCATTCTGACATAACAATTTGCGTTTTGATAAGATTTTGTACACAACTCAGAGCCCCTATACCAAAATTAAATTTTCTTAACAAATATTCTTACAATCACTGTAAAATTAATATGAGAGACATACACACATATATAGATATGTATATAATATAAACCAGAAAGTTTATTTAAAAAAAATTACTTTACAATTAATCAAAGGCTTTAGGTTTTTGTCAAAATAATGCTTGTGCTACAGCAACCTTCAAAATTATTTTTTTAATTGATACTCTTATTTATGTAGGATGTAGAATTATAAGATTTGGAATAAAATCGAAAGAAATCATTCTAAAACAATGAATGAACTTCATAAAGCATTGAATAGCTGAGGGTTAATTCTCTCAAAAGATCACATCACCGTATTCTAAGAGTTTTTGAATTTCATATTTTGAAATTGACCGAATTCCCAAGAAAACATATTCAATTTTATTTAGAAAAAAAAATGTCTAAAAAACATGACAAAACTTAAATTTTGAGGTTATGTTCCAGAAAATTCTGATATCGTTTTCCTTTAAACGTTACATACATCAGCATAAACTTAACAAAACCGTATTAGATGCGGTAGAGTGATTCTATTTTAAAGTTCTCTTAGTTAATAATCAAAAAAAAATATTAGTTTACCCCGCGCTAATATTTTGAGAGGTCTAAGCTTTAATGCTCTGCTGTCACTCTCTCTCTCTCTCTCTCTCTCTCTCTCTCTCTCTTCACTAAAATTAATA
>QOCX01000298.1:164280-240402 GCA_005959815.1 Sarcophaga bullata | reverse complement strand
TCATTTGCTGCCAGTTCTGTTAGCGGTTCATATGCTTGAAATGCGTAATACTTCCCCCGTTGAATATGGGCCAATGATTTTCTTGTGATAAGGTATAACTGAAAACGTACCAAAGGTATCAAACTTGGATAACTCCGATCTGACGATGGACACTCAGCAGTTTGCCTTATAGTTATATCGGACGAACATCCAGTTGCGCATAATTACCCCTGACAGTAAGTAAAATAAAAACGTAAGTGAGCGCTCGAGTCCGTGGAAATTGCTCAGACTGGATAATATACACAAGAACGACTGCATTTGTATGGACAGTGTCAGTTCGGAGAATCTACCCTATAAAAGTGCGTACGGCTCTGCTTGCAACGCTCGTTCATCTCTTTAATCGTCTCTTTACGACGTATCAGCAACACTTTCACTGATTTTGGAACACTGCAGCCCAACGAATAATATTTGATATTCCTGTAAATACAACGCTTAAAGGTACTATAGTGGGAACAGAAGTGGGCGTGTTCGGGTCTCAGAAGTGAAGGTTCCGAGTTCCATGGAAAATACCGTAATGCTTTGAGCGAAGAGTTTACGCTATCGACAAGATGTGTTGCAATTCAATTTGCTAATTCTGATTGTGCTCTCGCCTTCGCCACTGATTCCTGAAAACGGGTTACCTCAGACTTGCAGGTGGAAATCGCGTCGCGTCTGGTATTAGCCTCAGCTTTCACAATGCTGCGATGCGAGGCGCACCTTTGCGTGTGCGTGGAAGAAGTTTGAAATGGTATACCCTCGTCGCGAAAGATAAGTATACCGAGTGTAGACTGTCTTATCGAACACGCGGGTTCGATTCGGTTATTACAAATCAGAGTGATTTACGTTGTACATCGTAGCCGGAATGTTTACATTCGTAGACAAAATAACAGTAAGTTTCGAATAGGGAATCGATTTATGCTTCGATACTAGACTTTATAAAGAAGACGAACGAGCTCAGTATTTATGGTTACAAGAGTGCGGCATCTCAGAACGTACAGCTGGTTTGTTTGTACTTCTATATTCTGAAAGACGAGATTTTCTGCTGGAGAGGAATGTCGTCGGACGAATATTTTTTCGTATTTCGCTTTGATCGGATGGTCTGCCTCGATGAAACGGTATGTTGACTTTATATGAAGCTTAAATGCTTACATATTACAAGAATATTATGGTTTAAGTCGCGTGTCTAGTCAGGCAGTGTGTTGCTTACCTTAGGACGAAAGGCCATAGGGTTCGACACTCCCGGTCCGACAATCAAAAACGATATGAAAAATATATCTTCGGCGACTTCTCTCAGCAGATTCTGGCAGGACAATCTGAGAGTAAATAAAAGTTGCCCCTGGCAAAGTTTCTCAAAAATCTGTCGTCTCGGAGTCGACCCTTTAATCTGTAGGTCTCCGCACTCATGTATCAAAATTAGCACACAACATAGTGGTGTGAGGAGCTAGGCGTCATCTGACTGAAGGTTTTAATGGCCAATTTATAGTATGTATGTGATTATGTTTTAAAGCATATTAGACAAATTTCTTGTTTTACTGGAATTTCTTGGGTAAGTAGTAAGGTGGCGCATCTCTCGTTAACGATTCAGGTCCAACTTGTGATATGGATAAGTAGCATAAGTCATGAAGTACTGGTCCTACAATTACAGTACTGGGAGCACCAAACGTCATTGACATTGTAATGTGTTCCTGGTATGTACAAATTTGTTAACGACTGTAATCCAATGTCCTTTTTATTCTTTGAGCATTTTTTCTCTTTCTGGACAAGACATAGAAGAGTTATAGCAGCGCAGAACTATTCTCACATTAAGCTTCGTCATAGGACGCAAAGGTTGAGTACTTCTAATAGTAGTATTTCACTTCTAATATTCTCCAATACTATGAGTCCCCTATATTTGCAAAAATACAACGTAAGAAACAAAACAAAAGCAATAAAAGTAATAAAACTTGTAATTCTCACGTTTCATATTTGGCCGCTTATTCTACATTTTTAATCAATAAATATTTACGGAAATAAAAACAAACAAAAACCAAAACACACGAACAAGAAAAAAACAAAACAGCAATACACTTCAATTGGCATACTGGTGAGACAGCCAATTTACAAAATCCATTTCTACTACACAAGAGAGTTACTCGTGAAACAGAGAGAAGAGAATTAGAGAGACGCAAATAGCCTGAAAAATGAAAAGTCAATTAGGCAGACGAGGTATAAAAAAAAAATACATTGAGTGACGGTAATTGCTTTTGCCAACATGAGTTTAACTCAAACGAGTCTACATATAGAATGGAGTTAAAGAAGAGTTTTGGGCCTGAAGAACATGCACCGGAACTTTTAACCACCGTTCCAGTTGCTTTTTAGAGCCAAGGTGTGTGCGGACTTAAAAAATAAATAAGGCGGACACGAAACGGACAATTTTTTTGCTGCAAGAAAAAACAAATCAATAAATTGAAATTAAAGAGAACACGGAAACAGTTAACTTTTATTAAGAAAATAGTATGAAAAAAATAATTGGACAATTTGCTTTAAAAAAAACTGAATGAACCAAAAATTCTTAAATAAAACTAACAGTAAAATTCTGTTCAAAGAGTGAAAGATTACATACCATAAAATGAAATGTAACTAAAATGTGCATTGAATGCTTCGGGCTTTTATAGGGATCAAGGAGTTTTTAACGGGTGTAAAATCCAAGTGACTACATTTACAAGGTAGCTGTTATGTCGCCTTAAATGTGTAAGGGGGCCTCGCGCGGTGGAATCCCGGGCACGTTCAATTCAGTGCCAATTGACGGCGAAATAGAGCGGCGCAAGGAAGCAATTCAATGGGAATTGCTTTGCGATATCGATTTACGATGACGTAATACGATGATGAAACTGGAGGCAAGTTTAATGAAATCAACTTCAGATTTGTTTTTATTGCAAAGAAGCAATTCAATGGGAATTGCTTTGCGATTCGATTTACGATGACGATATACGATGATGAACTGGAGCAAGATTTAATGGAATCAACTTCAGTTTGTCTTTATTGCAATTAGCAATTTCAATGGGATTGCTTTGTGATATCGATTTACGATGACGATAAATACCGATGATGAAACTGAAGGCAAGATTTAAAGAATCAACTTCAGATTTGTTCTATACATAGCAGTACATCTGCTCGAAAGCGATAATGAAAACGTTAAGAAATCAATGTAGCCCACTGCGATGGGTAAATAAGTGAAAATGAAAATTCAATAGATTGCAGACGGCAATCTATGGAATACTCGATGAAACTTCAAGAGCACTCCAGATCCTGAAGTCGAATAGCGCAATCATTAAATTAATGATTCGATTGATAAATATGCGGTAAATGACCAGAAGTGGAATTTTACCGTATAAAAATAAAGAAAAAGGCAGACAATCGAAGGATAAACTAAGGACTGTAAACGGAGAAGGCTAAAATGCAAATTTGGACTACAGTTACTATTTAAAGGAACACTTCCTTTGATTTTATCGAAACACATATTTTTTTTACAAGGAAATACCATTGATTTGAAAAGAAAAGTTTGCAACAAATTTAAGGGCCGTCGCAAGGTTCTTTCCGGTTTGAGTCCGGGAATTTTGGAAATAGGAGAAGTATCTCTATGTTCAATTTTCTTGGAAAAGCTAGGGACCACAACAAAATTACCAGAAGTTGAGAGTAGAGAACTCTTAACTTCTAGTGATTTTAAAGGTTTTTATCTTTGAACTGGAAAGAGCCTTTAAGTTTCCAGATTATTTTCTGCTTAAACTAGGCCGCGGCTACCATAGTTTTGAAAGTATGAAAAATATTCAATGTGACTGAATTTACAACTTTTAAGACTGGTCAACAACAGAAAATAATTTGGAATACTTCCCTTGAATTTCATATAATTTGACAGCCATTTGAGAGAGCCTTTTTTTCGGATATAGAAGGAGTCTGTATGCTTAAAAAAGGCTTAAGGCTTAATGAATTTTCAAAAAGGTTTTAACACAACCTTTTTAAAAATTTATTGGAATTTTAAATAAAACTTATCTTTTCGAAATCGTTTCCTTGTAAAAAGAAAAAAAAATTTAAAATATTTCGGAACCAAATACCTGAAATAGTGTTTCTGTAATCAGTTTTGTATTTTCCCTTAAGAATTCGTAACAGTGTTCAGTTTAACAGACGGAGTTTAATGCCTATACAAGGCCTTCTACGCAAGGACAGGCCTTTTAAGAAGCAAAGCAACGCCTGACCACACGGTACAGGTAGTTTGCCGAACACGCAATATTCGTTTGCCATGGAACATCAAAGACGAAAAGCTGAAACGCAATTTATCAAAGGCAACCATAAAGAAGAAAAAATTCGAAGAAGGTCAACAAGCTAGTTATGAGAATGTTCATCAAAACGTTCATCAAACACATGTAGCAGCCGTAGTTTATAATTTTGTTACTTAAGCGAAGATTGAATTGAAAATTGACGGAAGAAAATAATAAAACGTAAATGAAAGTTCATACTTTACATAAGTGGCTCTCTAATGCAAACGAGCGTGTACACTCGAACTTAAATGCTGGTCCAGACTCTTAAAGTCGATAATCTATATATGCCTGCGTATATAACAAAGTTTGAAAGCTCTGTAATATATTTGATTATAATTATTGAAGTCAATTTGTTTAACAACAACAAATTTGAGCTGTATCCGGTGAACAAACAATGAAAAACTAATAAAGAAGTTCGTCAACGAGACTCGGTCTTATATCGCCATATATTTTTCCGAGTTTTTAAACTATAACAAGCTAAAAAATCCAAAAAAAAAAAAAATATTTGAAATCAATAAAGCAACAAAAAAAAAAAAAATTATAAAAAATCATGTGTTTTCATTGCTTTAAATAGTTTCTGTCATGCTAGGTAGGTAGTCGGCTTCCACTTTTTCCAATACCAACAACTTTTTATGAATGATGTTTGCTCTGCTTCATCCAT
The DNA here is from genome assembly GCA_005959815.1 of Sarcophaga bullata. Classification (NCBI taxonomy): domain Eukaryota; kingdom Metazoa; phylum Arthropoda; class Insecta; order Diptera; family Sarcophagidae; genus Sarcophaga; species Sarcophaga bullata. The sequence goes on along the minus strand of QOCX01000298.1, from coordinate 235,428 downwards.
GCCACTCACTGAAAGTTGTAACATGCGCAGTACACGGGCGTGGTATACAGACAATGTTTTGCTTCCCAAAATATGACTTCAATTTGGTTTCCACAGACATTTTTAAAGTGTAAACCTAAAAAACACAAAAAACTTGAGGGGCGAAATGCTTTTAAAGCAAAAATTACTGTGACCTCAATTGAACTCTTTAAAATTAAAAAGAGAAAAGAAAAAACCATTTCACCGACGGCTTTTATTTGCAAATATTTCACCCAAAAAAAAGGGTTAAGAGTCCTACACAAATATTGGGAAACAGAAAACTTTTTAATTGCAAAATTAATAAAAATTTCCAATAATTTGCAACACATTTCGTTGTCACAGACAACTTTCTAAGCCATATTCGAAAAAAAAAATTCATTACATATTGTGGGTATGAAACAATTTTCATTCGTTCGTTTAGACCCAAAAATTTCGCTTTAATGTTGCAAAGAGAAATACACGTTTTAACTGGTTGATCAAAACAGAACTCTACTCCAAGGCGTGTGCAGAAAATAGTCGCATAGCGGTGTTAAAGTAATGCTACCGTACGACCATACGATCTGTCGTACTACTTAGTATACGTATGCTTTGTGCTGATCAAAACAGAATTCTACGCCAAGACATGTGCAGAAAATAGTCGCATAGCGGAGTTAAAGTAATGCGACCGTACGACCATACGATCTGTCGTACTACTTAGTATACGTATGCTTTGTGCTGCCTAACCATGTTTAATTCAGCACACTTTTCATGTGCGTTGACTTCCGCTTGGAACCTATAGGTCCAGAATATTAATCTGGGAAATATTCTCGCTGCTGTTCCACTATCTTTCCTTGATATACACTTTTACTATCCATTCTCGTTGCAAAGTATCTTCAAGATTAGAGAGTTTACTGGTTCCGTTCAGGAGACAGTTAACAAGGCAACTTCAGGTTTCATCAGGTCTCCACTACCAGTGTCCATATCTTATTGAACTCTATCGGAGCTGTTTTTAGATTCATTCTGCCTCCTTAAACAAAGGACCCATTTCTCACGGGTTATATCCACATACCGTGAAAAATTCCACAGCGCCCGTAGGCACACAGCAACAGAAGTTTGGGAATTTCAGTGAATGATTTAGAATACAAATTAAGGTCAAATTTCTCTGCCACTATCCTGCTTTATATAGACTAGAGATAGATTCCTATGTTAACTCTCTGGCATCGTGAAAACTGAGAGTTAGTTTATGCGGAATAGTGTTCTATTGCTAGGCTCAGTGAGAATTTAAAGTTTAGTTTGATTTAGTTTAAGAATTGGATTATTAGACTTGCAGTTCCTAAAGACAGATAAGATGGAATATAGACGACTTTATATCATTGGCGTTCTCACAATCTGCTTGCCTGTTATGCCATTATTTCCTGGCTAATGTAAACCTTGAATGTATTACGACGTTCCAAAAGAGAACCCAGGCTTGCCTGATGATAGGGTCTTCCAGCAAGGTCTCTTTAACTTTGGCAGTTAAAGATGGTAATCTATTAAATTAGTTGTCATTTATTCAGTCGGTTTTTACATGACGTGTATTCGCTAAATTGGCTTTGGAGCAGTTGGCCGCTAGAATTCTAAACGAACGATGTGGGGTCATGGTCATCTCACATTGAGGTGAGGTAAACTGGTCAACGTGATCGATCAAATTCTGGCTGAGTTGTGTGCCACAGGAATTGAAAATTTGGACATTTCGAAAGCTCTCTACCCCGAGCAATCGTGGTTATATTACACAAATAGTGACATAAATTGATCATTAAAACGAATAAACATTTTTTGTTATCTCACACCTATTTTGAGAGTAAATAAAATTGTTACGAAAAAGTTTCTCAAAACCTGTCGTTCGAAGTCGACTTTAAACTTGTAGGTACAGCCACTCATGTTTCAAATTAACACACACACATTTGTGGTGAGAAAACTAGTTCGTAAGCCTGACTGAAGGCTTGTAATGTGTATCTTCGCTCCTATTAAAGAACAGCTGCTCAGCATTCTAGACAAGTAGTTATGATTCTTATATTTCAGAAGTCTTACTAGTACGAGTACAAGTAGGTCAGAGCTAAGAATTGTTAGAAGACCATGTCTTATTTGTATTGGGCAGTATCCATTTACATGATATTGTTATTCTGTTAATTGTAGTTTATACTTCTACGGGCAAAAGGCATCGGTAAATTTGTCCAACACATTTTCATTTCTGTTCCAAGTAGCTTCAATTCCTTAAGATCTTGCCATTTTCTCCAGTTGGCTCAAGGGTTTTAGTTCTTGGCAAACCAAATTTGGGACAGACATTGTTGCTTCTCATTATTTCAATCGATATGATATTGTTACGAAAATGGAAATGGTGTAACATCGTTTAACATTAAAATGTTAAACAAAAGCTACAAAAACAAAACAACGGACTTGTTTGCTGGATTAACGAATAAAGAAGACTAAAACAACAACATCAGTATAACGAAAAAGGGATAAACAAGTAAACGAAAAGCAACAACAACGCTGCAAGGACGAACGTAAACAAGATACAAAAACAACAAACATGAAAGCATAAATAAATTTAAACATCGTTGTTTACATTTATGGACATTTCGACAAGGCGAAGCCTCAAACATTCGGCTTCAAGAACCTTCATCAGACTGTTTATGTCTCTTTATAAAAGGCAAGGCAAAGCATGAAAAGTCAGAATAGAAGTTCACTCTGTGTTGTGTGAAGACGCGTTGCGTGTGAAGTAAACCAATCGTGGGTTGAAGATCTCCGTTACAAAGATCTACAGAACAATTGTGCGATAATTGTTATTGTTTATCGAAAAGTCCATAAACAAAGGAATAACAAATAAAGCAATTGTTGTTGTTAGAATCGGTTGTGAACAGTAGCACACAAAAATAGTGTGAATAATAAAGAATTTAATTAAAATTAAACACAAATTTATATTTTATTTTTATTTACAATCTACGAGCTCATATTTCAAACGTTTTTAAAAGATAAAAACGTAACAATATGTTGTTCGTTCTGTAGAAAGGACAAATGCAGTGCAAAACCGTATACAAAATAAAAAATAATTTCAAATCATTAATAAATATAAATGTCGGTTGTTGTTTGTTACCAATTTAGAATATATTTTCATAATATTTTTGTTTTTCGTTCCACTTTATTTTTGTACAATTTATGTTTTTAAACGAAATTATTCACAACTGCTACTTCCGCCCAATTATTCATTCGTTTATTTTATTTTTTATTTTTCTGTTTTGTTTTGTTTTCTTCCTACCTTATTTTTCAAATTTGAAATTCAATTTGAAAAAAAAAATTGAAAAAAAAAACAAAACGAACAAACGAACCAATATGAATGGACGGACCTTCTTGTTTATATGTTGACTGCATGTGGTATTTTTCTAGAGTCAATTTCCTTTAGAATTCAACGTGTTCAATTTAATTCATTTTGTTACTTGATTGACACTGACTAATTGACATTTTCGAATTGAGAAAAAAAAGAACAAAACTTAGAAGACTTAATTGAATAACAAACTAAATTGGGTCTTAAAGTGTGAAACAAAAAAAATTTTTTTTTGGCATTCACAAAAAAAGGTCAAACATTCACTACGTATATAAAAATATTGTGAATTAAATTAATTTTAAAGTGTGTTCAGAAAGTCTAGTATCTACTCTGACCCTGTATCACTTAAGGCCAATTTACACGATAGGCGGTTACGTACGTAAAATCAGAGAGAAAATATTTCAAAATGAAATTAAAAATCATTGGACGACAGATTTTTTAACGTTTACAGGACTACTAAAATACCAAAACCAAGTAAAATGAATACCAATACCCTGACCCTGATCTCAAGTCTAAAAAAATATTAAAAAAAAGCAGACAGCAACAGCCAAATCTCTGGCTATATTTGCTTTCAATTTCTTAGGCTCTATACCACGCGTTCCTACTTAAACATAAACTTGACTTGTTATAATTCCCCTTAGGGCAAAATTCCCCTTTAGTATGACTTAATTGTTAAGGATTTTAATAATTTTTATGGCTTATACTGCGATATTTTTATATCAGTTCGGTGTAACCAAACTGGTCCAACTGTGGACACCAGAAATATCGAAAGAGATCAACCCAGCTATTCATCATAGTTAAAATTTAAATAAAAACATACATGCATACATAATTGATGGGCTTGCCGCGCCTTTTTACACTGAACGGTCTAACTTCAATGTATTTTTTGGTGCCGCCGTCAAGTGTTATTTCGCTGTCAAGAAATTTTATCCATTTCTGCAAGAAGTTTGTTGGCTGGAAAAAGATTCTCAAAGTGCCAAGCATGGATGACCCTTCAGTCAGTATTACAACCTAGCTTCCCACACCACTGTGTATGTTAAATTTATACAAGAGTGGCGTGACATACAGTTTAAAGTCGACTTCGAACAACAGGTTTTTTGAGAAACTTTTCATGGCAATTTTATTTGCTCTCAGAGTTTTTGCCAGCAATCTGCTGAGGAGCAGTCGGGGAAGGAATAGCTTTCCATATTTCGTTTTGCGGGCGATGTGTGACCTGTCCAACATACTACCTACTAGAGTATGGCGAGTAAAAACGCATAATTTTGTAAGCGTATGTGATTTTTGAAAACTTAGAAAAGAAACATAAAAAGTATTATGCATATTTCCTAGCATTTCGATCGGTATCTCTTGGAATTGTACTGATCTGTCCCTAAACACAAGAAACTCCTCCAAAACAAAATTTTTTTTCTTTCGCACTATCTGGACTGTTTAATAGCTTCCTAGTCTATTAAACCACATGTCAACTAAATCAAATTCTTCTTTTTACGTATGGTAGCTTGTTCCATTGCACTTTCCATTTTTTCCTGAAGAATATGAGTCCAATGATCCCGCCTACCCGCACCCTGTAAGAAACAGTTCACATTTTCAGATAGTTAGGCAACTCTTGAACTATATTTGACTGTCCTTCCGAATAAAAACTAGGTTCATACGTTAATTAAACTTAAGATCCTATTGCCCTTATTAATTAAAAACAAGGTTTTTTTTATAAAATTAATGTGAGTGATCAAACAAATTTTGGCCTTATTTTAATCAGCCTCCCTTTTCTATACAAGTCCAGTAAGGTCTAAGAATCTTTTTTCTATTTTTTGAGGTCAACACTTAGGAGTAGAACTCTTACTCATGCAGTGAATTTATTGGAATAATGCAATGAGAAAGGCAAGAGGCGGAGTGCTCCAAATTTTATTTCGAAACATTGTTCTTTTTTTTGTTGCATTTATTGTTGTTTTATTCTTCTATAGCCAACGAAATTGAGACGTGTATTATAAAATGACAGGAAAACTGTTTAATGACAGTTTAACTAAGGCAATGAAACGTGGCGCTCATATATCCTCGAGCCAAGGCAAGAGTTACTTTTAAATGTTTCGAAATTTCCTTGAAAAATCATGGGCAATCATGAACGTCTGCAGATATCGTTCGTTTAGAACTTGATAATAGCCTTGTTGTAGTCGCCGTAGTCTAGTAGGTAGTGTGTTGGCTTAATAGACGAAAGGCCAGGGTTCATAGCCCCGGTCAGGCATCAGAAACGAAATATTAAAAAAAAATATATTTCTTCTGCGGCTCCCTCTCAGCAGATTTCTGGCAAAAACTCTGAGAGTAAATAAAATTGCCATGAAAAGTTTCTCAAAAAAATCTGTCATTTGGAGTCGACTTTAAACTGTAGGTCCCGCCACTCGTATAAATTTAAAACACACAACATAAGTAGTGTTTGAAGCTAGGCTGTAATCCTGACTGAATGGTTGTAATGGCCAATTATGTATGTATGTAATAGCCTTGTTGTCAGAGTAATTTAGGATTGCTCAACCTACTCGATCCGGCATATGGGAGTCATCGATCAATGGTCCAATCAACACCCACCGAATACTGATTGGTATTTTAAAATAAAATGTTCTACCGAGGAAATTGTAAAGTCGACTTGGATGCGTTTATAGTTTTCTAGGATTACAACATAGTCATAGCCAGGTTGATCCAGTATACAATTGCCAAGAGGTTTACTGACAACAGATTAGCTGTATGGTTTAATAGAAGGTCAAAGGGATGTCGTAGTTAATGTGGAACAGAGTGCATTGGTAATTAGCACAGCTGACTGCGTACTTTTTCGTTTATCAGTTTGAAGCGTAAAACAGCTACAGATATACCCGACAACAAATATACGTATAATCTAGTATGCTTATCAATAAGTATTAAGAATTTTTGAAATTTCCTTTCTTTCTTTCTCTTTGTCTGGTGCTACATTATCATGAGCGTACGAAGTTCGTAGATGAATGCAGCGGAGCACCTACATTTATTTATAAGATGTTTTAGTTCGAAATTTACAATTTATATGCAAGTATCTTGCGATGAAAAGTGTTCCTCAAATACATAGCGCTTACAAGTGCGCTAGTAAACCATTTCCATCTCAGTATGTTGTAGGGTATGTATACGAAACTAATCTCAACATCTACAGGATATTAAAATGTGCAACATTTTACGCTATCATTTTTCATCTTACAACAACTACAAAAACTAAGTTTATCTTTCTTATTTTTCTTTTTATTTGGTTTTTTCTTCTTATTTCTTCTTATTTTTTTGTTTTTTAATAAAATTTCGTATTTACTCAACTGCTACATTTCGCTTACAAGTGTAAAATTACATCTGCATCAGATGTTCAGTAAATTTGATGCCCTAAATTAAATTTACCCTACAAAATCTGAATACTTAAGTATGTATGAGTATATTTATATGTATACAGTGTAAATATGTCCGTACATATCCTGGATTGTAGGTAGATAGATAGAGGCGATGGTTGCCTACGCTAATAACGTGCAAAAGAAATACAGTCGGTCCTCGATTATCTGTGATGCGGTTAAGCGGTAACCTCGATTAACCCTGATGGCCAAAGATCAGTCTATTATTTTTTAGTTTGCTATGTTTTTAAATTGTTTACTTCGTTTAACCATGATTAACTCTATTATCCGTGATGGCAGAATTTTTTTATTGATTTCAAATTCATAGATACAAAATAATAAACACGAAAACGGGGAATTCCCTGGTTAGCAGACAATGAGTCGTTGATTGATTAGTTTAATTTAGAGAAGTGCGGGTGGTTAGATCTTAACCGTGAAAATCGATTATCCGTAATGCTTCTGGTTCCGATCATCACGCATAATCGAGGCCCGACTGTATTTCCTTTAATAAAAAGAAAACGGCACAAATTCTCCTTCAATTTCCCACCATTTCGCCAAAATTGCCGTAGTCAAGACAGGCCGACAGGTACACAGTGTCAGAAAGTGTGTGAGTGAGTAAGTGAGACAGGTGTTGCTGGCATATTTTTTCCCTCTTAATATTTTGCTACAAAGCATTTCATTATTACAATTTGCCCAAGTGAAGAAGAAGAAGAGGAGGGAAGAAACAATACAATTATTCAAAAGACATCAAAATACACGGTGTACGAAGGTGTTATGGCTGACAGGTATCATTAATAAAATTGTAAACGGGCTTAAGAGACCACCCGCCCTTTTTGGAGGTTAAGAGAACAATATACGCTGTGTATGATATTTTTATTGATAACGTAAACGTCTATTTATTCCACTCGCTTGGAATTGAAACTTCCTTCTTTAAAGTTAAATAAAACAAAGTACGAAATTTTTTATTCCTTTGAAAGCCTATTGATGCCATTATCCTTCAAATGTCGGATACGGCTTGTCTAGTTGGTGATCATCCGTAATGTCCAATTCTCCATGTCTCTGTCGCATAAATCAGGTGTATTTCATGAGATATGTTGGCATTGGGGACTGATGTGATTTGTAGCTTATTCGCATAGACATGTCCACTGAGATCGATCGATTTGACCCCGTTAGACTTATCCTTGTAGGGTTTTCTTAATGCCATAAACACAATAAATGCAACGCAGTAAACGCAGCAAGTGCTCAAAAATAGAATGCAACGCCACGCGATAGCAAACAATTTGTTTGTTTTTATAAAATTGTTGTGTTTGCTGCGTTGCGTTTATTGTGTTTATGGCATTAAGAAAATCCCACGGGGTTAAATCGATCGATCGCTTTGGAAAGTTCAAGTTCAAAGTTCCATGTAATCATCGACCGTAGACAGGGACAACCTGGCCAACGTTTCTATCAAAGAAATATAGATCGAACCAAGCCCATAACTCACACCAAGCAGGTTGTATCGTTTCATCATTGCTTAAGATGGTTTTTCTACGAAATTTACAATTTACTTTACAAAGAGGAATTATCTTTGGGAATTCCTATCTGTAACTATTAGTCTGAAATCTGTTGAATTGACTTTGGATCGCCCATTTGTGGAAAAAAAATTCTCGAAAAAGCAACATAATGACACAGAAAGTGAGTAATGGTCTCGTCTAACTTGACTACAAGCTCTAGTCAACCAGATTAGAAACCCGGTAAAGACAATCATCATAGTTTTTGAAGGAAATAAAACAAATAAATGCATCCAGGAAGCTTCAAAACTGCACAGAGAGCGTAACATCGACAAGGGATATATTTTTTTAAAGCTCAATATCACTGATTTAAATATACAGAGCCGCAAAGGCTCAACTGGGGACCTTATGCAGGAATTGTAGTCTTGTTGAAGAAGATATGGATGTTCTTTATTCATTTTAATTAAAAAATAAAGACTGATAGACAGGCAGCCAGTTGTCCTGATCGCCAGTGTACATAGTTTCACATCAACTGAGGCAATATTTCACTTGCCCCTAAACTCCAATTCAAGTTGCGCTGGGTTGGTGGCTGTTTTTATCGACATGCTGCGTCTCTGAGAAGACATAGGCATGTACAGACGGCTTTTATGGTTTCTTATAACTTTCTGAATATTACATTTGATTTTAGAATTCCAGCCAGAGATTTCTGATGTGAAGAGTAGGTTGTGTTATGTATTCAGAGTTCTGATGTTAAACTTTCGTATCTGTTCCTGACCACTACAATAATGTCCATGATCATTGCAATGAGTATTAAGAGGTGAGGTTTTCCTTGAAATCTATATTTCTTGCAGTTCCTTCAGCCAATTTTGCAGGGCTTTAGATCGAGCAGCCCAGATTCTTTACGTTGGCGAAATATCACGAAGCTGAATTCAGATTGCCGTTCATCCAGCTCTGTTGTTTTTCAAAGGTATTGTTGTTAAAATCAATGCTTGAGTTATCTTTTTGAGTAAGTTTACAGTGTATGGTTTTCTCTATCTAGTAGGCTTTTTTATTTGGCATTTTATTTAGACCTTCATAGCAGAATTTACTCTCAGTTTGATTATTTTGTGCAATTTGTTTTTAATTGTTATTTTCATGATATTGTTACGTTTTTACCTTTTAAAAACGTTTGAAATATGAGCTCGTAGATTGCAAATAAAAATAAAAAATAAATTTGTGTATAATTTTAATTAAATCCTTTATTAATCACACAACTTTTGTGTGCCACTGTTCACAACTGATTCTAACAACCACAACAATTGCTTTATTTGTTATTCCTTTGTTTATGCCCTTTGCGATAAACAATAACAATTATTACACAATTGTTCTGTAGATCTTTGTAACGGAGATCTTCAAACCACGATTGGTTTACTTCACATGCAACTTTTACTCAGACTTTTCATGCTTTGCTTTGCTCTTTATATAGCGACGTAAACAGTCTGATGAAGGTTCTTGAAGCAGAACGTTCGAGGCTTCGCCTTGTCGAAATCTCCATAAATGTAAACAACGACGTTTACATTTATTTATGCTTTCATGTTTGTTGTTTTTGTATAGTGTTTACGTTCGTCCTTCTAGCGTTGTTGTTGTTTTTCGTTTACTTGTTTATCCCTTTTTCGTTGTACTGATGTTGTTGTTTTATTCTTCTTTATTTGTCAATCAAGCAAATAAGTTCGTTGTTTTGTTTTTGTAGCTTTGGTTTAACATTTTAATGTTAAACGATGTTACACCATTTCCATTTTCGTAAGAATATTAATTCTTCCCATTAATGTCAGTGTGGTCAGCCAGGATAAAGCCCTTATGGCGTATCTACTCATGAGTTCGGCTTGATTTTCGAAAGTTCTGATCCGATTATTTGGGATGTCCAGCTTGACTTATTCTCAAATCAGTTGCTGGAACAATTTTTAATCATTGCTTCTCAATTGCCTTTCTATAGTATTCGAGAGCTTTTGCATTGTCATCATATAGTCTGCACCACCCTGTCTCTCTGTCTGTGATGCATGATTTTGTTGAGAAATATGCCTGAATAGAGCCGATTGCAATAATCGCTTGCCTTTGTTTCCGTTTTTTACAGGATCGAAGTTGGATTATAAATTTACTTTTAAGATGTCAATTCGTTATCCAAGCAAAACAATGTCTCCTAAACTGAATTGATTTCTCTTCACTATACTTCTTCACTCTTCTATTATTTTAAGAAATTTAACTTTCCAGTTCTTTTGTTTTGCTTTTTGCCTTTCTTTTCAAAAGCATAAATTTATTTTGTTTTTTTTTTGTGAATTAATCCTTCTCGAGCTTATTCCATTAATAATTCCGATTCCAAAGTCATTTTTAAGCTTCAGTTACATGCTTCGTTTATAAATCAAGTTTCTTTTAAAGTGCATGGCATAATTCGTTAGTTCAGATTATTTTAATCTTTTTTCATTTCAATTATTTTTCTTTGTTTTTGTTTTTCAAATATTCGTTTCCCTTTGTTGTGTTCTTTTTTGTCTTCAAACGAATTTTTAATTCCAAAAAAAAAAAAAATTTCTGCTAAAAAATAAGACAAAAAAATAAAATGAGGAAAGAAAACTTCACAGCATCTTGTTTCACTTGAACATTTATTTCATGTTTTTCACTAGCTGGCTGGCTGGCTGGTTGGCTGTCTGAATGCATAGAACACTATTGCTTTGGATGCCAGCTTATGGATGGTTAATGTTTTTGTTTAAATTGCTTACTTTGAAGTAAGAACAGCTCATCAATTTTTTTTTTTTGTGACTGAAACTTAAAATTTTTTTTTTTTTTTTTTTTTTGGTTTATTGTGGTACTTTGTTGTTTTTCTTGTAAATTAATGTTAAAAAATTTATTTTTTTTAACTGTGATGTTTTGGTTTTGGTTTCTCTTGATTTTTGTTATTTATTTTTATCGTATTTAATTTATTTTATTTTTCTTATTTTGATAAAAATCAACAAGAAATAAAAACAAAAACCAAAAATACAAAAAAAAAGGAACTCAACCGCATAAATTTTCAACATCAATGTCTATCTCGGATTTCAAAAAAAAAAAACAAGAAAAAAATTAAAAAAAAATTAAAAAAAAAAAATTAAAAAAAAACCACGAAATAAATTGTAACCGAAAAGCAACTGTGGTAGCAGTATTGTTTTGTTTTCAATTCAGTTTCAGATTTAATTTTGTTTTTTGTTGTTCTTCTCAAATTTTAAAACAAAAAAAAAAAAAAAACGAAACAAAAACTGCAACGAATTAACAATTTATCGCTCATTGGAACCAAAGCATGACAAGAAAAAAAAGCAACACAAAACAACTTTTTTTTTTTTGTAAAACTCTTTCCGAATTTGAATATAACAACCGTTATACAAATATATTAAACATTTTAAAATTTGTTTGTTAAGTTGCTTGTTCTTGCTTGACTAACAACTTCTCACTTACTTTACTCCCTTATTTTATTCACTCACTTTACTTCAGTTAGGCCTACAACCTAGTTTCTCACATCACTTATGTTGTGTGGGTTCACCTACAGCCTTTGTGTATTATTATTGTTATTATTGTTGTATTGAGGTACTGAACTATTGCAATAGTATGATCTACTGTAGTGACTTCAATTCAAATAATGTTTCTCTACAACATCTATTCTAACTAAGTTGCCTTGGCTAACCTCAGTACGCTGTTAGGCGTTAGTAGGGACCTAAGACCTGTCTAGTACTTTATTCGCTCTTAGAAAAGCATTAGAGCACAGGCTTCATGTATGTGTTTTGCTGAATAGTATTCCTTAACATGCCCATTGGATCTCTATTCCTAATAAATATAAGTTTGCAATGTCTTCTCAGAAGGCCGGCTACTGCTCTCAGGCTGTTACTGGCTAGCCTAATGCACAATTTAAATAGACTTCTCACTGTAATCACCCTGTATAAGTCTACGTATCTTACTGTCTTTTCTTTTGTCGCATGTACTTTTCTACCTTTTCTTTTCAAGTTGTCGCCGTTGTCTAGTAGGTAGTGTGTTGGCTGATTAGATCTGAGGCCAGGGTTTAAACCCCAGGCCAGATATCTTGAACAAAACGAAATCTGAAAAAAATATTTCTTCAGCGACTTCCATGCAGCAGATTTCTGGCAAAAACTCTGCTATTAAATTGTAGGTACCGCCACTCATGTATAAAATTAACACATACAACATAAGCGGTGTGAGAAGCTAAGTTGTTTGAAGGGTTGTAGTGACCAATTATGTTATGTTTGTCTAACCCAATTAGCGGTATGGCAGCTTGCATACTCATGCCATTGTTACTCTGAATACTCTCCCATAAGACGTAGGATTCAGAAATATCAGCTGAATCAGCTTTTCCAGGCAATTAACCTTAATCTCGAGTTAACCTCTCAAGAGCTAAGTGCTCTGATGGCGCTCTGCCTATCACATAGTATTGCTATATCCTCTGTATTTTCTGTCTAAGTTCAATTGTGTACATCTTTCGATGGTGAAGACATCGGTTTGAAAGATACTTTCAAGTTTTTGCATGGGCTTACGCTGGCACCGAATACTCTTTCTCTTCCGTTTCATTTGGCTTTAATCTATAAGTATACCAGACAATGGTTACTCTCTTTAAAGGGTATGCAGCTTCCAAATTATTATTATATTTAATTTGAAAGAAAGTCTCTTCCGTTTTCACAGATCCACAGCTCCTGCAGAATTCAACTCCAGCAGAGCCTTGTAATATTGTAAACCTGCCAAGGAGACTGAGCCTTCCTGTAAAACAAATGAACAATTCATTCAATTTAACTGCGGCCATAGGATAGCTATGCCATAGAAATCTATGCCATGGAAATTTCAGGAAATTACAAGCATACGTCGGCACCAATAGCCACCGGCGGCCCAACATCTTCGGCTTTTTACACACATAGGATACGAACATCAACAATGTTCGTTAAAAAGCGCATAAAATTGCATTCAGTTGCTTGTCAGCTTCTAAAGAAGGTTCATGTCGTTTTTTTCAGCTTTCAATTATACACCCAAAAAATTACTACAGTAGGATTTACTATTTTCCAATGCGATTCACTAGTATTGATGAGGAATGGTCTCCATTTTTAAAGGAATATTTGTCAAGTTAAATACGCAGTCTTTAGGGATTAGGCACGGTACATATTTTCTCATAAGTAAAGCAATTTCCAACGATATACCGTTACTCATAAAAGAGATATCTTACAATGATTTGAAATTTTTCTGAGAAATCCTCGGAATTGATGGACATGGACAGATGTTATGGACTTAATAGCAGCCTGGCTAATACAATAATTTTATCATACTTCGTTTTACTGGAGATATCTGACCAAGAGGTTTGAACCGTGGTCCCAACTAGACCATGGCGTCCTCCCTACTCTATTTAAAGCTGTGACTTGACTTTGGTTCAGAAATATGACTGTGCTATTATTTTGATAGCAGTTGTATTGAGGCAGTTGCTTTTAGACCTCTTTCTAAAAGCTGTTTTCAAAACATTAACGTAATTTTTATACTTCAAGTGGCAATTCCCTTTTAATCCAACTGGTTTATTATCGCACCATATTTGTGTTTGAATTCTCATCATTTTTGATTGTATTGTTAAAATTCAAAGTAAATTTTATTGTTAAATAGAGGACCGGCAGATAATTATGCCATTTTAAATTCTCTGCCATTCTTGAGGTTCTTTTGTAATACTAAACCTAAGCTAACGAATACTTGCGCAAGCATATCAGCATTATAGGAAAAAGGAACAAAACAAAACCAACTTATTGTTGCTGATTATGAGCCCTGATGATTTCTTCTTGGTAAATCTATTGTGGTTTGGAAATTTATTGTAAAAACCATAAATTTTTTTTATAAAAAATGAATGCCTTTGTAGTTTCAACCTTTTGTATTACCGATAATTCTAAAAACGTACAAAGAAAAGAAGACGAACTGATAAAAATTAAAAAAAAAACGAAGAAAAATGAAGAAGAAGAAGGAAAGAATTGATATCCATCAGCCAACATCAATATCAACATCAACATCAGCATCAACAGCAACAGCAACTCTATGCCATATAAAGCGCTATGGACAAAGAATGATAATGACAATGATAAAGACGACAAGGCAGGACAAGGAATAAAAGCTTAAAACAATAGATTCATTCATTTAACAAAAACACAAATGAAGCAAAACAATAGCAAAAGCAACGAAAAAGTGAATACAACATTAAGGAACAAAACGAAACAGTCTTCTAGGGAACTCATTGAATTATCATTCTCATCAATGACAAACAAAAAGCGGACAATATTCTCTGAAGGTTTTCTGTTTTCTGGGAGTTTTTTTTTCCTTTTTTTTTTGTTTTTGGAAATATTCATTTAAAAAGGAATTCTTCATTATTATTATTACACAACTTGATTATCTTCAAGGCAGTCTTTATGAACATCATCATCCTTAATATGATCATTATATGTGTGTTCATTATTTCAACAAAAAAAAAAAAAAAAAAAAAAAAAAAAAAAAAACAAACTCAACATGACATGATAAAACGCTTTAAAGGATGATTTACCCCTTCTTCTTCTTCTTCGTTGTTGTTGTTGTTGTTGCTGTAGCTGTTTTTTTTTTGCTTTTTTTTATCGTTTTTCAAGTAAATTGAATGAATGCCTTAAAGCTTCTTTTTTCCACGATTTACCAACAATTCGTTCGTTCTCTTCCACACCGTCATCAGCATAATAAACGTAATCTTTTCGGAAAGGAAAGGAAAAGAAAAAGAAAACGAAACGAAATAAGTTTTGGTGTGTTGATGTTATTATTTTCCAAAAGAAGCATGTTTTTTCCCTTTTCCTACCGCTTCATCATATTCCGGCTCCATTCATACAATCTTATCGTGAATTATAAGTGAAGAAAAAAAAACTTTGGTATTAAAAACGAAATTTAATATACCCCGGCAATAATCATTAATATCAATCGACAGCAAATATGTTTCTACATTTCATATTTTTTGTTTTCCTTTTGCCTTGTATTTTACTCTTCGTTGCCTTTCATAAAATGAAAGGGATGAGCTTGATGGTATTACAATTTATGGCAATGGATGATGTCAGCAGCTTTAAGGAATGTTAACATTTCGATATGACAGCCGTTTTTGGCTTTCTGTTTAAAACAAAAACCGTTTAGCACATCGATTAAACGCACCTAGTGTAGCGAGTGCTGGAGAAACAATTTTCTACCAAAGTTTAGATAAAATACATGCAACATTCCTATTCTAGAAGTTGACGAAATTTCCGTGAAAGGCCTTTTGTGATGATAGCACAAGTGAACATTCAACCTGGACACTACTTTACTTAATTTGGCCATTATAATCCTTTAGACAGGATTACAACCTAGCTTGTAATACCATTCATGTTGTGTGTGAAAATAAGTAACGGGATCTGCAGTTTGCCCCACAAGCTCTAGTCTAATAAACCAACACTCTAGCAACTAGACTCTGGCAGTTTCTAGACATTTGATCAAAGACGTTGGTATCTGAGAAGCCTTGAATTTTCGTTAATTCATAACAAGCACAGGGGACTGACACGCTAGAAGGATTTTCTCCTGCTTTATAGCTCCAGCAGAAGTCATGCAAGGAACTGTCCATTTATCAGCATGCCTTATAATGACATGATGGCCTATGAGAAACATGTGATTCAAGATCCAGATTGATTCAAGATTGTCTAGATTATTATAGGGAATATTGCACGTAATCTAGAACAATGAATACTTAGTTAATGACTAAATTTTTACAAGAACAGAGGAAATGTTTTAACTGATTTGGTTCTATTAATTCTTGTGCAAAATAAATCCACCACGGCTTAAAAGAGCAACATAAACAAGTCTTCTCGCACGGATGATATTCCAGCACACTGTAAAATATTTGGAGTCTAACGCTCTGATGATTTACAGGCAATATGATTTCCGCTGAACTGTTGAAATTGCGAAAGGTAGAACCAATCCATCCAATAATTTGATAAGGGTAAGGTTGTAGATTTAGGCATTCCAAAAGTTTTTAAATTATTGGGGCACAGTGCTCATTTCTTCTGATCTACATGGGCAATATACGAGTTATCATGGACTGGAAGCTATAAGATGTCTTCAGGTTAAACTCAGGTGTATGTCAAGATTCTGTTCCTTCTCTCTCTCTCTCTCTCTAATTGAAGAAGAAAATTCTTAGAAAATAGTCTTGTTGGAGAATTTAAAGTAGAGTAAGTAAGTAGAGTAATTTAAAGTCTCTGAATGTTATTAAGAGTGTTTTGAGTTAAATTTTATGTGTAGGGAGAAAAAATCCAAGGGTAAGGCACGCTTTAATACACTGTACAGTCACACGGACATGGAATTGATAAATTCAAATTATTTACAACACTTTCTTTAATACAGGCCTGGCCACAACGGACAGTTGCGTATGAAATTTATTTCAACCGTAGTTGGAGTTTTTATATGTCAGTGGTGGTTGTATACTCTCTATCTCAACTGTATGGAGTTTTATTTTCTCACTGATGAATAAATAACCTTTCAATGTATTGAATTATTGCAGCTCTATGGTGGATAAATGATAAAGGTTGTTGCTAACCTGGTGATAACACGCTAGCGAAAGTAGGATTCTATTCCGTTTCGGAAAATTTAAAATGACAAAACAATCTTATTTTTAACGAACAACAAGTAAGGAATACACTCGCATGAAGATTTTTTTACGTTGATTGTCTTTTTAAAAATTACTTAATTAGGAGAGAAAATTGGAGGTCATTAGTTGCTGCTTACAAGACTTCTCACAATATCTTATGTATTCGGGGCTTTGGTACTGTGACCATATGATTTATTGGGTATGTATGCAATGCTTCTTCTAACCCTATTGCCCTGACAAATTCAAGGATGCTGCTCGACTTGATATGCACACAGGGCTTTCTTCAAGGGATGCATTAGTGCATCACAGGTTCCAGTAATGTGTTCCTATGATGCATTCTCATTAACACAGAATCTACATGTTGTGTGCGAGACAGACACCATTTTGAATAAGTTTACCACTAGTCTACAGTGCCCTGTCAAAAGGCCGTTTACGAACGTCAGGTTATACCTTGATAGCATGATGTATGATTTAGATCTTCTTCAATTAAAGTTTCCCAAGAAAATTTCTATTGCCTCAACCCTGTTGGTTTTAAGAAAATCTTTATATCCCCTATGTTTCCTTTCTTTCTTTGTTTCTATACCACAGAAGTATATTGGTACCATCAGTAACGTGTTGCCAAGCTCGTCTGATTGCTTATTAGCCAAATTCGGTTTCTTCATACAGTTCCGCACTATGTTCGATTTGAACTCATTAGACCTAGTGCCAGAATGGCGAATGGCGACTACAAAGACAGTACTACTATGTCCTGAATAGAATCCACGCCATAATATTTTAATGTTATTTCCAAAACCAATAATATCCTTTACAACTCTGTTCGAATGTTCGAAGTCATGGCAAATATTAAATATTGATTGTACGTATGCAAGTATTCAAAGTCAGTAAAAAATTAGAAACGAATTGACAACAAAAAAAAGATTAAAAAAACAAAAACAAGAAAAAAAATATATGCCGGCAAACATATAACACAAGACCGTGAAAATATCTGAGATAAAGGAAATATTTTACGGTTCCCTTTATTTTCATTTATCACAAGCATTCAAAAGGAACATACACAGTCTATGAGATACACAGCTTAAGGGCAATTTTTTTTTTTTTGTAATTTTTTCTCACTCTTATTTTATTTGTTTTTTTTATTTTTTCTGGATGAATAATATAATGTGTTGTATGGTATACAAAGTTGGTATGGCACTCACAAAAATGCTAAAACCATTTGCTGTAATTCAAACAAAATACCGACATTTATACGGGCAGGCAACATAATCATTTGCATTTGCCACAAACAGCCGCATTGAATTTTATGTTTTCTGTAGACGTTGTTGTTTTAGTTGTTGTTGTTGTTGTTGTTACTATTGCTGCCATAACCCCACAAAGAAGAAAACTCCTCTACGATTTCCATTCGAGTGAACAGAGCAAAAGAAAATAAAACCAAAATACCTTGAGGCATTGTGGCACGTTCATACTTCTTCGTAAACATACAATATGAACGAATGCATGATGATTACAAAGTTACTCATCAGCAGCAGCAGCAGCAGCAGCAGCAGCAATAATAATCAAGCAAATGTTGCTATCAGACAGTCATACAGTCATACAGGCAGCCAGCCAGCCAGCCACCAACACCATATTTTTCCTTACGTGCGGCAACAATATTAATGCGATATTTGCAATTGTCGTTACTGTTGTGTTGCAGTGTTTACTGTAAAGGCAGAATGCGAGGAGACCATTGCTTAAAGTGTTTCGGGTACTTGATTAAAACTGAATGGGACGAAAAGAGTTTTTAAATGGTGACTATAAATGACAATTACGTGTTCAATAACGATAAATATTTATTAAAGATGAAGTCGTTAAGAAAATTATATACCGGATTTATTGGGAGTTATCGATAACATACTTAAATATTGTAATTCATTTAGTATCGTTTGGAATTAACTTAAATGTCTTAAAAAAATATCCTTGGAATATATGGATTAAAATTCGTAAATAGATCTCTTAAGAGATTTTTATGGCTTTGTTTTGCGCCACGTGTACTACGTAATAAAAAAAAACGGAATCGTGGTCATCGAAATTCAAGTTTTCCGATTTATCTAGAAAATTATAGGCTGCACCATGAGACAAAATTAAGCATTGTTACCGATGAAAAGATAGGAAGCAAATGGGCAGGGATATATAGGCTGAGCTATCTATCGGTTTAAATTTGAACGATCGGTTATTTCCAATCTAGCAATACTTATGTCATTCTATTCTGTCACAAAATTTAAAATATTATCTCCACTGAAGGTATTTACGCTTGAGCAACCTATTAAATCTAAGGATAATTGGTCGGAATTTTTTTTTGCCAAAAAAAATCATTTTCTCGAAAGAAGCTGAATTTCATCTGGGTGGTTGCCTTTAAAAGCAAAATTGCAGTATTTAAAGCTCAGAAAACCTACAGGTGGTCTTGTAGCAGCCAAATGCATCCATTACGAGTAACTGTTTGGCGGGGCTTGTGAAACGGAGGCATCATTGGCCCCTATTTCTTCGAAAATGAGGACGGCGCAACCATTACGATCAATAGAAACACCTATCACAGCACGATAACCGATTTTTTTGTAGCCGCTTTTTATGGTATTGATGTGAACGATGTTTGGTCTCAACAGCATGGTGCAACTAGCCACATGTCTCATCCAACAATCGATTTAATGCATCAAACGTTTAATGAGCCGAAATGGTGGTGACAATTGGCCGGCAAGAAGTTGTGATTTGACACTGTTGAACAATTTTCTGTGAGGCACCGTTAAAGAAAAGTGTTATGCTGACGAACCTCAAGACAATTGAGCATTTGAAGGTAAATATTCGTGATGTCATTGCTGATGATAAGACCCCATCGAGTCGAAAAAGCGCACAAAAATTGGTCCGATCGAATGAGGTAGTGTGAGGTCAGCTGCGGCTGCCATATGAATGGAAAAATATTCCATTTCTAACCGAAACAACTGTACTTTACAACAAAAAACTAAATTTGGCAAATGTAAATTTAAAACTTTTAAATGGCCCACCCTTTAGCAAAAATGCAGTCGAAATTTTTCAACCGATTTCTTATGCGAAGAACGATCAAAAAAGTGCTTTTTGATACTAAAGACGGAACTTGCATGAGGCATGAAGAACATGACTCTGCGGATATTATGCTAACAGCGACTTTCATTGGACTTTCTTCATCGTTTGATTTCCACAGGAGCCCCCTGAAAAGGCAAATAATGAAATAACCAGCGGGTTTCGAATGACACTAAAGCCTTAACCATTGTAAAATGTTTCTCAGCTACGAGGCAAAGAGAGCATATCCTATAACCGTACAGGAAAAGTTTGTGCATACTTTCGGGGTCACTAACAAGTACCTATACAGTATTGTCATATCTGATACTTGTAAAGGTGAGGAATACATGGAGAAGAGAAATCAATAGAGTTCAAGAATGGATTCCCAGTTGAGTGGCATTGTGGTATAGGAGATACATGGTCCTACATGCATATATCCTGAGTAAATATAACTTTTTCATATTTCTGACGCTTGAAGCATTTAATCTGTCATTGACAAGGAGATACAAAGAAAGTCAACATTGGTCGCGGTGTGAAATGCCGCCTTGGGTCTGACCCCAATAACAAAATGTTGGTAAACCTTAGGAAATTATTTTCAATGGTCTTCTGAAAATTTATGAAGGTAGAGCTAGAAAACAAGGCACTGTACTTAACATAAAGTCGCCGTAGTCTACCACTAGGGAATATGCTGACTTATTAGATGCGAGCTCATGGTTCAAACCCCGGCTCAGACCCCTAGCTCGAACGGAACGAAATTTGATAAAATATCTCTTCTGGCAAATATTCTGAAAGTAAATAAAATTCCCAAGAAAAGTTTTACAAAAATCTGTTATTCGGAATCGATTTTAAACATGGCTGGTGTGAGAATCTATGTTGACTATCTATGTTGACTGTAAGAATCCAATTAAGCAAGGGAATCTTTGAAACCAAGAGAGTATGACAACAGAATGATGTTTCATTGATTTTGCTGTTGCCTGAAATTGACAGATCTTTGGTGAAATGGGAGACTAAGCTTTGGCCTGCACTCTTGGTGGCGGTAATTGTAACCTCAACTCCATAGAGAATGAATAGCCTTTTCAAGCATTTTAAGCCTAAGCTGGCATGTTCCAGTTCGTACTTCGCGAGGCCCTAACTTAACTGCCAAAGAGTACTATTGTAGCCGAAATTAAATTTCCGATTATACCACGAAAATCTAACTGCTCTGGTTTATTATGATTTTTCTCTGCTTTCCGTTGCTTGCCCTATTTAACGTTCTCATTTCACATTGTTTTTACATTGTCAGTCGATTTTATTCATAAAAATTTTTGATAACTTTTCAGCCTTAAATAGTACGCTGAGCGGCATACAAAATGAAATCTACAAACGGCAACTGATACGTACTCCCTCATTCCCTAAATTTATTTTCTTTACACAGTTCCCACACAATATCGAACAGGCAACAATTTACTTTTATAAGCAGGTCCAAAAAGGCCTTTTTTCTTTAACGTTTAATAAAATATTTCTGAAAATTACTTTATAAACAGCACACGAACTATCAAAGGAAAGGAATGGAATGGAATGGAGAGGTAAACAATGAAAAGGAATTACCAATGAAGGGTGGTTGTGTGTGTGGTGTTAATGGTTGTGTTACTGGCTCATTTCAAAGAAATTCTGTTCGTAAAATGTTAAAGAAAAACATGCAGTTTTATTATTTCATTTTGTTTTTTTTTATTATTAAGTGAGTATGTTTATGTATCGTATGTAGCGCGGTGTCGGTGAATGGCAAACGCGCGTAACTTGGCAAATCAACATGACTCCTTTTGTATTTTGTAAAGTATTTAGTTAACGGAAATGGGTATGTCAGGCCATAATACAACATTGCAATTCAACTTACTATGGCAGGCGAGGCCAGCCTAGGCTATCTTCATGCTGGCAGTATGAGGCGAGGCCAAAGCCAACAGGCAACCATGTATGCCTGCTTGATAGTCAGTCATTTGTTTGTATTTGTGGCGAAATGTACACACGTACGCTGCATGTTATGAACACTTTAATGCTCTCAGAACAGATCTTAAAAGAATGCTTTTTTGCACCAGCGCTACATAGTCGATGGTAATAATTAAAAAAAAATTACTTCGTTATGCAGAACCCAGGATCTAAGCACTCGATTTATACCACGAAGATCAGACCGATAGTGACCTCTGGGTTAATTGCCTGGGCTTATAGGATGAAAGTAAAGACAGCTCAAATGGAGTTGGAAAAGATACAGAGACTAGCGTGTGTTGGTACAATAGGTGCAATGAGAACCTGTGCTGGAAGCTCGTTGAAGACCAAAGCTTTGAAAACTATGGTTAGATTGATGAAAGAATAGTTTAATATAAAACTCATGAAGAGATTTCTAAGCAATCGCTTGGCTAGTGTCTCCCCTAATCGTAGAGTATACTCTACAAAGAAGTGCTTTGCAAAGCGACTGGAAGCTGCCTACTCTTCTAAAAGAAGAACTATTTTGTGGCATACAAAAGGTTTAAGAACTTATCTGGGAACAGCAGCATGAGTTTTGGTCCAAAAATGAAATGAAGCTCATTTTAATCTTCTAAGCAGAATTCTATGCTATCGATACCTGAAGTCAATTCAACTGAGATGGGAGGTGTAAAAAACAACAAGACTTAGCAATAATATCTGATGGTCAGGCTCTCGAGGATAGTATGGGATTGTCTGTAATAATTAAATAGATGTAGATAGGCAAAATAAGGTTAACATCAGCTGGGTCCCAGATTATGAGGGAATTCTTGGCAATGGACAAGTAAACGAGTATGCGAGTTGTGGAATTTCCATGCCTTTGATGGGGCTAAAATTCTTATATGGAGTGGGGACGGATATTTAGAAATGTACGCTCAATAAAGGAGATGATAAAGAAAGACAAAAACTCTCCTCAAACCAATTGAGTTTTGAGAAAATTACAACAGGAGCTGATGTGAGCTATTCAGGGACTGAAGGGTTGTAATGGCCAATTATGTATGTATGTATGGTAACCGATATTTTGAGAGGACACTATAGATTCAGTGCACACTTATTCAGAATCATCGGAACATATTCTTGGAAATTGTGGGGCATTTAGAAGCACCTGGTTGCATATTAAGTATGGTTCTTGCAGGTTTGTTAAGTTCTTTCTAAGAAATATATTTTTGGCCATGATCTTATATTTTAATAATGCTGTAGCTCCAATAGAGTCAATATTAAGGGTTCAATAGTATGTGCCGTCTAAGCAAATGCTGTACACTGTACACCAATAAAGATTTTATTTCTGCAAACATTTCATTCTTTTACTCACCTGAAGCATATACAGTATACAAATAGAAATTGCTTCGCTTTATAAGTATTTTTTTTATTTTTGGTTTTTTGTTTTTGTTTTAACCAAATACTTACCAGAAGTCTAATGTTGAACTAAACGGCACACTAACAGACAAAATCATACAAATGAACGAATATTTCGCTTTTATATGAAAAACCACAAGAGGATATTATTAACGAGGAAAATGTTAAAATTTAAACAAAAAAAAAAAATTTTTTTTTTTTGCTGCTGCCTTTGAACATTTTACTGTTCCATGTCATGCCGCCAGACCCAAAACGCAAGGCACAATTTAAAATAGCTTCTCTGCACAGCTCAGCACAGACTGCTACTGAATATAAGCAAACGAATTTCTATTCACGTACCAACTGCACTCACTCACCCAATGTTTCATTCACATTCGTTTTCTTTTCATTTCTATCAGGCCCATCTCTTTCTCTAATTTCTTTATTTTTTTTTCTGCGTTTTTTTTTGCTTTCGTAATACCCAGTTCAGAAACAGAGTCATTTACATACCATTTCATAAAAACTTTTGTTTTTCTTTTTTGGTGTAGTTGTACTGTACGCTACTATCAGTAGTTGGAATATATTGGATTTATGCTTGTGTTTGTAACCATCATTATACCAATCGATTTAGAAGTGTTTTTTCAACATGTTCATGTGTCCAGATCAACCAGATCATTCCCATACAGTTGCCTAACAATATAATCGTTAATTCGCCCAATCTCTGTGGCTAGTTCACATAACCTGAACGTAATATGACAATGCATTCAAACCGCTCGTGCAGAATATCCAATGTGTATGAGCTGTGTGTTATGAAGCGCAGTCTTATTGAAACCACGTGTCGTTAGTATCCAAAAGAAGTTTTGTAATCATCGATTTGTAGAGATCGCCTTTGACAATGATGGCCTAGCTAACATTGTTTCAGAAGAAATATCGAATGATAACGCCGCCATCCCAAAATCCAGAATGCTTTGGTGCTCTTGGATCTCATATGGATTGGCGTCATCTTAAATTCGTTTAATTGTTTGCTCACTTACCCATTCATCCAGATATGGACTTTATCGCTGAATATGACTTTTCAAAGGTCCAGCTCCAGCCATTTTATCAAGCGCTTCTCGGTAGCTATGGCCGTCTACTTTCAGTTCCTGGGTTAGTTGAATTTTGTACGGGTGCAGACCAAAGTCGCGATAAAAAATTCGCCAAGTTGTGGCCTGCAAAATCACGAATTGTTGCGGGGATGCTTTTGCACACTCTTACACACAGCAGCGATGCTTTCAAAAGAACTTGCCTTTTGGCGACGTATGGTTATTGGTCGATCGCTTACTGAACCATTGAACACGAACTTATCGACCATGTAGCAAAGAGTAGTCACAGCAGAACGATTTTGGCGATCGTAAAATGTACGAAACGCAAGGTATGTTTCCGAAGAGAACATGATTTTATTATCTGGCTGCGTCCAATGACAACTAATTTGTCAGTTGTAGCTTCATTAAGAAGTCGCCGTAGTAGTTAGTGCAGCAGATTTCTGGCAATAACTCTGAGAGTAAATAAAATTACCATGAAAAGATTCTCAAAAATCTGCCGTTCAGAGTCGACTTTAAACTGTAGGTGCCGCCAATCATGTATAAAATTAACACACACAGCATAAGTGGTGTTAGAAGTTAGGCGGTAATCCTGACTGAAGGGTTATAATGGCCAATTATGTATGTATGTGTGTAGCCGTTATCCACTGCGAAGAAAACCACTTGGATTCACAACTCATAACTGTTAATCAATCTTCTTGACTGCAGCATATCCAATAGTCGGCGTTCCAAGTATGTTTAACTTTTCGTTGCATTTTTTTTTCGAACATTTTTTAAACGGCCTTCATGACCATTCGCGTGGGATTTTTATTTTTTTCCTTCTGCACATTTTGATGCAAGAAAACTTATAAAAAAAAAGAGAAAAACAAAAAATTGTATTTCTGCCGTTTTCAACTTTTATCTGGTTTTTATGTTGGTGAAACCGAGTATTTGACTGGCTGTGTGTTGGTGTGCTTTTTTGTATTTTTCTTTGAATGTGAATAAATTTATTAAGAAATTGTTTTCAATGAAGTTTTTTAGGTGGTCGTTTAAGTTTGGGGGGATGGATGGATGTGCCTGGATGTGGATGTTGATGTGGATGTTTCACCAACCCACCTCTATTTTGCCCACACTAATTATGTTGACAAGTGAAAATGTTATGCTGAAAGCAAATGAAAATGAAAAAAAAAAATTTAGATTTGCATTATCAACGGGGACTGTGGTGTGATGTATAGACCATGTTGACTTGGTGCTTAATTGCAATTAGAAATGAATGAAATGAATCGTGATGAAATTTATTATCACTTTATAATGGATGATTGTGTTTTTTTTTAAATTAAAATTTCCATGGATTTTCTAATATTATATGCACATGTAGCTGTGCTTGAAGTTCATAAGTAAATAGTGGTTTAATCAGGGGATATTCCGTTTTACATCGCATGTTAATCTATTGTCCATAGGTTTTTCAAAGAGTTGATGTATAAATTGCTGAAGACAAATTTAACGCATGCAGCATGAGTGGTGTGAGAACTTACTTACTTACTAAATTGGCCATAACAACCCGATCAACGGATTTCGGCCTGCCGCAACACATCCTTACAGGCACCTCTGCTTCTTGCGCGCCTACGATAGTTGGTCACACCAATCGATGACTCGATTTGGTCCTTCTAACGGATTTGTTGTGAGAAGCTGGGTTATAATTCTGACTGAAGGGTTATAATGACCAATTATGTATGTATGTATGTAGACAGATCAAAATATTTATTCAACATAACCAGAGACCATCTTAAGAACCTAACAACGCGACACTCGCCTCTGGATGCGCAATAGACATCAGCAATGAATCGTTTTTTCACTACTCATAAGCACTCAAGAAATTTCGTGTATGAGTAAGTCAACAATATTGAAATAGAATTACCCTGATTCATTTGCACTCGCTACAACATTGATTTACGAGTACAGGTTGCAAATGAGTATGAGTACAACAATGTTTGATTCATACGCCTACTCATTCGGATTCATAAATTTAGAAAAATACTTATGATTCGTTATTGTTATTGTTGAATAAGCAAAAACACAGAGAAGCAAGCAGAGCAAACATACAGCTTTCTAGTGAGTATTTTAGTATTCGTTTGCAATTCATACTTACTTTGCGATTTGTGCATACCCAGCCAGAATTTTCTTTTTAATTTTTGATCATTTCTGAGTCTTTTTCGACTTCTCTAGACGATTCAAATAATCATATGTGCTCTCACTTTTAAGCCGTAAATGATTGTCTTGTCGGGAAAAAATTGTTCCCAATCCGCGATTCTTCTGGAAGAGTGTTTTATGACTCGGGTACTTAACGATTACAACGTATTTTTGATTCATTTGGGAGTCAATTCCGAAACTGTTTTAAGTCATATTCCGGTCATATCGTAACCTTTTTCTTATCTATTAAAAATTTTTTTACGAGTAAATTTTTAAATCGTATTACATATCTTTTGAGAGTCCTATTTTAGCATAAAAGTAAGGTTTTTGTTAATAAAAAAATGAAGTAGATTCTTATTCAAATTCAAATTCACTTTTAATTATTGCTAACAGAAAGCAGTTTTCGGCGCTTGGTTCGATAATTGTTCCTTCCAACTGAAGCAAGATGCCAATTGATGCCTTTTCGCGCAACAACATATATGTTGAGTAGAGGAGAGTCGAAATCATGTTGTTGATTTACGAGTGATTCGAATCACTTATCAAAATTTACAGTCTTAGTTATTCTTACATTTACAACAAAAGAAAAAAGACACACAAGCAAAAAACATAGATCAGCAAACAGAGCCAACACACAACTTTCTAGTGAGTATTGTAGTGTTCGTACACGAATCATACTTATTTTGTGATTCTTGTACATGTTGGTCATGGAGAGTAGGAATCAAAAACATCATGCATAGTGTTAAGTATGAGTATGATGTGTACTTCAAACTTTGAATATGAGTAGTATGAGTATGATATTAAATTAAGTATGAATGCGTATACATAAGTATTAGAAATTATGAGTATGATTCGATTTTCATTTCTTTCATTGCTGATCTCTGATGTACAACGATGCCACACGACTTCTGTAAAGGATATATTTGAGACCCGGTACTTGGAAACCTAACAGGAAAGAATCGTGGACGCCTAGAGTATGATGATAGAACGTCTTTAATCAAAAGTTATTTTAAGAAAGTCCATCACAATCAAAGTCGATGAGAGATGTTTGATGGATGTTTGAGGAATGTTTGATGTAACTGTGAAATAAAATCTTATAAGACCAAAAATGATGGAGTATGTATGTATATATAGTATATTGAATAAAGTAAACTTATAATCAGAAAAAATTTCCATATAAAAATGGAAAAAATTCATTTGATTTCCTAATGTTTGATTTAAGAATTTCATAAAGAAAAGTTTCATCAGCAATTTCAATTCTAAGACTAATAAATTTAAGTCACTAAATTATTTCTTAATGTGCAGTGTTCCAAATGCATCTTATGCTGTCGAATACACAATCTTTCTTGTCTTTATTTGAAAACAGGAAATCCTTTGTAGATGATTTCCTATGAAAAAAAATTCAATTTCAATTTCTTTTCCATGCCATTGCCAATTATAGCCTCATTTTTATAATTTTTTGTAAATCATTTCCCATGAATTTACATTCTATTGCTAGAATCTCGTAATTTTTTCATTTTGCTTTTGTTGCTTTTGAAAATGTTTATCTTCTATTGAACATTTTCGTTTTTCTCAATCGATTTAATTTTAGACATTTTCATGCAAATTAACAACAAAGTATGTTAAATCAAATGCAAGAAAAAGCTACAACAACTCAGCATGTTTTTCTATTCCAAAAAAAAAAAAAAAAGAAAAACTTTCCTACAACAATTTACACATGTTTAGTGCAGCATGATTTAAGTGATGTTGTTGTTGTTTTGTAAACATTGGCTGTCAAAACGTATTTCATGTTTTTCAATTCACTCAGTATCGTGTATCATATTTATGGCGCTATAAATTGATCAGATTTTAAGAGGGATTACAACTTAACTTCTCACACCACCCATGTGTAACCTACAGTTTAAAGTCAATGCCGAACGAATGATTTTTGATAAACTTTTCATGACAATTTTATTTTCTCTTAGAGCTTTTGTCAGAAAACTATTTCAGGTGTCTGAACTAGGGTTTGAACTTCATTCTCTCGTCTAATAAACCAACAAGCTACCCACTAGACTACAACGTCTTCACTAATATAACTTAACAAATCTGAAAGCAAAAGAATTCTTAGAATTATACTTTGAAGCGAAAGATATCGGATATCATCGATTATTTCGAATCTCGCAATACTTATGTCATTCTATTCTGTCACAAAATTCAATATATTATCACCACTGAACGTAATGAATCGATTTACGCTTAAGCAACGTTGGGATTTATCGGAAATTTTTTGCCAAAACAAAAAATCCTTTCACATGAAGTTCATTTTCATCATGGTGGGTACGTTAGTAAACAAAATTGCCATATTTGAGGCTCAGAAAAACTTAAACTTGGTCTTACAGAAGATGATGCACCCATTACGAGTGACTGTTTGGAGCGACATGTGGAGCGGAGGCATCATTGGCCCCTATTTCTTTGAAAATGAGTGCGGTCATAACCGCTTTTTGGGTATGATGAGTACGATGTTTGGTTTCGACGGAATGCAGCAGTTTGCCACATATCTCATGCCACAAACGATTTATTGCTTCAAACGTTTTATGGCTGTTTAATTAGACGAAATCATGACTGCAATTTGTCGCACAAGGAGCTGCGATTTAACACCGTTGAACAATTTTCTGCGGGGCTCCGTTAAAGACAATTGTTATGCCGACAAACCAAAGGCAATTGAATATTTGAAGGCCAACATTAGTGATGGCATTGCCGAGATAAGACCCCATACACTCGAAAATGTCGCCGTAGTCTAGGTAGTGTGTTGGCTTATTAGACGAAAGGCCAGGACTCGACTTCCTCTCAGCAGATTTCTGGCAAAAACGCTTAGAGTAAATAAAATTGCGATGAAAAGTTTCTCAAAAAATCTGTCGTTCGAAAACGACTTTTGACTGTAGGTCCCGCCATTCATGTATAAAATTAATACACGCAACATAAGTGATGTCAGAAGCTAGACGGTAATCCTGACTGAAGGGTTGCAATGGCCAATTATGCACGTATGTATGTATGTAGCTTCAACAAGATTGCCGTTATCCACTGTGAAAGTTCGAAAGTCCTTGTTGGAAAACCATCATATATGATGATACTTGGATTCACAACTCATAACTGTGGTATTTACAACATATGTATGTAAGTGGTGTGAGAAGCTAAGCGGTAATCCTGACTGTAGGATTGTAATGGCCAATTATGTATGTATGTATGTAAATGCTAAGGTTTGCTTCCATACCAAACCGCCATTTGATCTAATTTGACGTATGAAATTGTAAATGACCAGAGATGAGATGTAGGAGATCACATAAACCAGTATGATGGACTGTAGCAAACATACTTAGTTTGTTAAATATTTTCTAGTAAACTGAACTAAATTTTTTTTATTAATAATGCATAAACAATATAATACTTGTTGTTGTTGTTGTACGAAACATTAAACACTTTAACAAGATTATTTCGTAAATAAATTTATGGAGGCCCAATGAGTCAAACGTAAGCAAACATTTGCGAATACTTGAATAAATTTTTGTCCATTTTTTTTCGATTTTTTTTTCTAAATCGCCTACACTTTTCTTTAATCGTTTCTAATTGTGGGAGGCAGGCATTCGGTATTGTTATTGTCAATGGCAATAAATAATTGATTCTTGAAAAATTGAAAAGGAAATAAAAAAAAATATTTTCGTCTACGAAAATATTGAATTTTTATGGATTTTTATTATTACTGACGCCCACCCATTTTAAGATAAAAATTAATTAACAAAAATATTTTAAAAATCAGAAAGAATTTTAAAATAAAAATTGCCGAAAAAAAAATAAACAAAAAGATTTCAGAACGTATTTAGTAGAGATTTGTAAAATAATAAATTTCTTAAAAATTTAATAGGATTCTTCATAAGAGATTATTTTTTTGTTTTTGTTTTTTTGTTTTTGTTTTTGTTTTTATTTTGTTTACTTAATAAGACAACCATAAATAATTAATTTTATTTTGTTTTCTATTCAAATAATTATTATTTTGATTTTATTAAACAAACTAAGATCAGCAATTTCCAAGAAATATGAAAGTCAGAACCAGTAAGACTTTAATCGATAAATTTTTTAATATGCACATGTATGTACATATGTAGGTATGGTGTGTTTGTCATATTCTATTAGAAATTAAATGAATTTCACAATTTGCCGTAAATCTGTCATGAATACTGTCATGATATGAATGCCCACTGCGATAATTCTCTCATTCCTGTTTCTTTAAGACATAAAACCTATCACTGTACCTGGCACCTTCTAACATGCAATTTTAAATAAACGAGAATAATTAGTGAATTAGACAATGTAGTTTCCATATGCTAGTACGCAGTGTGTTGGCTTACAGGTTCTTACGGGCGTATTGTGTGAACAACTGAAGCCACTTGTAAAAACACTGATGGGACCTTATCAGTGCGTCCTCAGACCTGGCAAGTTCACCATCGACCAGATCTTCATCATACTACGCCAAACCGTGGAAAAGACCCACGAAACACACACCATCTTTTTGTGGACTATAAGGCAGTCTTCGATAGCCTCATAAGGGATCGTGTTTTTCCGCAATGTCTGAGCTCGGTATACTTGCGAAACTGATAAGGCTATACAGAATGACGTTGAGCCATTCATGCAGCACCGTCAAGGTATGAGTGAGCCTCTCCGAACCTTTTGATACTATGCGAGGTTTCAGACAAGGCGATCCCTTATCATGCGACCTCTTCAACTTCGTCATGGAGAGTGTTTTGAGAAATGGGAGAGTTGCTCGCAATGGACATATGCTTCAATAAAGAGTTCAGGGTGTGCTTGGCGTAGACTGCGACATTGGACATAGAGTAGGGGCGTAACCAAGCGAGATGTTACTGCTGCCATTTAGTGGTATTTAACGGGAGTCTACTGGAATGGACTTGGGCGCGAGTAGAGATGAGGGCAAAACAAGTAGCTATCGGTATGACAGTAGAGGAAGTGGGCGTGATTATTCTCAGACTACGGCGATGATTATTTTGATGTAGGTCATGTAGTCAAAAGAGTTTATCTTGGCTCGAGCCGTTTAGCCAACAAAAATGATGGTCAGGTTGGAGGATTGTACAAACCGCCAGGTCACTTGCCAACAGGTGTACTTTGGTGGCGTCAAGTAGAGAAATATGAGTTAGCAGAGGACCTCTCTTGGAGACGAAGACTAATATTACAAGATGCGTGCATTTCCTGGGCCGTGTCTTTTTGGAGGCAAGACATGGACCTTATTAAGACTGATGCGCAGAGCCTTGGAGAGTTTCGGAGAAAGGTCTACGTAGATCTTCGGGGGTCAGTGCGAGGTTGGCGAAGATTTCCGCATCCGATACAACAGTGAGCTGTATGAGCTCCTCAACGACATAGACGTTGTGCATCGTATATTAATACGATCCAGCGGCTGCCCTGGCTCGGCCATGTCGTTCGAATGGAGGAGGATGCTCCGGCGAATTCCGTTAATCGGGTTGTTATGGCCAATAAAGTAAGTAAGCAAGTGTGTTGGCTTATTAGACGTTCAGTCTCCACTAATGCAACGAAATAGATTCTGGCAAAGACTCTGAATGCAAAAAAAAAAGAAAAATTGCCATATGTTCCTCAAAAATCTGTCATTCGGCATCGATATTAAACTGTACGTGCCTCCACCCATGTATAAAATTATCACACGCAACATAACTGTTGTGAAGAACTAGGTCGTAATCCTAATCACAGGGTTGCAATGACCAATTATGTTAGGCATGTACCGCTGCCAAGAAAAGCTGCCATATTATTTGCAACTATACGTTCTATTGTACTTTTTCTGACCTATGTCAGGTCTATTCCTATAACATCTCCTCTAAGCCTATTGCCCTGGCAAACATCAGTATGCTGGTATCTGCTGGTGTTTCCGTTTGCAATTATCTCAGAGGTTCCAGGAATGTGTTTTCTTAAGTCATTTTCCACATGTTGTGCTCAATACGCTGCCTATTCTGAAAAAAATGATTTTCAGCTTAAAGTGCCCTGTTAAAAGACTGGTAATTAAGAGCAGGTTATTCCTGAAAAGTGTATAACATCTGTTTACCTTTCTTCTCATTGAGTATTGCTTTGCAAATATCTGCCCATAATACAACTAAAGCTACTGGCCCATTTCACGCATGCTAGTCTGCCTGCAAGGCTCAATGTCATAAGTTCTTTTGCGTTTCCACTGAAGGTTGTATTGAAGTTGGCTAAGTCTGGCCGTGGTTCAAACCAGAACTCAGACATTTCGAACAAAACGAAATTCAAAAAAAAATTTGACTTGCTGTCAGAAGCCTTCTGGTAAAAACACTGTAGCCTGTACATCAAACCATAGTTCAGACATCTTAAACAGTCTTCTGACAAGAACTCTGAGAGTAAATAAAATTAGAATCAAAAGTTTCTTAAAAAATCGGTAGGTCGTAGTCGACTTTAACCTGTTGGTTCTGCCATTTATGGAACTAGGTGGGTAGTAATTCTGACAAAAGTGTTGCAATGATCTGGCCAATTAAGTAAATTACAAGGATAATAAGTGTCATTTCAAGCTACTCAAATTTACAGATTCATTTAAGCTGCCAGATGCCGGAAATAATCGGGGCATGTAGAGAGATGAACGCCCACGAGGTAACGACATTATATGAGTGGCACTTATCTCTACGTTACTCATCTAATAGAAATGGATTGGAAGAAATTGGTGATATGCGTATACAATACGAAATTTTTTTGAATTTTGCAAGCATCTCAACAAGCCATATTGTTGACCAAAGTGGGTGCCACTAAAACTAGGCACAAAATGTAGATGATCTATCTGTCTGCGAGGCACCTTTAATCCTAATAGCTACGAAAAACAAAGAAAAAACTGCATTCAATTGAAAATGTAAACAATTGGACAACTGTTAGGGAAAGATGTAAGTATTTAAGATAAGGATTAAGCCCTTTTGTAATACATCTCCCATCAGTTAAGGTTTATCTAAGAATTAAAGGCGTTTAGCAATAGTAATACTTCCAATTGTACTTTATTTCGTAAATTCACTTTAAAGTCTCTGTAGAAATGGAACACTCAAGAAAATAAGGCGATTAATAGTTAAGCCTCATACCAAAGGCAGTATGGTTACCACGTTGCTTAGAATGTAACGATGACAGAGAACCCACAGCAATCAACCATCTGTTGCTAAATAAATATCGGCTCTTAAAGCAATTCATTTGATAATGAAAGGAAATTTACATCGAGAATAGATAAAGATTTTCGCTCTCGTCTTCAAGTATATTTTCAAAGAATGACCAAAGTGATTAACAGAAAAAAAAAAATTTTTAAAACGTAATTTCGTAAAACGTAATCAGAGATGAGAAAATCCCATCATGTATATGGGCACGTATACTGCAGATTAAATAATAAGCTCTGCAACAACAACCCTAGCATACCATGCGTGTTTAGTCTTGATTCATGTTCAGTCTTTCATTTAAAAATTATTTTTTTTTTAAATTGAAAAGAAAATACAAAAAAGAACTTAAAATAAACCACATGAAGGACAACAGATTGCTTAAAGCATGTATGTACGTACCAACGTTCTTACGTACTCTAAATATTCGTACGTAAGTAAATAACAGACGTAATAACATAAAGTAACATAAAAAATCATTCGTACGTAATTGCTTTAAAGCGTTATTTGCATATGAAAAAAAAAACAACAACAATTTAATAAATGAAAACAAAATATAGGGAAAATAATAACAACAACAAAAAATAAATGATAATAAAAATGAAAAGAACCTACAATAACAAGCGTATCAAACTACCAAATTACGCACAAAATACTGATGAAGAGTACGAATGGCAATGATAGAGTCAGCAACTGTGTCTACGACAACACAAATAACGTCTATTATAAGCGACTTATGAACGCTATTGAGTAGATGAAGAAGAGTCAGTGGCAAAGACTCAAACT
The DNA here is from genome assembly GCA_005959815.1 of Sarcophaga bullata. Taxonomy (NCBI): domain Eukaryota; kingdom Metazoa; phylum Arthropoda; class Insecta; order Diptera; family Sarcophagidae; genus Sarcophaga; species Sarcophaga bullata. The sequence continues at coordinate 200,927 of QOCX01000298.1, read as the reverse complement.
GTGTTGAATAAGAGCAGCACAAGTAGCAGCGTTAGCATGTGTATGGCAAGCTAAAGAGTGACAAAAAATAATTTCTACAGAACTTTTGCAATAATAAACACATGAATTCAGCAAACGAAGTTGTGTAATACATACATACATACATAATTGGCCATTACAACCCACGTCAGTCAGGATTACGGCCTAGCTTCTCGCACCACTTATGTTGTGTGTGTTAATTTTATATTTGATTGGCGGGACCTACAGTTTAAAAAAGTCAACTCCTAACGACAGATTTTTTGAGTAACTTTTCATGGCAATTTTATTTACTCTCAGAGTTTTTGCCAGAAATCTGCTGAGAGGACTTTTTCTTTTTTATATTTCGTTTTTGAAGTCTAACCGGGGATTCGAACATTGGCCTTTCGTCTAATAAGCCAACACACAACCTACAAGACTATGGCGACTACTAGTTGTGTAACGCATTAAGGATATCAAAGCCGTGAGAATAGACAGCACAAGGCTTACCTATATAGCCAGTATAATGTTGTCTAGCGGTCAAGAAATAGACATAAATTATAGGCTGCCTATATTACAACCTTCAAGGTGTATGTAAACAAAATTCATTCTGCTTAGCAAATCGCTAGTATCAGTAAATAAAACGGCTTGTTATACATCTGTTACACTTGACTTGCCTTATCATGTGACCATTGAGGATTACTTAGTACCTCATAAACTTGATAAGGTAGGTACTAACCTATAGGTACTAACCTAGAGGCCACATATACATGAAGTGACATTCGTTAACCCCTTGTGGGTGTTCATCAACCTAAAGAATTGAAAAGATAGCCTAAGGCTATCCTATTGAAAGGAAAACAATGATTAAATAAAATTGTAATATATGTATGTATGTATGTATGTATGTATGTATGTATGTATGTATGTATGCTCTGTTACATTTTCATACTTTGTTTGAAATCCAAGTTATCACTCTGTCTTGCGTCCAATTGTTCGTATAAACCTAGAAAAACACAATCTTTAATAATAAAAAAAAAATTCAATACAAAACGCAGTGGAAGAGATCTGTAACGCAGTACCCAGACCCAAAAGTGCCATTATAATTGTTACAATAACAATAAAAACAACAAACAATAACAACAAAACGGCCTGAATGTATAACGAATTGCGCACTAGGGACAGATGCTTTTACTTTTCATCACAGACACACACATTCACATCGTATAACGGTGGAAACTACAAATACAAATAACAACAATTGTGAGGAAAATTTTAAAAGCAAAAACAAAACATTGAAAAGAAAAACATTTTATTTCCTATTCGTAATGGATTTTTTGCATGAAATGTTGTGCGTCATGCAACCCAAACAACGAAAACAGCACGAAGAGAAAAACTTGCCACTTAAAAGACATTCTGGCTCGCTGAAATTGTTTTATTTGGATAAGCGTTTGTGCAAGTGTGTTTCTGCATGTGTCTGCAATTGTTTGTGCAATTTTGTATCGGTTGGTCAGCAATAACAACACACACACACACACACACACATCGATGACAATAACAGCAATTGCAGCAGAAACAATTTTCTGTGACATAAATTGAGTCGAAAAATAGAATGAAAAATTGCAAAAATAACACTGAATAACTGAATGAATAACAATGTTGACTATTACACAAAGATACGTGGTGCAATTGATAATTAATTAAGTAATTAATGGAAATTGCATACTCTTTTAATGGAGGAACTGTATTGTGATATGAAGTCGCCGTAGTCTAGTAGGTTGTGTGTTGGCTTATTAGACGAAAGGTCGGGGTTCGAATCCCCGGTCAGACCTCAAAAACGAAATATGAAAAAAATATTTCTTCGGCGACTTCCTCTCAGCAGATTTCTGGCAAAAAATCTGAGAGTAAATGAAATTACCATGAAAAGATTCTCAAAAATCTGTCGTTCGGAGTCAACTTTAAACTGTAGGTCCCGCCACTCATGTATAAAAATTAACACATACAATATAATTGTTGTGAGAAGCTAGGCCGTAATCCTGACTGAAGGGTTATAATGGCCAATTATATATGTTATGTCTGATTGTCTCAAGCCCAACATTTAAATTCTGTGACGATGAGAATGAATCATCGAAACACATTCTTGGAACCTGTAAGGCGTTAATGCACCACAAGAAGAAACATGTGAATGAATATTAGATCCTAGGCACCGAGCAGCAATAGACTTAGTATAGTACAACAAAACGTATGTTTGCAGTTCTAACACACCTCGAACTCATCACGAACATACTGTGCCTTTGTTCTGAGTGATTATGAAAGTCGATTTGATACGAGAGTGATGTAATTGATTACGATTGAAATGTTACTCAACCTGCCGATATGCAGTAGTTGTCGCCATTATCTCAATCGTTTAGGTAAGCATAAGTAAATCAAGGTTTATTTTTACTCCTGTATAGTCAGCATATTATTGTCTGAGTAAGTGCTATTAGAACCTATGCCTTTCCTACATATGGGCCAGCATTTGTGGGTTTTTGTTGCCCTTGTTGCTGCTGTAGATATTGTCTCCAAGTATTTTAACAAGTTGAATATCCTAACCTCTTCGTATCATAGTGAGAGATTTTCGTTTGCTTCATAACAAACAAATTTGTTATCTTAACGATTACATTTAAACTTCTAGGATGTGAAAAATTCTTAGCTATATTCGGAGAGTGTTCGGCTCTTCTTGATAGAAGATTCCAATTCTTAAACATCAGAAGCATTATCACGTTGACAGCGTAGCAGATTGTAAAGGAATAATTAGTAGATGGGGAAATCGCTTCCTGGCAACATTTATGATCAGTTATTTATAGCTACTTATCTATTTACCCACGTATTTGAAATTATTTTTCACAAGAAGATGTACACACAATTGAAATAAACCTACGCAGAATTAAAAAAAATGGAAAATAAATAAATAAGAGAAGATACTTCAAAGCAATTTAGAGCAACAACAATAACAAAAAAAGAACAACAATAACTGGCTTAAAATATCTTTAAAACTAGAAAAATCTGACAAAAACAATCTCAAGCACGAATAACAACAACAAGTTTTAACTTAACAAATAGCGTCAGTAGATATAAGAAGAAAATTAAGATGAAAAAAGAAAGAAAAGAAAATACTTGAAAGGATAAAAATGGAAAATGGAAACTCGTTAAACTTGTTCAGTTCAAAATTAATTCTCTATTCAAATCAGATCCTTCTTATGATAAACATACATGCGCACATGAATACAACTCATACATGTATGTGGAGAGAATAGAATTGAAATCTAAACGTCTTTTCATTGTATTGTCCATCTAACCACTCCTCTGACACAATCAAACGCACCCTTAGCAGACAGAGTGCATAGGAACGAGGAAAACTTAAACTATTTACAGAAAGAGAAAAAAGAAAAATTTTTTTTTATTATGATCATTGTCATTGGCCTGGAATTAATTTTCAAGCCCTTACTGTGTGCACAATCTGGTATACGAGTATGTGGACTTTTAAGTGTTTTTTTTTTATTGTTGTTTTTGTATTGTTTTTTGCTTTTTCTTTTGAAAAAGAACTGAAAGTTTCTTCAATGCTGGCATGCTGCAAATATTGTATGGGGTTGACTGCCTGCAGTCTGGCCTGACTTGTTTCTAAACTCTGTTGTTACTGAGCATTTTCAAAAACAGAAAAAAAAAAAAAAATATTTTTTTTTATGAATTTCAATAGAAAAACCGCATGTGGCGTCATCTAAAATGTATTTTAAAGCTTTTGTTAGATAAAACAAAAATTTTCGAGAAAAATAAAAGAAAAATGAAAGAAAAACTGAACTGAACATTGTTTTTTTTTTTGTTTTTTGTTTTGTTTTCCAAATGATACTCTTTGTTGAACATGTTCATTCATGGCACAGACGTCATTTACAGAGAAGAATAGGCCTGGCAAAAAAAGTAAACAATTTTTCCCCCCTTTTCTAACATAATGAAACTGCTTCGAACATGCAAAACGTGTTCTTTTTTTTTCCTTTAAACAATAGGGACCCAAGGTTGGTTTGTATTTGCTGGAAAGCAATACGATTTAAATTTGGAAATTTAAGAAAAAATAATTTCTTTTAAATATTTAAGGCAACAACAACAGTTTCTGTAAACATAAACTTTTTTTCTGTTAAAATCATAAGCAATCATGCTTATATTATTCATGAAATTCAAGGATTTTATTTAAAAGTCTTGAAGACTTTAATTTGCAAATGATTTGAAATACTTAAATATTTACAGCAATTGTCATTGTAGATCAAGCAACCCATTTATAATACTTCAAGGAAGTACAAAATGTTGAAAGGAATTGTTTTATCCTCTGACTATCATGTCGTAATGCCTTGCCCCTTTCATAAAAAGATAACACAGTAATATTATCATAATGCCCGGATCTCTAAGCCATTTTGTTTGCATAGTCCGGGTTAAACCTTTAACCAAAAAGTATGACAATATAACACCTACCTTCCATGTGCCAGTTGAAGTTCATTCAGATATATTGGTACTCAGGACAAGTTTAACGTGAAATTTCTCACAGAATTGTTTACAAACGTTTACGCGCCACTTTCTTTACTTGTTGAAGTAAAGTATACTTCACTAAGGCTAAGCCAGATCAGACCAAGCTTTATACTGTATTTCACATGAGAAAAATGTGTGAGTAAGTCTTTCCGAAATAAGCGTCTGTCGATATATGTATGACCATAATATATGCCCGTAACTTGTTATAACGGCTGAATCTTAAACGTTTGATTTCGGAAAGTTCAAAAATATCTATTTTGGAAGGCGAATAATGTTACTCACGATTACGCCGTAGTGTAGTCCATCCGAGATTGTCAATTTTTGCTTAAATTTTCCAGACTTTCGGCCAATATACCCCCAAAAGCAGCTGGAATACTATTCCCCAGAGCTGAAATTGTGACTGGATTATCCCTGTACACGAGAGACTCATCCCAACAAAAATTTGTGTAGTATGGTAGCAAGATCTTAGAGGCCAATGCTAAACTATGTGAGATTAATTAATCACCAAGCGTACCCTGCAATATGTTCATGGTATAGCATACTGTGGTGACATATGTTACCATCTCGTTGAAACATTCAGCATCAAACAGTGGATAGCAACTCTTGAACTATCAAATTCGACAAATTATGTTTGGTTTTAGAATTTTAACAAGAGACTTCTGGTGTGAAGGTCCGGAAGTTTCTAATGAGGCTCTTGAGATTTATACTAATGGCTATAAATCTCTAGACATAATGGGCTCTGGTATATTTATTAAAGGTCCTGATAACTAAAGACCGTCAGGCAGAGATAGTGGCCATAGCCATATTGAGAGCTTGTTGGGTGATGGGATTTTCACCGAAAACCTTTTGCTTAATTTGTACAGCCAGACTGCTATTAATTTCGTATCATTCGAAGGACTCTAGGATATAAGGATATCGTCCAATATTATTTTGCTAATGAACTGAGTGGTATGCAGCTAATAATCACCGACTTTTTACAGGCCATACATATTTCAACTTCTTTTGTTGGCCGCTCCTTGTTTTATAGGGAGTTTCAATGCCATTGGCAGCAGGTATTTACTCGCACTATTGCTAGACTCTGCTAGATGCTAGAAGAAGAACATGATTAGTTAACCTCTGTTCTTGATTCGCATGGCCATCCAACGTAAAAATTGCAGTTCTCACGGTCCACGGTACACAGTCTCATTGGGAAACTTAGCATGCGATAGAATGATTTCTACAAGAACTGCCGATCTGTAGAGGAGCAAGAGATTGTCTTGCCATGCCAATCAATGTTAAGAATTAAATTTCAAATTCTCCTAAATGGCGGTTGCATCTGCTGTCTGTGGAATAGGTTAGGTCAGAGTGGTAGCTTCTGATATCAAAAAGCTTATTTGAGCATTCATAGCGGTCCGTTATGATGCCATGTGGAATAGCTTTGGAATCAATCATTTGGAAGTGAATTTAGGAAAGCAAAGTTTAAAAGTCACCGTAGTTCTACTGAATGTAGTGTGTTGGCATATTAGACTCGAAGCCTCGGTTCAAATCCAAGATTAGACATTTTCAACAAAATTAGAAAAAAATATTTGTTCGGAAACTTCCTCTAAGTAGATTTCTAGCAAAAACTCTGAGAGTAAATAAAATTGCAATGAAAAGTTTCTCCAAAATTTGTCGTTTGAAGCCGACTTTAAACTGTAGGTCCCTCTACGCATGTATAAATTTAACACACAGAACAGAAGTGGTGTCGGAAGCTATGTCGTAAAACTGAGTGAAGGGTTGTAATGTTTTTTATTTGTAATTATGTAATTATGTATTAATGATGTATGTATGTATGTATGTATGTATGTATGTATGTATGTATGTATGTATGTATGTATGTATGTGTAACGGTTAGCAAAAGTATACACCCTTAACTGCTGTTGTAAGGCAAGATATAAACGATTAAAATTTTATCGATAACTGTAATAAGCAATCATTTAATCGCACTCAACGTTTTTCCAATTTTTTTTCCAAGTAGTTAAAGCGGAAATTAATTCAAATTTTGAATCCAAGTGCTTGCATTACAATTCATTAACCCTGTTATCGCTAATGTTGCCAAACGAATTCATTTTTGTTTTTTGTTTTTTTTTTGTTGTTTTTTGCTTTCAATGTTCTAAATATTAATTAAACATTAAATAAATGGAATAAAGGAAGCGCTTGCCACCATTATTTCTAATACAATAATTACAACACAGTTCAAATTCAATGTAACCAGCATTTGTGGCACAAAGTGATTAAACCATGTGGAATTAATTCTTTGAATTCATGAACCAGCCAACTAGCAAACACACTCTTATGCACACGGGCAACGAATAGTAGAAATGAGTAGCAAAAGTGTCTCTTTCTAAAATAAATGGATCCATAAAAATTTGACTTTTTTTTACTAAAAAAAAAGAAAAAAACAAAAATGTTGCATGCTGTTGCAAATGCCGCTTGGCATGACCGGAAAAACTAAAAAGAGTATTGAAATTGGCGACAACTGAACATATAATATTTTCTTTTGTATGTTAAAAATCCATTAACTCTTAAATGACTGACGTTTTACACGATTACTATTTCACATTTTGTTTTATTGTTCATTCAAGTCGGTCGTTCGTTTTATTACTGTGGGATTTTGTTGAAAAATAATTCGATTTTTTTTGTTTTTTTTTTGTTTAGTTCAGCATTTTATTTTTTTTATTGCATTTCATGTTCGACAAAAAGAAAGAACATAAAAAGCATGTCTCATTTGAATTTTATACCGAGAAAATCATTCTAGTGATTGTCATTGATAATCATCATTAGAGGCAGCCATCATCAACGTCACTAATGTATTCTAATAACAATTATTATTCAAAAACATGTCTTTTTATTATGTTTAGTCAGTCGTCAGTTGTTCGATCGAATAATACAATAATGATGGCGTCGTTGTTGGGTACTGTCGCTACTAAACATGTTCATAATTGGAAACATTCACATTCACATCCACATCCACATCAGCATCAGTACCGGCATCATCTTCATCATTATTATTAGGACTTGAAACAGTCACACTACACACATAAACATATACTCGTATATGTACAGAGAGAGAAAGAGAGAGAAAGAGAGAGAAAGAGAGAGAGAGAGAGTTGCAGTCATTTGAAAAGCAACTAAGCGCACAATAATAGTGTTGATGGGACATTAAAAAAGTATTAAATTGTAATAAAATTAAATTAAATATTATGAAGACATTTTAGAATGATAATAGAAGGTATGGTGAAAAGTAATTTCGTTGTCATGAAAAATTATGGGCAGTTTTTAAAACAAAATTTCAACATTTTGATAAAAACATCATCCTAGACATTATGTAACAGACATACATACATAATTGGACATTACAACCTTTCAGTGTGGATTTTGATCTACCTTCACACTTATGTTGTGTGTCGCAATTTTATGCATGAGTGCTGGCACATGCAGTTTAAAGTCAACTCATAACGGCAGATTTTTGCGAATTTTTTCATGGTAACATGAGTTTTTCTCAGAGTTTTTGCCAGAATCTGCTGAAAAGAAGTCGCCATAGAAATATTTTTTCATATTTCGTTTAGTTGGAGGTGTTTGACCTGTGGACTCAGGTCTAAAATACCAACACACTCCCTACTAGACTACGGCACCTTATTATGCAGCACTCACATAATAATTTAGCTAGTTTAAGTACCTATGGAGACTCAAAAATTCTATCATGCAGGGCATACGGGTCAGTTTTAACGATACGCATCATACAAAATACGATCAAGTATGTATTAATCAAGTTTTAACTTTGACCTAGGAGAGCTCATTATTTCAAAATATCATAGGCTTTTTAATACGCCACATATTTGCGCTTTAACCAGCCCTTTTTTGTGACCTTAGAATTAATATTCATATTGAGATTCTGATCCCAAGATACCCATTGTATGGCATCTAAGCCTATCAAAAGTTGGTATAAAATTTGATTGAAACTAGCATTTGAAAAGAGGTCCCGTTAACTTGTTTATTAAAACATTGTGTAAACAGTGTGCCGTAGTCTAGTTGGTAGTGTGTTGGCTTATTAGACGAAAGGCTAGGGTTCTGATCCCCTGGCAGACATCAAAAACGAAATATGAAGAAAATATTTCTTCGGCGGCTTCCTCTCAGCAGATTTCTGGCAAAAAATCTGAGAGTAAATAAAATTGCCATGAAAAGTTTCTCAAAAAAATCTGTCGTTCAGAGTCGACTTTAAATTGTAGGTCCAGCCATTCATGTATAAAATTAACACACACAACATAAGTGGTGTGAGAAGCTAGGCCATAATCCTGACTGAAGGGTTGTAATGGTCAATTATGTATGTATGTAAACAGTGTGCCACAATCGCCACGTGCCACGCATCTGTAAGGCGAAATAGAAGCTTTTTACACCAATTTTCTTACAGATTATGTGGATCAAGAGATCCTTTGTGGAAGATGACAATCGCGAATGTGAATATCTAAAAATTATAAATGCAGTCATCAAAGACTATCGAATATATTTGAAAGAAATTCCCATCACAATCGAGAAGTGTAAGCCGAAATATGCTAAGTATAGAGTACAAAGCCCTGTGGAACGCCACCTTTGACTTTGTATTATCTGACATCCGTTATTGTAGTATAAGGTGAGTGGGATAGCTATTTATTAGCTGGTGAAACTTTTCCAAGACATTAGGATATTATTCCAGTTCGCAGAATTTAAAAGTTTTTGTGAAATTTATCGTACATATTATCGCACAAATAAGTATATTTGTGTGACAACCTGTGTGGGTTTTCTGCACTCTTCGATGTCTGACAGCGTTGGTGTCAGATCTTCCGGAGAGACCATTCGAGGCATTTCTGAGGGCGGTTGCATTTTATTCGGTCAAATACTTTGGCTGATCGTACAACACACCAGACTTAAGAGGTGCCTGTAAAGCGGTGCAGCTTCTATTCCATTGGAAAAATTCTTACTGTCAGTAAACTATTTTGAATTCGCACTGTTTCTGAAAAATTTACTTGCAAATATGTTGAGGGACACAGTGTCTCAATAGGGAGTATACAGTTTGTATAAATATTGCCGCAAAATTTCCAGTTTCGTTGAAGAGTTTCTTTACATCTGCTTTGTTTTTTACAGTAATTCGTATTCGTTATCTCAAGAGCTATTCCAAATATTAACAATTATGATACTTCATACTTAAGAACATTACTTTTGCCCTTACCAAATATTACCATTCATTTAGCATTAAATTGCAACATTCTGAAATTATCCTCTCAATACTTATTTGGTAATATGCACAATTAAAATGCAAAAAAAAAAAAAAATGTTTTAAAAAGTTTATTACTGCTACGTTCCAGGCGAATACAATGAACACAAACGAGTAGAATTTCTTTTTATGAGGCTGCCCCTGTTTTCATTCCTTTGGTTGGCTTTTGCAATTGTCGCAATAGATTTTCTAAATTCAATGACAAACTCTGCAAGCCATGGATGGGTTGTTGGCTTCTGGAAGAGGTCATAAAAAGTTCTGTAATTAAATGTGCAATTTACACTCAGTCATCCAGCCAAGTGACTCAGTTAGACAGTAAGCTAGTCAGCCAGTCTGTCAGTTAGTCAGTCAGTTCATGCATTCTATTGTATCTCCATGAAAGTTATATTCACGTATGAGTAAGTAATTTATTTGTTCGTTTATTTTTAATGACTCTCTAGCAAAGAGATACAAGAGGGAAAATGTATTTCAAAGTAAGTAAAGTATAGTTTTCTTTACGTCTTTAAAAGTTTTATTGTAGTTATTGCTGTTGTTGCTTTTTTTTTATTTTTTTATTTTGACTTTTTATGACTTTTATAGCCATTTTTATAGGTTTTATAGCTTCATATCCTTTTTAGTTAATGGTAGATCATAAAATATTACAGAAAATAGAGAACGAGAGATTGAGAGACGTAAAGAAAAAGAAATTAATTTCTTAGTTGGTGTTAACAGAATGGGCAATTTGAAAGAGGGGGAAAAAAAGCATTATAATTGACACCATAGTGGTCATGGTTTTTTACTATTCAAAGTAAGAATTGTAAAAAAGTATTTCAAATATTAACATGGATTAAGTAAATACCGTATATGGTGTGAAGTAACAACGTGATAATATTGGGATAAGCCTTCTATTCCTAGCTAAACTTAACACAATTTATCGTTCCGGTTCAAAGTTTTACTTCATTTATGGCTTTTCGGATTTATTCTCGACAGGTAGAGTTCGTTATTTCAGCGAAATTTCTTCCCTTTGACTATACCATTGACAGCAGATTTACAATTTTCTCTCCTTTAAAAAACTTTTGATTATCAAATTTACGATATTTCGACTGATAGAGTTTCAAACTTTCATATTTTTATCTGAGTAACCTGAATCAGGATAGAAGAATATTTATTTTTCAATCATATTTATTTTCTTTGCTTTGTGATGATTCTGGGATAGTAGGGTTGCCAACTATTATGCATACATATATAATACATAATTGGCCATTACAACCCTTCAGTCAGGATTACGGCCTCGCTTCTCACACCACTTATGTTGTGTGTGTTAATTTTTATACATTAGTGGCGGGACCTACAGTTTAAAGTCGACTCCGAACGACAGATTTTTTTGGGAGACTTTTCATGGCAGTTTTATTTACTCTCAGAGTTTTTGCCAGAAATCTGCGGAGAATAAGCTGCCGAAGAAATATTTTTTTCATATTTCGTTTCTGATGGCCTTTCGTCTAATAAGCCAACACACTACCCACTAGACTACGGCAACTTCATAATTATTATATTTCGATTTAAATCCATCGTTTATTTTGAATCTGGCAATATTTATGTCATTCTATTCTGTCACAGAAGTTGCCGTAGTCAAGAAGGCAGTGTGTTGGCTTTTTAGGCGTACGTGCGCTGTTCTAACTCCAGGTAAGACATCAAAGCGAAATATAAAAAAAATATTTCTTCTACGACTTCATCTGTCTCAGCAGATTTCTGGCAGAAGAACTACTGAAAGTAAAATGAACACAGGTTGCCATTGGAAAAAGTTTTCTCGAAAAATCTGTCGGTTCCACGAGTCGAATTTAAGGACGTAGCAGGGTCCGCCGACTTATGGAGGTAAAAGTTGAGCACAGGCCACCAAACAGGTGATAGTGGGGACGCGGGGCGGGGGCGCGGGGTGGTTCTTCTTCGATGTGTGGGAAGCTTGGCGGGTCATTAATCCTTGCTGATGTGCTGTCAGTGATCGGCAGAATTAAGTATGTATTCTGCAATAAAATTCAGAAGTATATATCTACCAATTGACGTATAATCGAATCGATTTAAGGCTTGAGCAACGCTGGGTAGTTTATTTGCAAGCGCGAGAAAGGTCTTTCACGATGAATCTCATTCTTCTTGGTGGATAGCGTTAATACTTCTTAACGCACTATTTTGACAAACATCACAGTTTCGCTCCATATGTGGAGGCATACGAAGATTATTCCCATACCAAAACCTGACAAAAATACAGACCAATTGCGTTTACTCCCATTTGTCCAGACTTTTTTGAACCGTTACGTAGCCATGATCAAATCAGGTAATACTATTTGACAGTAAGCTCACTTACCTACTAGAGCGCGACAGGACATATCTTGGGTTTCAGAGCCTAACACACAGCTTTTGTGTACGGCATTTAGTGGATGTTGTAGAGAGGTAAGTTCAAAAATGGATCAACATTGGTTGTCCTGTCTCTGGTGTGGTTCTTTAAGATCAGCTCGAAAGCTCTAAGTTTGTCTGGATTATCGTTTGGTGTTGATCATGACATTCGTTTTCACAAGTTGCAAGACATAGCCTTCTTAATTTTTCGAGTACATCAGCAGTAAGAAGTATTACAGGACTATTTACTTATTTATACAGAGACAGGTTCAGAGTCAGTATACCATCCCTTGTGGAGGGTGATGTAAAATGCATTCTAGCAGCCCTGCAGGTACAGAAGATGTTGATTACCACAGGGTTACAATTCTCGGGCCCCTCGCTAATAGGCATAGACGTGTACTCGAGATGACCTACGCTTCTTCGCATGTAGTTGCACTGTGGAATTCAAAGTCTATGCCGACGATCGTCAGGAACTCTATATAGCTGTTGTTACAAAACTGACAGATCCGACCAAGTTTGTATTTTCAGCTCGACCTCTATTCGATGACCTTGGTACAATTGTATTTAAGTGGTGCTACAGGCAGAAGTGCGTCTTGCTGTAGAAATGCGATATAAAGTCGAAAGGGCTGCATCGTAATGGGAAGGAATTGCTTTCCAACGAATACCTACGTCACCCACCAGTAGTCGTTGGGCAGCGGAGCCCATAGGAAGTTCTTGGGTATCAGATGTGCCAAGAAGCTGTATGTATTGATTTTGGAATAGTCAATCTTATCCTGAAGTGACCGATGTGTAAAATACGACTTCTGTCGGCGAAGGGGCGCGGAGTGCGTATGTGAGGCAGGATTCTTGTATAGGAGGTCGAATTCGCTTGTACGCCTGCGTTGAAGTAGTAGCTGATGCTATTGGCGAAGGGACAGTATCTGACCTACCCTTCGTGGTTGTGCTATGGGATATACGAGTATGTTGCGGCGTTTGTGAGAGTCTCAGTTAGCAATCAATAGACTTAAATCTATGAGCTGACAACAACATGACATGACCGAGTAGTATTTTTGGACGGCGAGCAGGATAGAGGTAGGTATATGCACATTTTTCGATAGCAGAAAGTATGAGTAAGTGATGACACTTGAAAATCCTATTTGAAATATCGTAATGCCTCTTGCTGTACACAAGATGCATATCTATGTAAAGGAACCAAACTATTGGTATTTAGCAAGGCTCCAGTTTTCTAGAACCAATAGAGGCTATTAGGATAAACCGCCATAAGGATTACAGGCAAAGAGGGGTCTGAGAAGAAAGACACGATGTTTAATTATTAGTCAATTTTGATAGCGAATGTTCTTTATGGGATACCAACTTCCGCTCAGAAATTTCAATGCGAAGGGCTAGATTAATAAAATGCTAATTTTTATAATGTATACATTGCTATTTCTTTCTAACACACTTTTTCTTTTTCTATAGTATTTTCTTATTCATTTGCTAGTCTAAATTAAATTGTTTTATTTTTTGTATTATGTTTATTTTTGGCTTTTTTTTTTATAAACATGTGTTGTGATTTAAACTTAAATCATATATTTTAGTCATTTTATCATCTTGATTAACTTAATGATTGTAATGTTATAATATCATTTACATATTTAAATTAAGAGTTTTACTCATGCGTGGTCTCGTGACTGCCGTGTTAATCTAATCAATAAATAAATAAATAAATAAAAAAATAAAAAAATAAAATAAGTAAAAAATTGGCTGTATTTGGGCTTAGAAAATGCCACACGGTGGTCTTACTGATCCAATGCGTAACAATCCATCCAGACTATTTGGAGCGGCTTGTCAAACGGAGGCACCATTTCTTTGCAAATGAGAACGGCGCAACCATTGCGGTCAATGGAGACACCTATCGCACCGTGATAACCAATTTTTTTTAAATCCTCTCTCTATGGTATTGATGTGAACGGTATTTGATTTCAACAGGATGGTACAACTTGTCACACATCTTATGCCAGAACTGATTTATTCTGTAAAACGTTTGATGACCGTTTAATTAGCTGAAATGGTGATGTCAATTGGCCGCCAAGAAGTTGTTGTTTCGCACCGTCGCTGTTAAAGAAAACTGTTACGTCTACAAACTAGAGACAATTTGATATTTGAAGGCCAAAATTTGTGATACCATTGCCGAGATACGACCCCATATGCTCGAAAAATTATATGAGAATTGATCCGATCGAATGAGGTGCCGTGAGGCCAGCCCCAGCAGCCATATGAAGGAAATAAGACTCCATTTATAATCGGAACAATTGTACTTCACAACAGCAAAATAAATTTGGCAAATTTTTAAAAGGTTTTTGTGTCATTGCATTTTTAAATTTAAACTTTTAAATTACCCACCCTATATACAGCGGTGGATTAAAGTCTTTTAATTTATAAAAATCGAAAACCATGATTTTATCGATGATTTACTTTAAACCCTACACCACACCGACTTGCACAGCGTCAATACAGAATGCAAACTTCTGTCATCCACGTTTGTGTTGAGGGCATCAAAATAAATTTCGTTTGAAGATTATTTTAAAACAAACAGCATCCGCCTGAAAGTCAACGAACATATAATAAATAAAAAAAAAAAAAAATTTAACCGAAAAGATTGCATTTGCCAGGGTTAAGAGAAATTATCGATTTTTTTTGCATTGAATTGAAAACAAAACACTTTAAAGCCAAGAGAAAAATGCTCAAACAAAAGTTAATTTAATAGTATAGCACGACATACAGGGTTAGGCTTTTTTTGATCATTTTTTTCAGGTTCATTGCCTCTGTGAAGCCGAAGTCTGTCAGCCTCTGATACGTGCCTCACGTTTATATCAATTACACGGTTCCCAGCATATATTTCTTAAGTTTTAACATTTTCTTTATTTTCTTTATTCTATCAGCCGTTTGTATAGTCGTTGTAGCCCAATGTTTTGGCTTATTAGACATGAGGCCTCGGTTCAAGCCCCAGGTCAAACATCTACCACAAAACGAAATATGAAAAAATATTTCTTCGGCGACTTGTTTCTGAGAAAGCTGAAGTTTTGTGCACAGAATGGTGGATGTCTTTTAAAAAATGAAGTATTTATGAAATTTAAAGTATTGAAAATAGTGTGGAGTTTATGTTTTGTGGTATTAGGCGATACTCTCGTTGACATAAGTAATGTTTTCATAAGACCGAACGGTACGTTGACCGAATCTTACTGTACCAAACTTATTCATTTTCTTCATATTTTACGCTCACGTTTCCAATGATTATCTCTGTACTCTGTACATAAATAATTGGTCATTACAAAGCTTCAGTCCAGATTACGAACTAGCTTCTCACACCATTTATGTTGAGTATGTTAACTTTATACATGAGTGGCGGGATCTACAGTGTAAAGTCGACTACGAAAAGACAGTTTTTTGAGAACTTTTCATGGCAATTTTATTTACTCTCAGAGTTTTTGCCAGAAATCTGCTGAGAGGAAGCCGCCGGAGAAAGATTTCTTCATATTTCAGTATGACGGAGATGTCTGACCAGCAGATGTCTGAACCTTGGCCTCACGTCTAACAACCCAACAAACTACTTCCAGAGTATGGGGTCTACACTATACCTTATACATTTTCATGCATTTGGTTGTTACAATATCACCAACACATGGCAATCCTGCTATTCTAGCATCTGCTACAGCAAATCAATCAATTAGTTTGTCTGGAATAACTTGATAAAAGAAACTGATAAAAGGCAAAGGATTAAAACGGACGTCAGTAAAAAGATGGAGATACTCAATGGTTGAAGGAACTAAGAGAGTAATCAATAAAAGATCAGATATGAAATCGTTATGGAATTATCATGGAAAGACCATATGTCTTGCTCACACCGATCTTGCTTGCTCTACAAAACATCTCCTCTATATTCTTGAATAAAAAAAATTTGTATGAAAATACGAGGAAACAAATGAGATCCCTTGAATGCTGAACGTTTTTCTGGGTGTCTCTTGGTGAACAATGGCCAACAGATTTAAACAATTTAAGGCGTGTATTGTATTGATTGAAAGTAAAACCGTACACGTTTTCAACAAAATTTAATAAAAATTATGAAAAAGACAACAACGATAATAACAACAAAAAAAAACAGAAACTATAAAGCAGCCAAGCAATCAGTCAGTCGTTCACATCATTGCTATTTACATCACTGCTATTCACATCACTGCTATTCACATCACTGCTATTCATATAATTAACAACAACACGTTTAGGAAAAACAAAAACAAAATGTGTAAAACGCTTGTATTCAATTCCACAAACAAACGGTGTTAAATTGACACGCGGACCAAAAACGACTTGTAAAGGCATTACGAAGAAGAGGAAAAAAAACAAGAAACCAAAAGGCCGGACAAAATCACGTTGGTGATGAAAGAAACCACTTAAGATACGTTTGTACATCGTTGTGCAGATGTATGTTTGTGGTGTTCAGTTAATATTTCTCGTTTTTTTTTTGTTTGTTTCTTCTGTTGCTTGTATTTACACATTTAACGCTCTCTGGTTGTTGTTGGTTTTATTGTAAGTCTGGTAATTGTACATGTTAATGAACACTCTAGACATGGTTAAAATAAAAAGCAGACTTAATGGCTGAATGCTAATAGAACTGGAGAATCGTCATCAACCATTTACCATAAGCTAATCATTACAATCATTTGTGAGTACGATATCGTACTCAGTCAATGCGAAAAGCAATTGTTGAAACAGAATATTGGAAAGAAATTCCTGGAAAACGGAGATGCCAGGGCAAATCAATGTAACGAACCTTTTCTGAAATGAATAAGTTTAAGTTACGTATTGTAGTTGTAGAGTTGTGTTTCTTTCTAGGCAAACTGTTGTTTATTATATGGTGTAACATGGTTCAATCACATGATCTTGATGGCCAGTTCACATCACGTACACGTGAGTTGACAAAGTCCTTAAACCATTGGTACCTAATAAACAACATGACATAAGCTGTGTGACAAGTAGCGTCATCTTGTCCAGATCGTTGGGTTTCAGAGCATCGGCCCATAGCTCTCCCATTTGACAGTGTTGATCTGGCCAAAATCGATTTCAAACAAATACGTTGCATATGACGTCGTTAGTCGAAAATCTACACTAAAAGGTGACTTTTTGCACGTTCGTGAATCTCATGTGTATTGGTCCAGTCCCAAAATTCAACAACTTTGTTTGCTTACGTACAATTTATTGAAAAATCTCGATGCGGTCTGACTATACGAAAATAGATTTACGTGAACACTACTTATACCATGCTGTCTGAAGTAGACCAACAGGTTGTGTAAGGTTGGAGAACAATGGAGAAATGTTTACAGGCATTCGATTTGAATCTGCTTATGTTGTAAGTGATAGAAAAGCCTGCGACAGGAAAAACATGCCTCTATTGATAGTATGACTCAAGAATGAATGCCTTTTACCGGAAGTGGCCTACTACACCCTCAAGTACTACTAAGAAAATGCTATTTGCCGGGATAAGTTGCTTTGTTTTCCATGAGCCCTAGTCCCCGTAGTCTAGTAGGTAGTGTGTTGGCTTATTAGACGTGAGGCCTCGATTCAAACTCCGGGTCCGATATCTCCAACCAAACGAAGTATGAAAAAATATATTTTTTCTGCGACTTCCTATCAGCAGACTTGTGAGAGTTCAGAGACGACTTTAAACTGTAGGTCCCTCCTTTCATGTATAAAATTAACACACACAACATAAATGGTGTAAGAAGCCAGACGTCGGCACAAAGAGAACATGATGAAAATGTGAGTGTATTTGTGAGAGGCATGTGTTAACCCAGAGGAAAATTGTTAGTAATATTTTCAAGTGTAACCTAATAATATAAATATGTAGTGGAAAATATAGAAAATATTTACACTGCCAAATCGCTAAGGACTGCGTATTTAACTTGATAAATATTCCTACAAAAATGGAGATCATTTCTCATTGTTACTAATGAATTGCATTGGAAAGTAGTTAATCCTACTGTAATAGTTTTTTGGGTGTATAATTGAAAGCTGAAAAAAAGCTTCAGGAACGTTCTTCCTTAGAAGCTGATAAACAACGCTCTTTTTAACGATTATTGTTTAATTGATTATTGATGTTCGTGTCATAAGTATGTAAAAAGCCAAAGATGTTGGACCACTGGTGGCTATTGGTGCCGATGTCTGGCCATAACCCTGACTGAAGAGTAGTAATGGCCAAATATGTACGTGTGCTTGGTTATAAGTTACTGTATGTTTCATGAGCTTAGTTGTTAAACGCATGAGCGTCATTGCAACAGTGTTGCAATAAGTCTTATTAATGAACGCTTTTGTTCTCTGGTGTATGGCCTAGAGAAACCACAAAGCATTTCGAGACAACTTCTCTTACATTTGCTGATTTCAGTGAACATCAAATTGAATTTTCTTATGCAGAACATAAAGAGCTAGTGGCTCTCCAATATTTGGCATTCCCCCGTTGGTAGATGAAATTGTGTTAAGTTAGTAATCATTTGTTTCGCGACCCCACACTGAGGTTGCTTCTGGATCAGGTTCAGAATTCATGTAAATTTTAAACTCATTTATTAACTACTCATGCCTTATCAATTGAAAATCCTTATCATTATCGCATCATTTTTTTTACGTTCCAAAAGAAAAAGAGATTTTTTTTAATGTTTCTTTGCATGTCTGTCCTTTGCCGTTTGTGGGTTTCATCTCGAAAACTGAAACAACTATCGCAACGTATGACTGAACATTTTGTTTTTCTCTCTCAAATTTTGTTGTTTATTTTCATAAGATTCTTTAAGTGAATAGAAAACAAAACAAAATAATAACACAGTCATTTTGAATTTTTCTTTTATGTTTCACATTCGATTTTTAAGTTTATTTTTTTAATGGCTTTTTGAACTTCTGGTACTTGGGAAACACGTCAATGGTTTCTTCAACAAACAGAACAAAAAAAAAAACTATTTTTTTTTTGTTGTTGTTTATGGTTTTCAAAAAGAGAGGGGGTTAGTTACTCTTTGAAAGAACATAAATTATGTTGTTTTTGTTGTTTCATTTTTTAAAGTACTGACATCTTCAAGTAATTAAGTTTTTGCCTCATTTTGCTGTTCTTACTTTATTTTGTTTCTTTTGTGAAGAAGAAAATGGAATGAAACCTTTGAAGTGTTTTTTTTTAAATTATGTGTACTTCTTATTGCTTTTGTTTGTTACCATAATGAATACAAGTAGGACTCCTATTGTCGGATAAGTCCAATAAGAATTGCGGTCCTTTCTTTGCGGTTCATTCCTGGTAGACAAATTTCCATTAAAAACTTGACAATCATCGATCAGTCCTTGAGCTGGCAATCACACTGAGGATGAATTATACAGCTTAGCAAATTGATGAGTCCATAATTACCTTCAGATTTTTTATGTAGACACTTAAGTTGCGGAAGCCTAATCTAGATGTGTTACGAATAGCTTAAACGCTTCCTATCTTTCAATGAAACAAAATATGAATGTCATATCACTAGGGATGACAACAGACATCGAAATGTATTCGTTTAATGAGTGCGGGAGCAGTTGGTTATTGATTCTAATTTCCATTGGAAAATCATCTTCAGTGTTGCGGCTTATTTCTGAAAGAATGTAAACATAATGAATCACAATCCAATCACTGCAACTCTTCAGTCAATATTACGTTCTAGCTTCTTACAACACTTAGGTTGTGTGTGTTAATTTTTTTACATGAGTAGCGGTACCAACAGTTTAATGTCAACTCCGAACGATAGATTTTTGAGAATTGTTTGATGGTAACTTAATTTACTCACACAGTTTTTTGACAGATATCTGCTGAGAGATAGGCGCCGAAGAAATATTTTTTCAAATTTCGTTCTGTTGGAGATGTCTGACCTGGGGATTGAACGGTGGCCTCGCATCTAGACTCTGGCGACTTCAAGAGCGCCGTCATCATTTCATATTTTTTAGAGAACTGCGATCACTGTCCACGACGAGCAATATGGGTTGATGGTAATCGTGTTCTTTTGACCTAAATTTGATTGATTTCACCAGGACAGTTCTATACTCTTGCTCACAGCTCTTGCTACATTGAATATCGTGCACGATATTTGTGTGCGTGGTAATCTCCCAAGGAGGCGATGTCAATTGGCCGCCGATACCGTGTGATTTGAACTCGTTAGTTTTTTGCTTGTGAGGTTTACTTAAATCGCATGTGTATGCGTATGAGCTACAAACCACAGCGACATAATTCAGCCAGATTTAGTCATGAAAATATAGACATTGTGGATGCCCTCCATATAGAGAAGGCTGGGCGAACATTTAAAGGATGTTATTTTCCACACATAATGGCATCCGATGTTACCTCAAAAACACTTTATTTTAAGTAAATTTAAAGATAATAAAAGTTTAAGCAGGATGAGCAATAAATACTGCGTTTGGGAGTTGAACTCCTCTAGATCATAATGGTTTATATATTGAAATCGTAATTCTTTACAATGCATCAGGTGCATGAAATTTAGTCTCATAGCGTCTTCTCGTAATTCCGCTTGCATATATTTTCTTATGAAATTTCTGTTGTTTTTATAAAATTCCGCATTATTCGTACTCGTATACAGTCTTACGGTAATTGTTTTGTTATTTTCTTTTCTTTTTTTTTCTTTCATTAATTTTGTAATCGTGTAGCCGTTTTAACCTGCTTTTTGTTCTTTTGTTCTATTTTCAGTTCTTTGTGCGTTTCATTTGAGTTTCTTTAAATTTTCATTCAATCAACCGTGGTATGAAGAGTGATGAAATAGTAGAGCAGCAGCAGCAGCAGCAGCAGCAGTATCAACTAAATCAACATCATTAAGTTGATTTACGTTTTCATTATTGTTACTGTGTTTATTAACAAAACATTCTTTGTTAATATTGTTAAATAAATAAAACTGTAAACAAACAAAACCAATCTGAAATAAATACAAAATGCAACCCAATAAATGCAAGTACAAAAAGAAAAGAAGAAAAACAAACATGCTGTTTATGACCTCTTCCTAACTGGACGACGTTTAATTGTTGAGATAATATTGCACGAGATTAATTTTATAATTGGTATAGGGTTTTCAAATAGGATGATACTTTCTTTAAGATATGATATTATCTATACGGGACCGCCTGCATGATGCTAGTATCATGTAATTTACCTTTGGCTTCGTTGTAAGATATGATTCCATGTAAACTGTTGTAAAAACTATCATTAGCTACATTAGTACAATGGCACATAGGGAACCTGAATGAAATAGCTTTACATAAGCCTATAATGGTAAAAATATGATTCGTCATTAAGCCGAAAATTGAGATAAAATAGTGGTTCAACTTCTACGGCACACTGTAATGGTAACAATCGATAAAAAGATTGCCAGGTCGACTATTCGTTTAATATCGTGTATTTTCTTAGCCACCTGAGAGCTGCTGATATCGATAACAATGCTTTGACAGCTAAGAATGACAAACTGTGTCAAGATTTCTGTTCAGTTAGGTGAGGCAATTTATCGTGAATTGCTTAACGACATTGTAACGCTGCGAAATTGTAGAAAAAATTAATCTGTTCTTGTCGCCACGTTCACGTGATCTAGTGAGCCCAGCAATTTGTGCCGTTATTGATCGGCACCAGCAACAAGCATTCTTTAACAATACAAACAAATGTGCTCTAACGAAGAGGATATCGCAGTTGCAGCACGAAGTCTTAAAGAAAACGTCAAAATATCAATCTTACGTGAGAATCTTGCCTTACGTTCTTACTAAACGACCGAAACGATGCGGATCGAGCACATATTAAACTAGCCGAAGATGAGCATTGTATTTAGTAATGAAGATTAACTCTGTTTAAATGGTTACGTCAATCAGTAAATTGCGTAGTAGGAGGTTTAGTCCAATTTGTCTAGTTACAAAGGAATTACCTTTATATCGATAAAAATAAATTGCAACAAGCGGGCGCCATCATTGGCCATTAATTCCTTTAATTAGGGGCGCACTCTATTAGTAAGAATGCCTATCTGTTTTGAGTCACACGTTTTTACACACGCCAACATTGAAGACTGCGGCTCAAAAACCAGAAATATTCAGTAAGATTCCAACATCCGTCTTTCATCCGGCTTTAATCTTTCCCTGTCAATAGAAATATAAAAGAGGTATAAAAAATATCATAGTCACTATGAGATACTCCGAAAATTAGAACGAATATGATGAAAGTCGTAAAGTCTTTTAAAATCGAAACTTTATTCATGATCAAATGATGATGAGATTTCTTCCACGTACTCCTCACATACTGATTCAACAAATTTGTATTCTTCTTTTTGTGTGCGCATATGTTATTGTAGTTGTTGTTGTTGTCAAAACCACATCCAAAGTCATGCTGTATTTTTTTTCTTTGTCATATTCACTCTATAGATTGTTGGTTTTGAAGGATGGAAAGGCATGAATTTCGTTGGTATGTGTCCATAGAAATATTTTCTGTTTTCTTGAGAGATTTTGTGGCATTAAACAACGAACGAGAACAACGTTAAGACAGCATTTAATGTTTACGCTGCACTTTTTCTCTTTAGGACTGCAACAAAAAGAAAAACACTGTAAATGCAACAACAAATTCAACATACAACCTATGTGAAGGTACCAAGTCTCTTGCCTGCTCTTGAAAACTTCTTGTTACTTTTAATGGGTTTTTGTTTGTTTAGTTTTGTTTGGTTTTCTTCTTTATTTTACGATTTGACACTTTGTCAGGTGATGCAATTGCTTGTCACGTAAAGTGAACGAACGCTAATGAATTATAAACGGATTTGGTCTAGAATGCCATGCAACACCAATAAACAAACCTTGTCACCTCGTCTATTTTCAATTTCAGAATTTTAATAAAATTTTTTTCTCGGTTTTTTCGTTTTCTGGGTGACAACATAAAAATTATCAGGTTCCAGCTAATGAATGATCTTGTGAGTTACCAAGTTAATTACTATGTACGTTGTTGCTGTTGAAGAGAAAAACAGTGAGACATCAGTACAGACAGAAGAAGTGTTATCAACCATACCAGTAGGGGATGTGTGTTGTAATAAAATAGCAAGAGTGTCTGCTTTTAAAATTAGTCATAAAAATTAATTGAAATTTATTTATACTTTACGACAGTGAGAGAGATTTAAGTTGAAATATCTTGCTTTTTTAATTTTTTTGTTTTTGTTTGGTTTTTAGGGCCGCCATAAAATTCTTTAAAGCACATCTACATGGGTTGAGTAAGAGTGATATATGCGCTCGTCATAAAAAAAATGTGACAAAAGAACACACACAAAGTGAAAAAGATTTAAAGTAACACAAGCGACATGGATCACGTAGTTTAAGGCGTAGTTAATGTTAAAGAAAAATCAATTATCTGCGGTAAAAGACTAAAGAAACTAGAAAATATTCATGTCCTTGACGTGTGGGACAGTAGCTATTCTTTAATGCTTCACAGAACTTGACATATGAATTCTTAGAAAATAATAGCTTCGTCAGGGCTTATAGACTTTTCTAGATTACTTTACAGACGCTTTCTGGAAATTTAAATTTTTTATGTATTCCCGATACTTTAAGGCCCAAGTTTACTATAAAAGTCCACACCTTATTCCGTACACATTGGGATATTTTTTCCACTTTCAGTTGATAAAGGGACCCATTTCATACATTTATACACAATTGGTCATTACAATCCTTCAGTCTGGATTGCGACCTAGCTTCTCACACCACCTATGTTGTGTGTGATAATTTTAATAATGAGTGGCGTGATTTACAAATTTAATGTCGACTCTGAACAACAGATTTTGATAAATTTTCCATGGCAATTTTATTTACTTTCCGAGTTATTGCCAGAAATCTGCTGAGATTTCATATTTTTTCATATTTCGTTTTGTAGTAGATGTTTGACCTGAGGCTTGAACCGAATCCTCATGTCTAATAAGCCAACACATTAGGCTACAATGACTATATAAACGACTGATCAATTAAAGAAAATAAAGGAAATGCTAAAACTTAAGAAATATATGCTGGGAACTGTGAAATTGATATAAAGGTGAGACACGTATCAGAGGCTGCCAGACTTCGGCTTCACAGAGGCAATGAACCTAAAAAAAATTATCAAAAAAAGCCTAACCCTGTATGTCGTGCTATACTATTAAATTCACTTTTATGTAAGCATTTTTCTCTTGGCTTTGAAGTGTTTTGTTTTCAATTCGACACAAAAAATCGATAATTTCCCTGGCAAATGAAATCTTTTCGGTTAAATAATTTTTTTTTTATTTAAATTATATGTACGTTGACTTTCAGGAGGATGCTGCATTTTGTTTTAAAATAATCTTCAAACGAAAAAATTATTTTTATGCCCTCTACACAAACGCATTCTGTATTGACGCTATGCAAGTCGGTGTCGTGTAGTGTTTAAAGTAAATCATCGATAAAATCATGGTTTTCGATTTTTAAAAATTAAACGACTTTAATCCACTGCTGTATATAGGGTGGGTAATTTAAAATATAATTTAATTTAAAAATTCAATGAAAAAACCTTTAAAAAATTTGCCAAATTTATTTTGTTGTTGTGGAATACAATTGTTCCGATTATAAATGGAATCTTATTTCCTTCATATGGCTGCCGGGGCTAACCTCACAGCACCTCATTCGTTCGCATCAATTTTTCTATAATTTTTCGAGTATATGGGGTCGTATCTCGGCAATGGTATCACAAATGTTGGCTTTCAAATGCTCAATTGGCCCTGGTTTGTCGACATAACAATTTTCTTTAACGGCGCCCCACAGAAAAAAGTTCAATGGTGCGAATTGGCAGCCATTCGGTTTATTAAACGGCCATAAAACGTTTGACACAATAAATCAATTGTGGCATGAGATGTGTGACAAGTCTTGTTGAAAGCAAAAATCGTTCACATCAATATGAACAATGAAGAACGGGTACAAAAAAATCGGTTATAATGGTGCGAGAGGTATCCCCATTGAACGCCGTCCTCATTTCCAAAGAGATATGGGCCAATGCTGCCTAAGCTCTACAAGCCACACCAAACAGTCGCTCGTTATGGGTGCATTGGCTTCTGACAGGCCACATGCGGATGTTTTGAGCCCCAAATGCGGCAAATTTGCTTATAAACCTACCCACTAAGAAAATGAGAGAAAGTAAGGGAAAATGAAGAAGATAAGATCTTTGATAAAATCGACATCATTGTGCAGTTTCTTGTTGAGCCAATGAATCTCAACGTTGCCCAAGCGTAAATCGATTCATTACATTCAGTGGAGATAATCTACTGAATTTTGTGACCTAAGTATTGTCAAATTCGAAATCTTAGTGGTTTTAAATTTAAACCTATAGATGGCTTACCTATAGAAACCACTAAAGTTTGCGTAAAACCATTTCTTCGTCCTTTGCCAATTGTGTATTGTAACCAACACAAGTTTCCGTAGTTTAGTAGGTAGTGTGTTGGCTTATTAGACGAAAGGACAGGGTTCGAATCCCCGGTCAGACATCAAAAACGAAATGTGAAAAAAAAATATTTCTTCGGCGACTTCCTCTCAAGCAGATTTGCCCTGAAAAGTTTCTCAAAAATCTGTCGTTCGGAGTCGATTTTAAACTGTAGGTCCCGCCCTCATGTATAAAAATTAAGCACACAACATATGTGGTGTGAGAAGCTAGGCCGTAATCCTGACTGAAGGGTTGTAATGGCCAATTATGTATGTATGTATTGTACCAACCTGACAAATCTGGCAGTTCAGGACCCTGTTCAAGAGCCCATATTATAATATATCGCCGAAAGTCTTTCTACATTCTTTACACAGTCTAGTTCATACCAATAAATTTTTGCTTGGTATTAAAACGAATTACTCAGCCACGTTTTATACTGCGCCCATATGGTCGACTTTGATTGCTTGTGGTTTTTTTTAATATTTTTTTTTTTTCAATTTTCGTTTCGTATTTGTTACATTGAGGTGCCACTTTTACAATGAATGTGTGAACTCACATGTAATAAATCAGTAAAAAAATATTTTTTTTTTCAATTATTTAATAAATATTGAAAACAAAATGAAAAAAGCAACAAAAAAAGAAAGAAACGAGGCGATAATATCATACAATCCATTTTGATGCGAATGTCTGTGAAACGGATTTGAATATTTCAGATAAACGATGAGAAAGAAAGAAAAAAAATTAAATTTAATTGAAAGTGCACGTTTGTAGAAATCAATAATTTTTGTTGTTGAATGCCGCTGAGAGCAAAAAAAATTATTTCAGAGAAGAGGATATTCCTATGAGTTTGTAATTTTGATAAAATAAACATGATGTTGACGACATTCTACTGACGCCAATTCATCTTCATCATCATCGTCATAACATTCCTGATGTTGTTATGATGGCTGATGAAGGCAATGATTTGCGTCTGTATCAGTTTAAAATTAAAGATTTAAACCACAATAATTCTTATGTAAATACATACGTTGTGTGTGGCATCAGTCGAATAATGTGGCAGCTATTTTTTTGTGTCCGCAGATAAAATTATTGAATTTTTTTATTTCCCCTATTGAAGTGTGTATTGAAATTAAAAACCTTGCCTTGGTTTTCTGTTAAAAACTTCTCAAATCTATCATTCGATATTAACTCTTGTCTCGATCCCAATTTCTATATTCTCTGATGGTGAGAATGAACCTTAGAATACATTGTCTTGAATCTGAAGGAAATATCAAGTTTGATACCAAACAGCATCTTCTAGCTTGATCGTAAGGTCGCAGTGCTATGATACCTCTTAATGGTAATAATAATAATAATAACACGTTAATCAAACGAACACATGTATGGAGTGAGAAGCTAAAACATAATCAGGACTAAAGGGCTGTAAGGGCCAATAATACAATATCTTGGTATAGTCGTTAAAGTGCGTGACAAGAACATTAGTAATCTGGACTTAAATCCGTGGTCCAATATGTATTAGATTATTAGACAAGAATCCAGGATTCAAACCCTAGCTCAGACACCTCGTACATAACGAAATGTCAAGAAATATTTCTTGATCTAAGAGTTAAATAAATAATTGCCTTGAAAAATCTGTTCGGAATCAACATTAAACTGCAGGTTCTGCCAATTAGGTATGAAAATAACACTCACAAGATAAGTGGTAAGTGAAGCTGGGTTACATGTGCCTGTGCTAGGTTCAGATCTATGCTACTATAAGTACTGGGTAACAAATTTAAGTTGTTGAAATGTTTTTTTTTCCCTTCCAAACTGGTCTCTACCATATTCAATTGGAAGACCCAATGAGTTAGTTTAGCATAGGACAACGTTTTAAGACAATGGGATGCTTCAATGGTTCATCAATCATTTTATTTCACTGACTTTCAAACAAGCTGAACATATGTATGCTTCCCAGGAATACACATACATACATAATTAGCCATTACAACCCTTCAGTCAGGATTACGGCCTAGCTTCTCATACCACTTATGTTGTGTGTGTTAATTTTATACATGAGTGGCCGGACCTACAGTTTAAAGTCGACTCCGAACGACAGATTTTTTTTTTTTTGAGAAACTTTTCATGGTAGATTTATGTACTCTCAGAGTTTTTGCCAGAAATCTGCTGAGAGGAAGCCGCCGAAGAAATATTTTCTTCATATTTCGTTATTGATGTCTGACCGGGGAATACACATTTGTGGTATTTTATTACTTTTACAATCTTAGTTTCTTGCGTAGAGAATATGAGAATGAGAGAAATGCTAATTTGGTATCAATTTCCATAAAGGCTGGTCTTACATTCATAAGCACGTTTCCCAATAGGCTGCTGATATTAAAAATGAACAACGCTTGCCAGGTGATTTTATAATTTTAATCACTAAAATTCAACCCTTTTTACCTTAAGTACCATCAGTGTTACGAATTCATTATTAAAATCACACACAATACCCCTACAGCTATAGCCCAAGGCAATAATTATGATTTCCTCTTCATCAACGTTTTTTTTATTTTGATTCCCAAAACTAAACTCAGTTCAGTCCGGTCGATTGAGTTCGGATATGTGAACCAAAACTATAAAGATTTTTTTTTGTGTTTTAGTTTTTGCAGCACAATAGAGAAAAGGAGAAGGAAAACAGTTTGAGGAAACAAAATTTATTGTATTTCTCGAAATGGAGAATTTCAAATTGTACCGCTTGTTATGGTTGATTGTTTATGTTCAACAAAACTAATGAGCTGAACTAATTTTTTTTTTTTTAGAATTTCCAAACGATTATGTTTTCTTCTTCTTCTTCTCATTCAAAAAAAAAAAAAAAAAAAAAAAAATTTTTAACCACAGCCGGGGGTTCCTTCTTATTATGCCAAAATTTTTTTTCCTCCGTTTTTTGTTGTTTAATTTCATTTCAAAAGGGGTTGGTTTGGTTTTTTTTGTAATTCTTTAATTTCCGTACGTTGGCATGTACATATAATGGGTCTGGGAATTAAAACAAAAAAAAAAAATGTTTTTTTATTTTCCCTCTTATCGAACACATGCAATAATGCCGGGCATTCATTCATACATTCATTCATGCATGCCAGTCTGCCTGCCTGCCTGCCTGCCTGCCTGCCTGCCTGTTTGTCTGTTTCTCTGTGGATGATTGCAAGCATTGTGTGTCTGTTTTAAGTGTTACTGTGAGTGATTGTGTGCGTCCAATTCAGTACGTGATTGCTGCTACTTGACTGCGCTTTTTATGGCCTGCCAACTTATTATTATGACTTCAAGTCTTTAATTTAAAAAAAAACGAATGAAAAATCTCATATTTTTTGTTCTGTTTTTTATTTCACATAATTTTGTATTTGATTTCAATTTTTTTTCTTTAATTCGTTTCTTATTTCCCTCAAGTATTTGTTGAATCTCAACAATTTCATTTCATATAAAGAAGTGGATTTTATTGTTTTTAAAATAATAAAAAAAAATATTTTTTATATCAACCGCTTTCATTACGCATCACATAAAATTTTTTAATTTGTTGAAATGGGTTACCCCTTATGTATGTGTGAATTGTTTCTATAGATAGACTGTAAGATATGAAAAGCCATATTAAGAGGTTCAGCTTTTATAGCCAATCTCAACAGTGCATAGCTGACTATAGCATGCTACAGTATGTATAGCTGACTATAGATTGTATACTATGATCCATCTCTTTGACTTTAACAATGTTATGGAATTTGATATTCAATTATTTGTTATATTTTCCCCACATAGTTTGATTTAAAATTTATATTCCGAAAAAATGCTCTTTGAATCCACATGTCATCATAGTACTGAGCCCATTCGATCTGTCATTTTATCTCTTAAAATTTATAGAATTTTCCTATAACATCTCCTTCAGCCTTATCGCTCTGAAAACTTCAAGTTAAAGCTAGGAAAATTCCCTAGCTAACATTGGCATCGTTCTGGGATACAGTAATGCCTCAGACGTTCTAGGACTGTGTTGTAATGATTCATTCGTATCAGCACATAATCTACATGTTAAGTTCGCGGCTATCTCCATTGCAAACAAATGTGCTTTTAGTCTGCAGACTCCCATCAATCACTGGTTATTCTTGGATAGTTTTAGTTTCCCAAGTTTAAGAAGGCTCTTTGTATACCTTTCGCAATATCTGTCCCCAATCCCATGAAACGTTCTGTCACCATTAGTGGCATGAATGTTTTCCTACAAGTAGGCTCAACGGTCTGATCATTGCTGCAAATTTCCACATGATCTTTGACTTAGCAGAGGATAACCCTAATAGGGTTGTGGCGCATATTGTCTTCAATTCGACTTCTTAAAAGCCGTGTGCTCCTGTCATGGCGTCCAGATTGTCAGATAATTTTGCTATACCTTGTCCTTTGTACCTTCTTCTATCCAAATTGAAATGACAACAACTGTCGTTAGCATAGTCTTCCGCTTGCAAGTATCTTTTGAGTTACTCCACGGGTACGGAATATTTGATTATGAGGCCAAAAACTCCCGCTTATACCCAAAGATCAAGTACCAACGGTGTTCGCTGCATGGTCTCTGAAGCAATTGGTAACTGAACTTAATTTTCAACGAAAATATTCTCATCTTCAGCGATAAGGCTCAGTTCTGGATGAATGGGTATGTGAAGAAACAAAATTGTTGAATTTGGGAAGATTTAGACGATTCTCATAAGATTTCAGAGCGCTGAATGCTTCCCGAATTAATCACTGTTTGGTGTGGATTCTTGGCTAGCGGGGCCAGGCCAGTACTGTCAGCAGCGAGTACTATAGACCGATGATTATCAACTCCTAGATTGAATTGGATAATCTGTACACCAAGGACATGTGGTCTCAACAAGATGGCGCTACATGCAATACACCTCATGCAACATTGAATATTCTGCACGGGAGATTTGAGGGCACAGTCACCTCACGTGGAGGTGATGTATTTAATCCCGTTAAAGGATTGCGATTAAACCACAACATTCAGAGGGTCTCGAAATCAACATAACCCATACCATCGGCCAACTTTAACCAGTTGTATGCGTTAAAGTCATTGGAAAAATTTCCATGTAGGGAAACCTCGGCATTGAACTTCATTATGATCAGATGTCGGCACAAAGAGAACATGATAAAAATGTGAGTGTATTTGTGAGAGGCATGTGTTAACCCAGAGGAAAATTATTAGTAATATTTTCAAGTGTACCTATTAAACTAATAATATGTATAAGTAGTGGAAAATATAAAAAATATGTGCAGCGCCAAATCCCCAAAGACTGAGTATTTAACTTGAAAATATTCTTCAAAAATGGAGATCATTTCTTATTGTTATTATTTATGTTATGAATCTCATTGGAAAATAGTGAATCATACTGTAATATTTTTGGGTGTATAATTGATAGCTGAAAAAAAGCGACATACCTTCTTCTTTAGAAGCTGACAAGCAATTGAATGCAATTTTATGCTCCTTTTAACGAACATTGTTGATGTTCGTGAAGTCGACGTAGTCTAGTAGGTAGTGTGTTGGCTTATTAGACAGAAGGCCAATGTTCGAATCCCGTCAGACATCGAAACGAAATATGAAAAGATATTTCTTCGGCGGCTGCTCTCCAGCAGATTTCTGGCAAAAACTCTGAGAGCAAATAAAATTGCTATGAAAAGTTTCTCAAAAATCTGTCGTTCGGAGCCGACTTTAATGGCCAAGTATGTATATATTATGTTGAATGTTCGTGTCCTATGTGTGTAAAAAGCCGAAAGATATTGAGCCACCGTGGCTATTGGTGCCGACGTCTGATTATGATTCACACATAATCCTCCATTGCCATTCAAACGAATAAGAAATCTCGATGTTACTTTCAACACACTTTGTTTTATTTAAATTTCCAAATAGGAAGCGCTTAATGAAAGACCTAACACATGAGTATTGAATATTAAAAATTGGAAACATACACATGTAAAGTAAATGTAAGAAAAATCCATACAGAAACCATTTAAAGTTTATCCGCGTAATAAGAACAACATTGAACAAGTTTTTCTGAATTTACAAGACAATACGAGTACATTTGGAAAAGTTCTTCCTTCATGCATAAATTTCAAAAAACTTTAAATTACTTTTCAAAGTTTCTGAATAACAACAGGGGGGGGGGGGACATATTTATTCAAGGATTGGATTTTAGAAGATTTTACTCTTCAATGGAATATCAAACGTATTCAACTAAAATACCTGCACGTGTATGCTAATGACTATCTTTATAATCTTCATAAGCTCTTATGGAAAACTTTTATCATTCGTTTTGACTTTAAACTCATATTGAAAATAGTTTCGATTGAAATAATTAACTAATCATTCTTAAACCATATTAAGCCAATCCCTTTACTTCTGTGCCATAAGTTTAGCCAGAACTCATACAATTTATTACGTTAGTCATTCAACAAACAAACAGCATGATATCCTTTGTAAGAGCTCTTATAATGACATCTCATAATAGATCATATACATATGCATGTACAAATATACATACATACATACATGTACATGTGTAGGGAGATAGAAATACTGACTGGAGGAAGGGTCAGCTATGGATTCATTTGGTCTTGTAATTAAACCATCTTGATTGTACAATAAACCGCTAATATTGTACATGCAAAGCAAATACATTCTTATATCATCACATGTATTCATATTATATTTATTATGTAGTTATGATTTAATATGTACCATATATGTATGCATGTGTGACATATTTATGGTGGGAATACAGTGGGAAGCAATAATAATTCGCATTCCAGTTTTATATGTTAATATATTGCAGATGAGACTCAAAATAGTTTGCTTCTAGAGTAGTACAATTACAAGGACAAATTACATATCATACATACATACACACATACATAATTGGTCATTACAAACCTTTGATTAGGATTACGACCATGTGTGTCAATTTTATACATGAGTGGCGTTTCTCAAAAATCTATCGTTCGGAGCCAACTTTCGACCGTACGTCCCGCCACTCATGTATAAAAATTAAAACACACACAACATAAGTGTTGTGAGAAGCTAGGCCGTAATCCTGACTGAAGGATTGTAATGGTCAATTATGTATGTATGTATTTCATGCCAATTTTATTCACCCAAAGAGTTTTTGCCAGTAGTCTGCAGAGAGTAAGTCGTCGAAGAAATATTTTTTTTAATTTGAAACCGAGGTCTCTCATCTAAGAATCCAGATACTAGACTACTAGTATCGATCGCTGTATATCATAAAATTGCAGCTTCCTGGCGGCCAATTGACATTACCATTTCGGCTAATTAGACGGTCATCAAATGTTTAACACAATAAATCGATTGTGGCATGAGATGTGTGGCAAGTTGCATTATTCTGTTGAAACCAAACATCGTTCGCATCAATACCATGAAGAGCAGATGCACAAAAATCGATAACATAAAGCGATACGTGCTTCCATTGACCATAATGATTGCGCCGTTCTTAATTTCAAAGAAATATGGGGCCAATGATATCTCCACTTGACATGCCGCAACAAACAGTCACTCGTTATGGGTGCATCGGCTTCTGTAAGACCATGTGTGGGTTTTCTGAGCTTCAAATACGACAATTTTGCTTATTAACGTGCCTACCAAGATAAAACTGTGCTTCATACGGAAAGATAACTTTTTTTTCATCGTGCAGTTTCTCGTGGGCCCAATAAATTCCAATGTTGCTTAAGCGTAAATCGATTCATTACGTTCAGTGGAGATAATATACTCAATTTTGTGATAGAATAGAATGACATAAGTATTGTCAGATTCGAAATAACCAGTGGTTGAAATTTAAACCGAATATGCCGTGGTGTCGCCTCGTTGAAACCTTATGTCATTCAAAATTCATGCCGATCAGTTGAGGTTGCAAGCGGTCCGTTATCATGCCTTTTGTCTGGATTATAACCTTTCTTGACACATCACTCCATGTTGTTTGTGTTAATTTTATCCAGCATTTATCAGATCAACAGTTTAACTTCGATTCCAAATGACAATTTTTAGGGACTTTTCATGTCAATTTTATTCAGTATGACTGAGCTGTGGCTTGAATCAGGGATTCGTAATGTCAGTCGTTGTTTCTCATGGTTTGCATTAGGATTTTTTGATTTCCGAATTTGACAAGCTCTGTTCTCTGAGCCAAATGTGGCAGAGATGCCACTCTTTTGCATAATATAGTTCTAGACTTTAAGTAAGTTTTACTTTTGTTTACCACTGTACAATACTGCATAATATTGTTGCTGTTGCTTAACAACTCCGGATACGGTTATTTTGGTCTCTGTCGTGGACGTATTTACTGTTAATTACCACAAGAACCAATTTGCTGTTAACTGAAGTGAACATAATCCCCGTCACCCCTAATTCTCAATGCTCTCCACAGCCAGAATTTATTTCACAGTCGTTGATGACGACAATGCTGATGATAATGTTCTCAATGACTTTAAGTGAGTTTGAGGGTCTGAATACCGAATACGTGTGTGTCTGTGTGTTTGTAAGTATGTTTGTTAATAAACGACAACAAAAATCATCTTTAAACTAAAGGTTTTGGTCTGCTTTGATGATAATATTGTCGTGGAATGAAGTGAATGCCGACTTTTTTTTTGTTTTTAACAGTAATTATAGTGCTTATAGTGCTTATAGTGCTTTTGTGTTCAAACGATGATGATGGTGATGATGACAGCATTTTGTTCATGATGATGGTGACTACAATGTTATGGAATAGGCTTCCTATTGGCTGATGAATGTTGAACGAATAAATTGGTAATGAGAACTTAAGTTATAAAATACTTTGGCACAAATTTGCAGAGTAAAAAAAAAACAAAGATTACAACAAAAGAAACAAAGAAAGAATACTCTTGATATATCAGTTGGTGTTCCTAATTCCAGTATTTTTCGTTATTTTCAATGTTTTTTTCTTTACATTTAAAATTTTTTTTCTTTTTAGGTTCTGACTGAGTTCCCTTAAAAGCCACTAACATTGTTGAGTTAATTTTTGTTTTTTTTTTAAGAATTTTTTGTTCAGGAATTCTTATTATTATTCTCTGGAGAACAAAAGAGCCAGCGAAGCAAATGAGTTTTTAGAACTAAAAAAAAACCACAAACTCAATAAGCGATTATAACTGAGTTAACGGACAGAAAACAAAAAAAAAAGAATTTGAAGAGCAGACAACAAAAAGAAAAAAAACCGTTTTTAATACTTTTTTTTTTTAATTTATTTCTGTTTTTGCTTTCTAACCAAAAATCGTGATTTGGCACATGAAATAATTGATTACACGAAACTAGAATTTTTTTCTGAAAAAGGAAAAAAGAAAACAACAACAACATTGGTTTCTTATACCTTTCAATTTTTTTTATCAAGATGCCATTCCACAGATTTTAATTAAAAATGAGATTGGCGAATGCTTCCAATCTATAAATTCAAATCAAACAAAATGTAATTGAGATATCATCGCAATATTTTATTCATTTGAAAGACCTATTGATGCCATTATATGTATAGGGCGGGCCATATATCGGTTTAAATTTGAATCATCGGTTATTTAGAATACTTATGGCAATACTTACGTCATTCTATTCTGTCACAAAATTGAGTATATTATCTCTACTGAACGTAATGAATCGATTTACGCTTAAGCAACATTGGAATTTATTGGGCTAATGAGAAACCGCACGATGATATTGATTTTAAGAAGAAGTCATCTTTTCGTATGAAGCACATTTTCATCATAGTGGGTATGTTTACAAGCAAAATTGCCATATTTGGGACTCAGAAACCCCATACATTGTCTTATAGAAGCCGATGCACCCATGACGAGTGACTGTTTGTTGCGGCATGTCAAGCGGAAACATCATTGGCCCCATATTTCTTTGAAATTAAGAACGGCGCAATCATTATGGTCAATGGAAGCACGTATCGCACTATGTTATCGATTTTTGATTATTCTGTTGAAACCAACATCGTTCGCATCAATACCATAAAGGGCAGGTGCACAAAATCGATAAACATAGTGCGATACGTGCTTCCATTGACACTTGCCACACATCTCATGGCATAAACGAATTATTGTGTCAAACATTTGATGGCCGTCCAATTAGCCGAAATGGTAATGTCAATTGGCCTCCAAGAAATTGAGATTTTTTCTGTGGAGAGTCGTATTTTATGTTATACAGCGATCTGTTGTTCTGCAAGGGACGTTAAAGTGATTCAAAAAATCCCCTCCCGCTCAGAGTGTTTCGAATTGATCAACTCTTCGCTCGGCCAAGTTAAGTCCGTTAGGTCAGACATCAAAATAAAAATATTTCTTTGGCGACTTCTTCCCAACAGATTTCTGGCAAAAACTCTGTGAGAGTAAATAAAATGCCATGAAATTTTCTCAAAAATCTGTTTGATCGGATACGACTTTAAACTGTATTCCCCGCGACCCATATAAAAAAAATTAAACACAACAACATAAGTAATGTAGAGAAGATAGACGTAATCGTGACTGAAGGGTTGTAGTGACCAATTACGTAACTTAAAACAAATTTGTGAAAAAGAAAGCCATGCGTACAATGAATTAGGCTATGAATTGCTCTCTCATCATGTCTTTTCTTTGAATTTGACTAAGGTGGGAGCAATTTAAAAAACTACTGTGAGATTTATAAAAAGTATTTTCATTTCATATTTAACTCAAATAGACTTGTAATGTGTTTTTTTTTCATTTTTTTTTATTTTTTTTTCAAACAACACATGCCTTTGTAGATAGTCAGTCAGTCTAATGAACCGAAATTATAATTCCAAAGCATTTTTCTTATACAAAATTGTTTATAATCATTAAATAATTTTAACACACTAATAAACATCTCCCTAATGAGTTATTTTTTTATCTGCTATGGTCTTAAATTTTTTTTCATTTTCTTGTGCTACAAAGTCATTAGAATATTTTCGCAATTGTAATTCACTA
>QOCX01000298.1:100184-152937 GCA_005959815.1 Sarcophaga bullata | reverse complement strand
TGCTGAGGAAAAGACTCTTACTCTTCATGTGTCCAATGTCCGCTTCGAAACCACTTATTAATCTAATCGCGGTTCGGTGAAACACAGAGGATAGTCTCCTCCTTCTTGTCTTCCCCACGAAAAGTGCCTATAATCATATAGGATAAGCATATAACATTATCGGCGTTGTAGCCCTCTATTTTATTCTACTCTTCAATGAATTTGCTTTTATAATATTCGTTAGAGCTCCCTGGGTTTCAGATACCTTTTCACCAATGAATTTTACGTGCTACTTGCACT
This sequence comes from Sarcophaga bullata, assembly GCA_005959815.1. Taxonomy (NCBI): domain Eukaryota; kingdom Metazoa; phylum Arthropoda; class Insecta; order Diptera; family Sarcophagidae; genus Sarcophaga; species Sarcophaga bullata. Next base: position 152,658 of record QOCX01000298.1, on the reverse strand, counting down.
TCAAACCCAACAGTTGTTTCCATCTTTACAGTTATTTTCCTGCCAGTTGTCAAGACAGCCTCTGTCTTGTGTGCAACTAGTGCCAATGAAGCCTTATCAAGTCATGTTTTCAACTATTTGAACTGCTATGTTTGCCCTTGTCTCATTTTCCATACCATTTCTGCAGCTAAGGCTCTATGGAAATGTTACTGAACCCTTTAGTCAAGATTACGTCATAACTTCTATACACTCATTTATGTTGTGGCAGTTTAAATACGATCTGAACTACAGATTTTTTGAGAAAGGGTAATTTTATTTCCCCTAAAAGCTATTGCCAGAAATCTGCAGTTTTATCGGAGAGTGTTTGACCAGAGGTTTGATTATGTGTAATAAGTCAACACACTACCTAAGTAGACTACGACGACCCTGAAGGATCATCAAGGGCAATTGGTAACATTACTTACCTTCCAATGGAATTCAACAAACATTTTAATGTTGATCTAGTGCGCTATCAAATCTATCGTGATAAGCTCGAATATTTTTCTTCTATAAAAGCTTTAACTTTACACCAACAATGCTTACAGAAAGCGAAACGTTGTGGTAGCAAAAAAGATTTCATTCTTTAAAAATTCTGTCTACAAAGCAACAACATTCTTAGCTTAATATCCGTAAGAGTGATGACTATTTTTTTAGAGAATGTGCAACAACAACAGCAATAATAACAACAACAATAACATGAAAAATAATATTAAAAACTTGCAATAGAATGGTTGATGATGTCTGATGATGGTGTTTTGGTTAATTTGAACGCACAAAAACATTAAAAAGCGCTGAACAAACAAACGTGCAACACACGAAAACAAGTAACGAAAAGCAAAGAAAACACAAAAATATCGCAACTCATTTATCAGTTTCAATTAATGGGTTTGTTTCAACTTGCAACACAAACAATGGAAAAAACAGGCAACAATATTAGTAACAACAGATAACAACAAATAATTGCAAAAATACATGAAAAACAAAAAAAAAACAATGAAAATCAACAACAGAACAATCTACAAGACCTTTAAATAATAAAAAAATAAAAACAACAACAATAACAATTACAATAACAATAACAAATTCATGTTAAAAAAAATATCTGCAAACTACATGACCATATTCATTGGCGAGCAGCAACATCAACAATAAACAACAACAACAACAACAGTGGCAATAAAAATTTACAATTGTATTGTATTTTGAGTTTTTCTGTTTTGTTTTGTTTTTTTTTTTTGGCTTTGGTTTTGGCTTGATTTTGCTTTGCCGTGAACTGACTGACTAAATGCCTGTCTGGCCGGCGGCCTATGTGCTTACTATGCTGTGGGGCATCATAATTAAATTAGCAAAATTGACGCCAATAGCCGAACAAACTCATTTACTAAACAAAACGTGCACACACATTTAAATTATATTCATGCCACACATACGTATATACACATGCCTACACATGGATGTATATTACAAACGTATATGCAACATACACTGGCATTTAGTGTGAATATAATCATGCAAAACAGAAATTTACACGCACGTATTATACTGCACAGTGGGTAGGAATAACGTGCTAAAAGTTATTTACATACATAATACATGAATTATTGTCTCATAATTGCCAGATTGATACGATAGTATAAAGTAGTCAAAACTCTCTCTCTCTCTTTCTTTTCTAGCAATTTACGAGATGTTGTAACTAAGATGTCGGCCTGTACATTTTCTATGCAATTTTGTAGAGACCCTGTATTCCTTAAAGAAGCAAAAATGATTGAAAAAAGTCTTAGTAATGAAATCGTTTTAGTTGTAAAGGATCATGCGCACTCTACTCTATGCTTATATCGATTGGGCCATCTATCGGTTTAAATTTGAACCATCATCGGTTATTTCGAATCTGGCAATACTTATGTCTTCCTATTCTGTTACAAATTTCTGTAGATTATCTCCACTGAACGTAATGAATCAATTTACGCTTGAGCAACATTGGGATTTATGGGAATAGATGGGCCAACTAGAAACTGCACGACGAAGTCAATTTTCCAAAAAAAAATCTTTTCGGCTGAAGCTCATTTCAATCTTGGTGGCTACGTTAATAAGCAAAATTGCCGAATTTGGGGCTTAGAAAACCCTCAATTGCTCTTTTAGAAACCAACGTACCCATTACAAGTGATTGTTTGGTGCGGTTCGTGGAGCAGTGGCATCACTGGTCCATATTTCTAGGAAAATTAGGACATCTATGGCACCATGATAACCGATTTTTTTGTATCCGCTCTTCATGGTATTAATGTGAACGATGTTTGGTTTCTAAAGATTGATGTAACTTGCCACACATCTAATATCACTATCGATCTATTGCGTCAAACGTTTTATGGCTGTTTAATTAGGCGAGATGGTGAACTCAATGACCAGCAAAGAAGCTGCGACTATTTTACGCAGGGCGTGGTTAAAGAAAAGTGTTATGCCGACAAGACAGAGACAATTGAGCATCTGAAGACCAGCATTCGTGATGCTATTGAAGAGACACGATCCCATACAATCGAATAAGTGCATGGAAATGGTAACGATCAAATGAGGTACTGTGAGGCCAGCAGCGGCAGCCCTATGAATACAAAATTTTTCCATTTCCAATCGTAACAATTGTACTTCACAACAAAAAAAAATTAAGTTGGCAAAACTTCAAACCGTTTGTGTTTCTTTTTTTTTTGCAGTTTGAAATTAAAACTTTTAAATGGCCCACCCTAATTGGTCTTTACAACCCTTCCGTCAGGATTACGATCTATCTTCTCACAGCATATATGTTATGTCCGTTAAATTCGTTAAAGTCGACTCCGAACGACAGTTTGATTTTGAGAAACTTTTCATGGCAGTTATTTATTTACTTTCAGAATTTTTACTAGAAATCCAGAAATCTGCTAAGGGAAATTTAAATCGTGGCCTCACGTTTAATAAGCCAACACACCACCAACTAGACTAAGGCGACTATACACGTGGCACTATACTTAAATATAATTTTCTCTGTTGTTACAAGACGTCTAAGCCACTGTTCTTTATGTCAACTGACTACTGCATACGTTACTCTGTAATTTTGTAAAATGGTTTGATTGAGTAATGGAGAGGCAGTCGGTAAAACCGGTAATGGCAATAATAATTTAAAAAAAAAAATTGTTTTTTTTTGTTTTTTTTTTGTTGATTTCATTTTAACAATTCATACAAACATCTGTATGGTATGGGCAGTAGTAGACTCGCTTATGGTAGATTTACAAAAATTGTTTGGTCGTACATTGAAATATAAATTGTATTTAGACATGTTATTAGTTTCAATCACTCTCAGGCATACTTGTACAAATAGACAGACATGGTGACGTTGGAACAGACGGATGGACAGACAGACAGACAGACAGATACTTAAATGTTGAATTCAAAAACGATGGAGCCAAATGTGATTAGAGAAGGCAATTTTTGTTTGTTTGTTTGTTTGTTTATTAACTTATTTAGTTATTGTTGTTGTTATTTTTTCCATTATTTATCTTTATAATACGGGTTATAATCGAAACTACAAATAAATAAATAAAACAACAACAAAATAACAACAACAACATAAATAATCAACTAACATCCTATCGAATGAATGAGTGAATGAATGAATGAATGAATGAATGAATAAATGGGTGAATGAATGAATTTAAATTTGATTGCAATGGAACATGTGTGCAAATGAATGAACGAGTGAATGAGTGTATGGGTGAATGGGTGCTTGAGTGAGTGAGTGAGTGAGTGAGTGAGTGAATGGTATACAAGTGGCAAGTACTTTAAATGTAATTTTTAATTTGTTCTTCTTACTTACTTTCCCCCGAAGCACTGACTCTATTTGGATATGAAATATTGTGTATGATGTTTAACAATTATGTACGTACGTATGTATGCATGTGCAATTCTACGTTTATGGTTAAACTTGATAGTAATTTTATTGGTTTTTGGCTCTTGAGCTATTCCAACAAAATGTGACTTGCCGCGTGACTCATAAATAAGCCGTTGAGATGGGTAAAATTTTCTACATGGGGTGCAATATACAACAACAACAACAACGAAAAAAAAATTAAAAATTGAATTTTATTGGAAAACGTCAACCATGAAGTAATAAACGATGTTAATGAGAAGCTTGAAAATGGATTTATTTGGTATAATTATGGTATTATTTCCTTTTGAATTTCTTTAATACACACATACACACACATATATATATATAATTGGTGATTAGAAGTCGCCGTAGTCTAGTAGGTAGTGTGTTGGCTTATTAGACGAAAGGCCAGGGTTCGAATCCCCGGTCAGGCATCAAAAACGAAATATGAAAAAATATTTTCTTCGGGCGCTTCCTCTCAGCAGATTTCTGGCAAAAACTCTGAGAGTAAATAAAATTGCCATGAAAAGTTTCTCAAAAAATCTGTCGTTCGAGTTCGACTTTAAACTGTAGGTCCCGCCACTCATGTATAAAATTAGCACACACAACATAAGTGGTGTGAGAAGCTAGGCCGTAATCCTGACTGAAGGGTTGTAATGGCCAATTATGTATGTATGTATGATTACGACCCTTCAGTCAGAATTACAATCTAGCTTCTCACATCACTTATGTTGTGTGTGTGTGTGTGTTAATTTTATATATGAGTGGCGCTACCTACAGTTTTTAGTTTTCGTGTCCGAGCAACTTTTTCATGACAATTTTATTTACTCTTAGAGTTTTTGCCAGAAATCTGCTGAGAGGAATTCATCGAACAAATATTTTTCTCATATTTTGTTTTGTTGATGATGTATGTATGACCTGGGTTTTGAACTGTGGCCTCACGTTTAATAAGCCAACACGCTACCAATTACATTACAAAATTAGAGCGTGAAAAATATGAACACGTGCCACAAAATGTTGAGTTTTCAACATCTGTGAATATCAAAATCTGTTGGAGATGAATAATTTGCGTCTTTTTTAAGTTGCATTTGCAATTTTCCAAATAACGAGAGACTTTTAAGATTTCCATATTCCATGCATTCTAACATAAAATTTTGTCTTTGTATACAGTTTTCCATCTGTTCATACAATTTCTTTTCCTTTTCCACTTTCTTTTAACACTCCTTAAATTCCTTAAATGACATTGTGGCAACAAATCATCGCCGAATCTACAATAGTTACGAATTCATTGCTTTACTCCGCTGGTCAAGTTTATTTCAGTTTTTAGACCTACTATGACAAGTTCCAGAATAATAGAGTTGCCAACTTGTGAAGCAAGAACTTTTTAAATAGTGTTGGTGATTGCTTATACACATAAACTTACAATACATTGAAATATTTTATAATTGTAGCAAGCAGTTAAAAATCTTAAATATCGCCGAGTGCATTGGTCATGCGAAAATTGTAAAATTTGTACAAACGCGTTGCATAGATCTCGAATGAACGCATTTGAATAAAAAACTCCTGAACCGAATTTTTGTGTCCTCATTACAATCGAATTCAAGAAAGGAATTCTGTGAGAAGAATAGTAGGCTGGGATAAGAAATTGCAACGTGAAGAAAAAACGATTGTGTTCGCATAATATTTAAAAAATGTGCTCAATTTAACTGCGACAATTATAAAGAGTACCTGACAGTGTAGCCACTATTCGAGGATTAACTCGAAGGTAATATCGCACTGTCTAAGAAAACTGAATAGGCTACATAGGAAAAATAATATTCCAAGTCATGTGGCAATTCACAGCACTGAACGACGATGAACTTACGAGGAGGCATCTACTCGCCTCAGATGGAGCGAGAATCTTTTTGTGGAAAGGTCTACCCCTAAAAGGTGTACTCAATCAAAATTTTTGTTAAGGAACTACAAAAAAAGGGGATTTGAGTCATGCATTAGAGAGAGTGTCCTATTTGAAGGCTTAAATAAAATCATTAAATGAAATCATTTGATTATGATAAATAAATCCCTCTTTTGTGTGGAGTATTGCATGGCCATTATTACAACTTCCGTTAACTAAAGGGACAATTTAAAGGCTGATAATTGTTTTTCATTATTGTAAGTGGACATTCATTATTGTAAGGTAGAAGTGAGCAGTAAGCTAAAGGGAGGATCATCCTACATTAAACTTTTAAAGTTCACTTTATGTTTGAAGTTTCAATATGGCAACTTCAAATTTAAACAAAATGAATATAAAAAACTCCAAAAAATGACGAAGCCTGTCGTAGCATTTTTATCGACATTGCTCCTGCACTGGCATAATTGTGAGAAAGTTTACTTTATTTTATCGTTAGGTTGTAATAACGAAAAGAAGTTAAAGTTCACTTTAGCTAAAGTTACCTTTAACTAAACCCAACTTTAACGGGAAGTTTTAATACTGGACGTAAGTTTCTCAATAAGTTTTAAAATCACTTTTTCAAAGACAATCTTTAAAAGTTCAGCTTGCAATAGATTCTGACATCATGAATTGCTTAATTTGAACTAATGTGGAGTTAGTTCTGCGCTATTAACTTCTGTTGTATGCCGATAAGAATTCTCAAAATCAATTATCCTATACATAGCAAAAAAATCATCTTCTGCATTCAAGACAACCAATTCATTTCATATTACAAAACGTTGTCATGATTTGAATTGTTTAACTTGTCTGCATAGAATAGAGCATTATGTTAATTGGATGTAAATTACACTGTAATTGTTACAAAAGTTCCAATGAAATCTAGTTTAAAAGTAATTTTGGGTCACTTTCATTATGAGTAGTAACGTTAAATTAAGGCATCAAATGCATTGACAAAAGCACGAAGTCTAATCAAATACTGTAGTTGAGTATTATTCCGCATGACGAATGCAAAATGCTTGTGGCTATCAAATGACTCTGATGTGCATGCATGATAACAGCGTTTATAGTGGTAGTGCGTACCATTTATTGTCCCTACCTGTCGCCAGCGTATTTTTTTTCAACAATCACTATAATCGCTTAATATGACCCAGTGTTTTGATTAATGAGCATGTTTTTCTTGTGAATAAGCCAAAAACAAAAACAAAAAAACAATCAAATTACCAGCCAATGTGTGTGCATTTCTATTTACAGCCAGCCAGTCATTCATTAACGATAGAAAACTTAACTAAAATTCCGACTGACTGTTAAACTATTATTATTAAAAAAAAAATCAAGCACAGTAATAATAACAATAATAACAGTAATAACAATAATAATAATAAAAAAACAAAAAGTTATTTGAGTAATTAAGCAGATAACAGGCATTTATTAGCCGTACTTTGGTTTCAATTTTTCAGCTTATTTTTCGTTATAAAGGGCAAAAACGTATGAAAATATTTGAAATTTGAAGGGAAGTCATTAAAAAATATATTTTTAATGAACTTTTCTAAATAAATATTACGAGTGTGGTATTATCAATGACAGAAATTAAATTGATTTACGAATATTTATGATAAGAAAAATTCAAATTAATTATGAAAGGTTTTAAAAAAATAATTAAAAAAAAAATACAAAATAAATTACTAATCAACTATGGCAGTGAGAGGTTCCGATTCAGTTATAGGCTTCCCGATATGTTCGAAAATCTTATAATCTTATTCGCTTGAAATAAAGCTGTGGGAATGTGTATTCATAACAGGGTGTAATCCTAACATTCATGAAAGGATCTCTGACATTACAAAAAATCACAAGCTAACTCTGGACAATACGAAAATCACCAATAATGTCTAACTAAATAAACATTTCATACTTACTTACTTATTTACTTAGTCATTACAACACTTTAGCCAGGATTACAACCTGGATTCTAAGACCCTCCATGTCACGTGTGTTAATTTTATGCATGAATGAAGGGATCTATAGTTTACCACCGACTCTCAGCATTTTCTGGTCAGAAAACTACAAAGAAGAAGAAGTTGAAAGAATTTCTTTTTATATTTCGTTCTGTTCGACATGTCTGAGACTGGTCTGAACCCAGGCCTCATTTCTAATAAGCCAAACTCTAGACTTTTCCAAATAAAAATTATTTTCTCTATGATCACAAACTGTGATCATACTGTGTGTGTGTGTATGGCTTTCAAAGATGTAATCACTTTGTTAATTCTCTTCAGCCAAAGACCTTAAAAGACTACGATAGAATATCGAATTTATACAACGAGGGTGCATATACATCCTGTCATTCTGTGACGGCTTATACTTGAAGCATTCCGCTGACAGTACTAACAGAGAGCAATTCGATCGTATGGCACTCTCTATCATTTTATAAAGGCGGCTAAGGAGTTGGAAGTCGCAGTAGTCTAATAGGTTGTGTGTTGGCTTATTAGACGAAAGGCCAGGGTTCGAATACTCGGTCAGACATCGATAACGAAATATGAAAAAAATGTTTCTTTGGCGGCTTAGTCTCAGCAGATTTCTGGCAAAAACTCTGAGAGTAAACAAAATTGCCATGAAAAGTTTCTCAAAAATCTGTCGTTCAAAGTCGACTTTAAACTGTAGGTCCCGTCACTCATGTATAAAATTAACACACACAACATAAGTGGTGTGAGAAGCTGGGCCGTAATCCTGACTGGCAATGGCCAATTATGTATGTAAGGAGCAGTAATTAATAATTATTCCAGGGGCCGGATTAAGTTGTTAGCCAACCAGTGTGAGAATCAGTCATAACCTAAACGATAATGGTGCCTTTTGAAAACCGGGCTTAGCGTTGTTATACGATCTCAATCGTGGTCTAAAATGCAGTTTTGAATTGAAAAATTTAATAGAAAAATGAAAGTAAAAGAATAGAACTTGTGAACCGACTGGGCCATAAGCTCTGTGGCGAAAGTCCAAAAGGCATAGCTTCGAATAACAGAAGTGAAGGAACGATTGATGAAAAAGAAGTAACACAAACTTTTCTGCAGCACTGCGCTAGAGGGTGGGCATGAAGACCGAATGAAAATCGGAATGAAATCAGTAGAGCATATCGTTGGTCTCATATAAAAAGGTCCTAACTCACACTTTTTTCGAAATTAATTTCTTTTTTGTAATTCCAATTCATTTAACACAAATTTTGTGTGGAATCATAGAAAAAATCAATTTTGAAAAAAGTGTGAGTTAGGGCCTTTTTACATGAGACCAACGATATATAAGATAACTTCTTCCTACCAAGAAGCCTGTGGCAGATAACGGTGTGTAATTTGGCTCTTTTATATGTTAAAAATGAGGTCCTTCAGTCGATATTAAAATGACAATGAATGACTGCAAGGCAGAAGAATTAGGATTCAGTTGGATTAGGCAACTGGATCAGATGAAAAAGAAAAAGCAAATAAAACTGGCACAAAATCGCTTGGCATCATGTAGAAAATTTTGAAGAAACCTTGTTGAAACTTAATAATCCTTGTAGACTATCTATCTCAGCACATCAATGGTTTGTGTCGCTGTATTATCTTTGAGCTGACTTTACGAAGATAACTTTACCTAGAGTGCTTTTAGAAGCCTGAGATATGCACCGGCAATAATTTTTTAAATCCAAAAGCTTTTAATTTCATTTTATTTTTGAAATAAAATAACAATTTTATTTTATAAACAAAATATTAATCTGTTAAGGTACTTTAAATTATTTAATTAGCATTTGTAGTTTGTGTTTTAAACTAAACAATATCCTCCAGGGCTGTAAACACACAAATCACTACAAATTCATTTTATTTACTAAAATAATGTTTTTTTTTTTGTTTTTGTTTTTTAGAAGTGTATGTGGAAATGTAAATCCAAATGATGATCCAAATGATCGTCCACATCAACATCGGGCAATTCCAAATATTTAACGTACGCCAAAAATGTTGTCCAACACATGCTGAAGAATGATGTAAAAATGACTTGATTGTGTGGCGGTACAAATGCAAAATTAATCGTTTGCACACACGGCCAATAAATTATGCCAATTTTATAGGCATCCAAGAATTTTGTGCTGACCTGTTTAGTAAAAAGAAAAAAAAACAACAAAAACAAGAAAATTTATTTCATTATTATAAAAAAATAATTTTTTTTTTGTTGTTGTTTATAATCAATGTCTGTATTTGGCATTTATAGAGTGTGTATTTGCAACAAACGTTACAATTAATTATTTTAATTATCATTATAATTCATGTTACAAAATTATACTTTGGGGAAAAGCTTATTCCTCTACTTAACTGGTATTTCAATTTATTACGTTCGTTCAGTTTAAGTTGTCGTTTCACTTTAATTTATGGTTGTCATATCAAAATACACGTTCATAGTCATACCATACCATACCATACCATACTGGTGGTACGTTAGCTATCACTCTGGGTAACATTGTTTCAATTATAATGGCCTCGTTATAATTATTGAATATACGTACGAAGGTTGTGCGATAATAATATAGTTTTTAATAACAATGAATATAAAATTTTTGAAAGATTGGTCTGCCAGATATATGTACACTGGTCTAGTGAATGTTCCCCCTATACAAACAGAATAGAGATAAACAGATCAAAGCCGATATTGGAGCAAGGAATTACAACGGACCTACGCGAAAGATAAGACTTATTATGTTATCATAACTAAGCAATCAGACAAGCCCTGCAGGATGTCATTCTTACTGCAGTTCAAATTAATATGTTCAGAAAGGCCGGGAAACTCGGAAAGTTCATAGAAAAATTTTGGTACGAGATGAACGATAGTCTGCTTCTTAGATTCTCACATTTTCTAGAAGTCGTGCAACAAAATCCAATAGTTCTGTAGGCAATTGGCCCTCTGTTGTTATATAAAACAAACCGGCTAATCCTATCAATACTGTTCTCATTCCGGACCTCCAAGTGGAGCCTTATAAACAACCGAAGGATTTCGAGTTTAACTGTGTAAACTGGAATATCTATGCCTGGTTATATGATCAGCTAACGGAGTAATGCAAATTTCGACGATATTGCCAAATCGTAATACTCTTGTGTTTCTTTGTACGCTTCGAAATTTTTACTGAGAAATCCCCGGCATTCATGAACGAATATGGATGTCAAGGGGGCCCTAGTTTGTTGCCTGGCTGTCCGAGTAACTGAGTAAATTTTCAAAAACCCTATCACCCAACAAGCATTGTGTAACTTATAATATAATCATGACACTGAAGTACTCCTAAGTCGCCGTAGTCTAGTTGGTAGTGTGTTGGCTTATTAGACGAAAGGCCAGGGTTCGAATCCCCGGTCAGACATCGAAAACGAAATATAAAACAATATTTCTTCGACGGCTCTCTCCAGTCAGCAGTTTTCTGGCAAAAATTCTGAAAGCAAAATGAAAATTGCCATGAAAAGTTTCTCAAAAACCTGTAGTTCGGAGTCGGCTTTAAACTGTAGTATAAAATTAATGCACACAACATAAGCTGGGTCGTAATCCTGACTCTTCAGTTGTAATGGTCCATTATGTATGTTTCTGAAGTCCTCTGCAGTGGAGCGGCAGTCAATATAAAGGTCTAACGTCAACACCCTTAATATATGTGCACAACAACCTCGACCTTAAGCATGTTAAGGAGTTCACTGCATTGAGCCTTACTAACATCAGTGCTATGCTTTAATAGCGGGTTGGAGTGCACTCTTCTCACTGGTGATCAGAACAACTATCTGCCTATGTATCTGCACTGTAAAGTAAGAGAGGTTCACCCATGAGTCAATGAAAAAAGTAGGTGAACAACAAATCTTGCCCACAACCTTTTCAAAGATGTAAATTACTTCAATACAATCACCCTGCAGGAGAGTTTGGGGTAGAAAATAAACTCCAGATATTTTAACCTTGACTTTCCTAGCCATGAGCATGTCTCAGCAATTATATGCTACACTGTATATTGGCAAATAATCTGCTTAAGATTTTGTAAACCTTCAGTCTGCCTTTTGATTTAATCTGAGGCTGTGAATTTGACAATTCTTCTGTTGTATACAACAGAGGAAGGAAGTTCTGTCTGCTCATAATATAGTGGAGTGTTCTAATAGGGAAAGTCAAATTAATTGTCATTTATTCAGTCAGCTTTATCAAATTACGATGGACGACCATAGACAACGTGTGCCAAATATAATTTTGCTCAACCATTTTTAAGTAAAACTTATCGAACACACCTCGCATTTACATAAAGGTGGAGGCCACTAATGTTTATACAATATGTGGGTTATGCAGACGTTATTAAAAATATTGCTTTTCGCCTCATTTGTGTTAATTTTCCAAAAAAAAAAAATCAAAAAAAAAGAAAGAAAAAAAGAAAATTTTTAATATTTTCTGCATATTATTTGCATAATAATTACGTTTATGATTAAAAATGCTAATGACATGTAATTTAAAAGAAAAAACAAAAACAAAAAAACAACAAAACATGAAAATAAATTGAACATAATGAGCGAATTATGGTCGACCATTGAAAATTTTATAAAACGTTGGAATACACAGGTACGATGACAAAAAAAATCAATTTCTTATTTTGGTAATCACATAATTGAAGTAACGGCTTGAAAACTTAATTGCTTTACAAAATTTGTCGAAATTTAAAATTATCAAAAGTAATTTTGTTTTTAATTTATTAATTCCATGTCTCAGGGTATGACATGATTTCAATTTCTTTTTTAGAGGGAAGCACTTTGTTTTATAAGTTGGCTCTGTGGAAATTGCTGGAGGCTAGTAGGTAGTGTATAGTGGCTTATAAGACGGGAGACCATGCTTCAAGCCCCAGATCAGATAGCTACAACAAAACAAAATATGAAAAAACAAAATATTTCTTCGACGCCTTACTTTCTGCAGACTACTGGCAAAAATTCTGAAAAGTAAAGAAATACAGCCATGAAAAGTTTCTCAAAAATCTGTCGTTATATGTTGAATTTAAACTGTAGGTCCCTGCATTCATGTATAAAATGTACGCAACATATGTGATGTTAGAAGCTTGATCGTATGTACGATAGCCATGCAGCTGCCAAGGATGATATATAGCAGTCACAGACGAGATAACGGATTGGTATGACTTTCATGTCATATGTGTACCAGAGCATAACGAAATGGAAAACTTGCAGGCTCAAAATTAACAATACACTTATGGGTTCCATTAACGCCAGATGACTACTGGGTTAGTGCCAGAATTGCTCGGCCTTGCAGTCGATCACTTCACAACTGCACCAAGCCACCTCATGACCTTAAGTTCGAATTTGTTTATCTTGTAAAGGAAAAGAAAAGATTTCTGCAAAAAGTTGGTTTCGCATGTGGATAGTGGGTCGTCATGTAATGCAAGGCACAATACCTTGCTCTACGAGATTAGTGGTGTATTCGTAAAAATATTCGATTTTTTGTTGGCAAATCTCTTATTTCACTTCAGCAAATTCTATCGTAATATTGATTGTGAAGAAGAACGACTGTGCTTCAGTTGGACAAACGATTGTAAAACACACACAACCTTAGTGGTGGTGTGGGACGCTAGGTTGTAATTCTGGCCAAAGGGTTGTAACAACCAAATTGTATATCCATGCTTAGTGAAGTGAAGTTTTGTTTAAACCGGTTACGGAAAACTCAATTTCAGCGGGATGACAATGCGGGATGTCAATAAATTCCACACACAATGACTTTCACAGAAAGCTGTTGGGATAACAAGGAAGCTGTAGAATCTACGTGCTTTTACAATAACTTCATGACTAAAACAATAATCATTTGCTAATGAAATTTCAAATTTTCAATACAAAATTGTTTATTTTACCAGAACAGGCAGTAAAATTTTTTTTTCGAAAATAATTTTTTTTTTTGTAATTTACTTTTCAGTTTGTTTTTAATTTTTTTAAAATTTTTTTTTTTACTTTCAACTGTCATAATAAAAATTAATTGCTCACATTAATTACGTACCATAAAAAGAAAAACATTAAAAAAAGCAAAAAAAAAAAAAACAAAAAAAAATTTAAAATATTTTCCGTTAAAATGTATTTCTGTTTATCAGTTTGGCAATTAAAATCATTCTCGAAGTCATCATTTTTATAAATTATACCTCATCTTAATGTCTTATATATAAATAAACGTACATACACACTTATACGTATGCCTTATTTTATGACTGAATTGCCTGAATTAAAAAAAAAAAGAAAAAAAACAAGAAAATGAAACGACCCATTGAAAAGTGATAATTGAAACCTGTTGTGAGAATATTTTTAATTTTCAACGTAATAATAAGAGGAAAATGAAAAAAAAAGAAAGAAAAAAGAAATAAGAAAACAAATACACACTTAAAATAACATCAACAACAAGCAACAATAACAACAACATTATTTCCATTAAGAAACGAAAACATGGCATGCGGATCGATGATGATAAGACCTAACGTATAGCAGATGGTACCATGCATAAGAATTTTTGTAAAAAGTACTCTTACACACATAATTGGCCATTACAACCCTTCAGTCAGGATTACGGCCTAGCTTCTCACACTACATATGTTGTGAGTGTTAATTTTATACCAGAATGGCGGGTCCTACAGTTTTAAAGTCGACTCCGAACGACAGATTTTTAAGAAACTCTTCATTGCAAATTTATTTACTCTCAGAGTTTTTGCCAGAAATCTGCTGAGAGGAAGTCGCCGAAGAAATATCTTTTCATATTTCGTTTCGATGTCTGACCGGGGATTCGAACCCTGGCCTTTCGTCTGATAAGCCAACACACAACCTACTAGACTACAGCGACTTTCTTTAAGTAATCTTAACACACAGCAAATATGCTATTAGAGGGCAACGATGGACCAACCATTTGCTTTAGTTTTCAGTTTAAAAAAAATTATTTTTATATTACAGTAATGTTAACCACGGTGCTCCCCAGGTCAAATATTTTCAATAAAACGGAATACGTAAAAATAATTATTGGAGGACTTCCTTTTAACAGATTTCTAGCAAAAACCCTCGGAGTACATAAAAATTGCCAGGAAAAGTTTCTCAAAAATTAAAAAGTCGATAGTTTGGAGTCGATTTTAACCAGTAGGTCCCGTCACCCAACATGTTTAGACCTGAGATTTCAATGCAGGAGTTCTCGTCTTGTAAGGCAATACCCACCTACTAGACCACACTAAAAACAAATCTTGGGCTAACTCTGTTCAGCTTAAAGCTAAAACAATCATGACTCTATTGATGCAAAATGACGTCAGTAGTGGTTATGAACTGTAAGACAATGCTAACATTAATTGGGTACTCAAAATACATCGATTTATGGTCTGCAAATGCAATCAGAAGGACGCAATATTATTTTCAGCTTTCTCGATTGCATAGGCATTCTCGTACTGAAGTTACCAGCCTTACTCCCAAATGTGTTGTGTTGAACGCCTTTATGTAGTGAACCGTTCCCTGAAATATCTCCAATCTCAGCTTTCAGCTGTCCCTGATAGGTGCAACAGGCGCTGACAGTTGACAGTTCCATTGGTTATTTGGTAGCACTATTAGGTCGGCTAGTTATTTTGGGGGATTTTTTAGAATACCGGTGCCATCAGGAGGCTTTTTGGATACCACCACGAAGTTTTCCACTGTTTGCAACCTGTGATCTATTCTGATACCACTCAACTATGTGCCTGTAGACTGAACTGCTCTTGCTCAAGACCATAAATCCTATTCCCGTATTTTTGCCAATCCACAAATAACATCATGATTATTAAGGAAGCTCAGTAACAGTACTCTTTGACTATAAAAATTATCGTCTTCAATGGCACTATGGCAACAAAGTCCCATTGACTTAACGACCAGTAACTTAGTAAGTCTCTAATAACTGACTAAGTACGTCCCCATGAATTGAATTGCGATTTGGAACCCCGGTTTAGTCTTTTTCAATACAAATTAACGCTTAGTCTACATTCATTTGCGTATTGTCATCGCTTATTAAATCTCATTAAAAGCGTATTAACCTTTAGGTTTCATGCTTGATACGCCAGAAAAAGTACCTGCCTGTATAACTCATCACTCCTATGAAAACTGTCTTGGGTACCCGCATGTGTATTTACGCCAAACATCTTTTTCTACATCCATGCAAGGGTATGTGCTCCAATTGAAATTGCAAACGGCGTCAACAAGCAGCAGTAATACAATGAAACACCAACCAGTAAGCAGAAGATGTTTTTTTTTTTGCCACTTATAATGGCCAACAGAAACAACAACAACAAACAACGTCAGTTCGACTAAATACCTGTCCTGTGGTCCAAACGCCAAACGCAATGAACATTAAACAGCCAAACAATTGTAAATGAAGACGATAGACGCGTCAAGTATGAAATGGAAGAAAAAATTTTTTTTTTGAAATTATAAAACCGTCAATGATTCCACTCGCATGATACCTTGCCTTGCCTTGCCTTGCTTTGCCTTGTCGGACTGTTGAATTGTATGACTGATACGATGACTGTTTGCCTGTTCTGTTCTGTTCTGTTCTGTTCTGGTTTATTCGTCTGCTGTTTTGTTGAAGTATCTTGATAAGTTGCGCGTTGTAATGATTCTTTCCTTCTTAAACATTGTCGTTGTTTGCACTCATCTTCGTATGATTCGCTATATTCGTGGCCATATAATCGAGTATATGTGTGTCAGTCGGGTGAGGTAATGCTGATAAAGCTGCTGTAGTTACTCTTAATGCTTCTACAACCTACGACTTCTGATGAGTCTGATGTTGATGATGATATTGTTGCTCTTGATGATGATGGCGATGACGCTTACAATAACAATGACATTTTAGTGGCAACATAAACCGTAGTACAGTGGTTTAGGTTGACTTAATGGGACAGAAAAGTCTCAAATAGATTTTAATAAGTATTACCCTCGTATTCTATTATTCAATAAACGAGGCAATTTTAAATTATCAGAGATAATCAGTGTCAAATGCACTGTTCGAACTGGTTTAACGATATTTGCTCTTCCATAAATATGGTCACATTCTGTGTATATGGTTTTCATTGGTATTTTTTACTCCCACTTACACTTTTTCCAAGATACCAGAGCTGAGTTTTGAACTTAAGAGCTCTCATCTAGTAAGCCATACTTATTAGATTACAGCGATTACCGAAGATTTCCCTTCAATCGATATATTGCGTGTCATGAACCTCGGAACAATAAATAGCTTTGGGTAGCTTAAGATCTGTCAAATCACTGTGTCTCTCAGCATAAGTAACTTGAAGCAATGAAAATACACTTTCATGTGCCTAACGATTGTGTATGAAATCGTTGATGCCTGTGTGTGAATCATTATGAATTGTCTTGCTATGGCTGTTACTGAATGGAGGCACTCAATGCAATGCAGGAAATGTTGAACGTTTAAGTGTATTTAATATAGAACACAAGAATATGCACATACAACAGCATTCAAGCACGAAATATTACTACATACTTGAACTAAAAAAAAACGAAAAAATTTGTACAAAAATGAGAACAGAAAGTTTTTCTTTTGTGTGTCAGACACGGCATGAATTTAAATTTCTAACAAAATATTTAAACGTAGAATTTTACCCCTGCTTCTATTGTACAAAATGCCATCATTAAGTTGTAAAATATTTAAGCTAACATCTATCTATGTATGTATGTATGTATGTAGACATAATGTATTGTATTTTAATTAAATTGAAATTGTTTTGAATTTTCTTTTCTCTTTTTTTCTGTTGGTTATACTTGTACTTACCTCCCGCTTAGCTTCCTCGTATGATTTACCCTCCATTAGACTCATGGTAAATAGAAATGTACTGATTGCCATGGGATCATAGGCCCATTGTTCTGTAATTGCTTTGCACATGGACGATTTGATATCGGTGCGTGGCCACATAACACTAGCCAAACGCATCCAGCAATAGATTGTAGGTCCCATAAAGAAAAACCCAAATAAACTGAAACTGCATTAAAGCAAAAATTTTATTCACATAAGGTTAGCAATTCTTAAGTGAAAATATTCCATTTTGTCTCACTTGAAACACTTTCTCCAGTCGTAATTCTTAAATGTGCGCTTCTCTATTAGCGTCTGTTCAGCCAAGGAACCACAGGGCCATAGTAAACCATATGATATCATGCCACGTATGATTTTATATTTGTGGGAAAATTCAATAAATCTCTTCACCATCATTTTTGTAAATTTGTTTTAATATTCAGTTTGTAGCGGTATTTCGGCTGTCAGAGGTGGTTATCGTAATTGAACAAGACAGGGTAATACTGAGGCTGTAAATAAAATGAAGACAAATGATTAAATTTGTATTGCGTTCGAATAGTTCATAGTAAAAGTTAAAGAATATTTTATGCTACAAGTTCTCGTAAATCTCTACTGTTGCTTGTTCTAGGATGATAGGGTTGCCATCTATCGTTGCTTAGAAATAAAGTTCTCTATAAACATGTATTCAGTGTGCTGGTGAGAGATTTTGCTGATGGAGTCTTCTCAAGAGGGTTACGCTACCTCTTTTATGCAACGTTGTAAATCAATCAAATCCTTAATTGACAACAGCAGCTTAACAACTTTTTAAACTCCTACCTCTTAACAGTAAGAACACTGTTTCCATTAATGGGTATTTATCTGAATCATTTAGGTTCGTCATTGATATCAGATCTCCGAATGATATGAGAAGAAAATAGGAAAAAAGTGCCATATTAGCCATGATTTTTTGCAAAACAACGGATAAGTACTGTGGAAACTCTGCAAAATCACTTTCAATGGTAAAATATTGAAAAACCGAGTTTTGTTATCATCCATTTAAGTACTGCATAAGTTTCTACAGCCGAAGAATTAAGAAACTTTACGATAAGCTACTGGCACATCGGTGATTAAAAGTTCGAGAGATTGCCAAAGTTAGGTATTCCACTAGATCAGTAATCGTAATCACTTGGCAGAAGTATGCGAAGTATGAGTATGAGAAATTGATTGGATCTTAACTGTGAAAGAAATGTAGGCTCACTACAACTAACCAAAGGCTAAATGCTATCTAAACAGTGAGCTTTTACAGACTTATTGCTACAAAGAAGCCCCAATTGAGTTTATCTGCCAATAATGTTATGGGGATCGATTTCTGGTATGCGCGTCTACTATCCACTTGACTACCTTCAGCAGGATAAAACAACAAATTGCGAATATTTTGCCTAACTATTGAGTAGATGGAATGCCCCACCAGGATTATCCCAGGAACTACCATGATGTGAAGGAAACAGAATCGGTGCAACATCTTTTATGCGAGTGTCCCGCACTTCCGAACAAATGTCAACACTTTTTTCAGTGCTAGAATGTTTAAAGATCTAGACACTGTGGCGAATGCACCACTAACGAAGCTCGGAGTGGTTCAAATCCACCACTAACGGATCATGACATGGGGCATAACCCATGTCTGAGTAACACAATGGGTCATGTGGCCGCAGACTGAATTTGCCTGTGAGTCACAAGCTACCCGCTGATCTAACCTTACCTAATAAAGATTTAAAAAAAATACTTTGTACTTGGGCAATGCAAGGTAATGTTTCTTCATCCAACTTGTTCCCAAGTGACTGTTTTCTGGGTTAAAAATTTGACCAGAACTTTGAACTTCTCTCTGAACAAACTTCATTTGTACAAAAGGACACTATAGTTGTAGCAACAAATATGTTTCATTCAAAAACTAAGGAACTTTATTGACTTACCCTCGAAGATATTATTTTATAACTTTACAGCAAATCAATTACCTTCTTAGCTGGTACAAATTTGATTAGCGCCAAGGGAAACAAGAAAAAGGAATTAGAAGTTAAAAGAGATGCTTTGTGCCAGAGCAATTCTGCTTATGTACTTAATTAATTGGCCACTGCAACCCTTCAGTCAGGATTACGTTCTAGCCTCTCACACCACTTATGTTGGGTATTTTAATTTTATATATGAGTGGCGGGACCTACTGTTTAAAGTCGACTCTGAACGATAGATTTTTGATAAACTTTTCATGGCAATTTTATTTACTCTCAGAGTTTTTGCCAGAAATCTGTTGAGAGGAAAACGCCGAAGAAATTTTTCATATTTCGTTTTTGATGTCTGACCGGCCACGGCGAGTTCGAATATAATGGAGAATATCGAAGATTTGTGGTGTAGTAGGTTGTGTTTTTGTTTTATGGACATGACACCACGGTTCAAATCCATGCTCGGATATCTCGAACAAATACGAAATATAAAAAAAATATTTCTTCGGCGTTTTATCTCAACAGATTTCTGGAAAACACTCTGAAAGTCAATGGAAATTCCCGGAAAAAATTCTCAAAAATAATCTGTCGTTCGGAGTCGGTTTTAAACTGGAGTTCCGGCCCCCCCCCCCTTGTATAAAATTAACACACACAACATAAGTGTGGTATGAGATGCTTGGTTGTAATCCGGACTGAAGGGTTGTAATGTTCAATTATTTTTCAGAAAATGTTTAAATTCAACAGATTTTCTGTGTATTTTAGCTGACCTAAGACTTAATTTTTTCTCGAAACTATGCTCTGCAACAGTCAAATGCTTTTCAAAAGAAAATTTAAATTATTCTTCTGTTTCTAACACAAGCATCGATTTAAAAGTTTATTTTGTTCGCATGTAGAATTCTTGTTTCATATTAATTTTATGGACAATTTCAATTGGAATTTAATGATAATTTCTATTCACTATCAGAGGAAACTTTAATGAACGTTCCTTAATTATTTAGACATTCATTTTGACTTTTCTCCATTGTTGCACAGCAATAACAAAGCATTTTGGAAACTTAAGTTTTCGTATAGATTTCTTAGAACAGACAAAAAAAAAACGAACTTTATCGACAAAATAGATTAAAGACACTGTTAAACTAACGACCCCTGCTGTTTTAATTTTAAAATTTTTTTTGCTGAAGTGCATTGTTTTCTTTTCATCTTCCTCTCGAGTTTCTTTTTTTCTTCCACTTGATAATTTTCTTCGAGGTTTTTTTCTTTTGAACTTCAAAACAATTTTTTTTAACAAGAAAACAAGAGGGAAAAAACAGAAAAAGAGTTAATTTGGTAGCCACTCCGTTACTATAATAGAAACGAAAACATTTGTTTGCTTAAAGTTGAAAACGTTTTCATTTCATTTCATTATTTCGTTATATTGCACCAAATGAGAAACTACATTAAGTATAGAAGAATTCATCGAAAGAATTGTATTTTCTTCAGTGAAATATTGAAATCGGCAATCTATAAAATTGGGAAGGAGTACCATACAACGTAGGGTATACGTAAAGTGCGATAATTAAAATGAAAAATAAGAAAATTTGCTTTGATTGAAGATTTACTAATTGCAACTCTAAAAGAGCTTATGGCTACATGATAGTGCTCTTAACATTCGTCGATGACTTATGTGGTAATCGTTTATTTACTTTTCCAGTGAAAGATATTGAAACAATAATAAACTGAACTACAGTTTAAAGAAAACAAAAAGGGGTGCAGTCTCAAAAAATACATGTGCGGTCGTGCAGTAAATGTTTCATGTTCGACGTGAGCTCCCCCCTCTTATAACAAAGTATTCAAGATAAAAAGAAAATAAAATAAGAAAGACACACCATACACACACACTCCTATTTAACCAGAAAGTTTAACTTTCAAACAAACTAGCAGGGGGAGATAAAAATGCCAAGATATTCATTTCCCCTTTATCGATTTATTTTTTTGTTTTTTTTTTTTGGTTATCGTCATAATGTTTCGTTTATATTTTGGTCTTCATGTTTCCCACTTGGCTGTTGTATAAATAAAAAAAAAGCAAAAAAAAGAAAACGAAAAAGAAAATTGTTTGCAATATTTCTATAAAGGATTTATCTTATTGACTTCATCGATATCGTTTGTCGTTTTCGTCATCAATGCCAATAACAACAGTTCGTTTAATGATTAAAAAATAACAGGGTCGTGCAACGTACTCACATGTATGCAAACATAAGGCATACACTTCCATGTACCCCCCTATCTTATTAAAACCGTTTCGTTTCAATATGGAACTTTCTTTCCCTTTCCGTTTAAATAAAATTTTCCCTTTTGCACTTGCCACTTCAAAGATTCCAAACAATGAAAAAATACGGTGGCATCAAACAAAGAGACAAAAAAAAAACTGTTTAAAGACATCTCGCGTATTTTTTTTTTTTCATTTAATTTACAATGTTGTTGTTATTATTACTTCTCTTATTTGTCAGCCGTGTTACTAAAAAAATTTTCAGTGTTATAAAGCCGCTTTCAAAATTAACCCATAAGTGATAAAGGTAACGAAAATGGTGCACAATAACAGTATAAAAATCAAGTAAGAGAATAACGGTAGGTTAGGTCTTGCTAACTGTGAATCATTGGGTTTTTTGCGTTTTGAATAATCATCATTTATTGTGCTACTAGTCGCCGTAGTCTAGTTGATAAGATGATGACTTATTAGACGTGAGACCACAGTTCAAGACCTAGATCAGACATCTCGAGCAAAACGAAGTGTGAAATAATATTTCTTCGGCGACTGGCTCTCAGCAGATTTCTGGCAAAAAACTCCAAGAGAAAATAAATTTGCCATGAAAAATTTCTTAAAAATCTGTTGTTCGGTATCGACTTTAAACTGTAAATCATGCTACTCATGCATAAAATTAACACACACAACATAAGTGGTGTGAGAAGCTAGGTTGTGTTGTGACTCAAGACTTGTAATGAGTAATTATGTATGTATTATTCTGCTAGTCTAGACTTGTTGTGTAAAGCATCGCGACATCAGGACTGTTACGAATTTACTTACAAAACTTGAAATGTCTTTGCAAAGGTAGGTACGTAGGTAATAGCCGTTATCTATACAAACCTTTAGAGCACATGATACCATAGATTTACATTTCCATTAGTCTCTGAACTATTCGGAACTTTTGGACTACCAAAGTCCATTATGGACAGTCATAGTAACAATTTGCCTCTTTCTTCTTTGCCCAGTAGTTGAACAACAATTTTCTCCCCTTTCTCATACAGTTTCTGCAGAAGTCTTTTGCCATGTAATCAAGATAGATGCACCGTGCACGAGTGCCCATAACCACACTGATTAGTGTGTTTTTTTTGTACCCACTGTTTTTCTGTGTGCTCTCTGTCTAGCTTTGACTAGCTTTTCCGTAACGATCTGTTCATATCTAAAGCTTCGCTGGCTAAGTCCATACTAAGTCCATAACTGTTTTATCAACTATGAGAACGCAAGTTTTTAAAGGGATTACCTTATCGAGACACTTCGTCCGATCAGTAGTTACAGGCAATATAGTTATGTCTAGTACCCACATGATCTAAACGTGGCAGTGTGTTGGTTTATTAGACGTGAGGCCCAGTTTAGACATACTCTCAGGAGATTTCTGGCAAAAACTCTGAGAATAAATAAAATTGCCATGAAAAGTTTCTTAAAAATCTGTTAGTCAGAGATGACTGCTGTGTATAAAATTTAAAATTATCGCACGCAACATAAGTGGTATGAGAAGCTAGGTCATAATCCTAACTGAAAGGATCCTTTTGGAGTTCATTCCTTCAAAATCCAATTCTTTGAGAGCTAACTGGATATGATCATATTTTTATAATTCTCGCTTCAGCTTGAATTGCCGATACTTCCGCCCGAAAGTCGTGGTCCGTGATCCTATGCCTTAGGTTCAGAAAAAATACCACCACCTGTAGCTCCATTTAATGTAGAGCCAGCAGAGAAAATCGGATGTGCAACGCACCATTTTTCCAAACCAGAGAAGTCAAATCGTGTATCATACATAATCAATGCCTTCTTTTTCTTTGCAAAAGTTATGGCTGATAACGCAGAAGGCATAGGCCATGCATGGACGTTGACTTTGATTTTTTAAATCACGAGGCCATATGTGTTACATCATTAAGGTATTACAAGTTTTAAAAGGCCCTTCAAAGGGTTAAATGTTGTTTGTACAAAACAAACAAACAATTTTTTTTCCTCGACTCGCCCATATATTGTCTGTACGTTATGTGGATATTATAGCAGCCTGATTGTCTACCAGCCAACTTGCTTGTCTGCCATTCAGCCTTTATGCTGGCATGTCTGCCTGATACGTCTTCTGATCGTACGGTTCAGTACGGTTTAGTTTGTTGTTTAACTGGCTGACTTGTGCCTGCCTTGTGGTAATTTCATGCATTTAAAAACACATTCTGTAATTTTCATTTAAATGTCAACATTTGCTCAACTGCCTCATTTGTTAATACGTATATATGTATGTTTGTATGTATGTATGTATGTATATATGTATGTATGTATGTTCGTTTATTGCAGAGTACGGTTGAAAGTTGGGTTCTTTTACTCTTATGGCTGAAGTGTCATTATTGTTTGTCTTTGATTTGTTTTTTTCAGTTTTTTTTTGTTGTTCCAACATTCTTGTTGAAAACGGCCGCAATGTACAAGAAAAAAAAAACAACAACAAACCAAAACATTGAAAGTAAAAACCAAAAAAAAGGGTGTATTTTCCACGTATAGTTTTTCTTTGTATGGAAAATTAGCCTCAGGTCGTTTTATAATTTTTTTTTTTGATTTTTTGTTGCTGCTGTTGTTGCTGATGACTGTTGTAAGCAGGATGTTTAATATTACATGCAACACACACAACTGGTTTATATGCCGTATTCAACTTCAGTGTACGTTTATGCAATTGTACGTTGGCGTAGCTTTTGGATTTTGTAACCCATTCCTGGTTTCATTGTTCTTCTTCCAAAAAAAAAAAAAAAAACCCGTGCTTAGTTAAGCATTGTGGCGGTCGGTACTCATAGACGCTATACAACTTTAATTACATTTACAAACATTAAATTTTGTTTTTTGTTTTTGTTTTTTTATTATTCGGGCTTTATTACCATTGTAATTCGTTTTGTTATTGTTGCTGTTGCTTTTACTTCTGTAAGCTTTTTCTTGTATTTTTCTTTTTTTTGTATGTGGCAGCTGTTTAAGTTTTTAAAGGCGATTTTTTTTTTGCCTCTAATTGCTGTTTAACATAGAATTCTAATACTCTTCCATATTGCCTGTAAAGAATTGCGTGTCTTTGCGTTGAATTGCCTCAAAATGTATTTTTTTTTTCATTTTTTTTTCTTCATTGCTAGTCATGTGTTATGGATACTTAACGACTAAACATCCGCAGTCTTCAGAGAACCTGCCACAAACAGCAGTGGCCTCAGCAAATTTAACTGTCGATAAGAGGGTTTACTTTTCTTTTTTTCTCTTTTTTGTTTTTCGTGGCAAATTTCATATGCAAACATGTTTTGAATACTTAAATTCGTTTGTTCCTTTCAAAGTTTTACAAAATATTTGTGAATTTGAATTTGAATTTGAATTTGAATTTGAATTTAAAGGGAAATGCATAAATTTCCATATTAAAGGCAAATAATAAATTAAAGCGTTTATTTCTTTAGGAAGTTGTTAAACAATTTAGTACAATTAAAATTTCAGAAATTATTTTATTTTATTCCTCCATATACCGTTCCGTCTTATACCTTCATTTTCTCTTCTTTTTTTCTTTTCGATGCAAAACGATAAGACTTAATAGAGTTGTTGCCTGCCTGCCTTATCACACAGCAAGCGATTAAAACAAATGAAGAATTTATATTGAAGGGTCATAAAATATTTGTTTGTTTATTATTTTATTTCCTCAAACAGATGAAAGATGAAAGAATAATAGGATACCGGAACAAATTTATTGCATTTCATATGAATCGTAAAGAAAATTGTTTGGAAGAATATTGGCATGGGCATACAAGCCTATGTTTCAAAGTTACCTAAAGGTTTAATGCAAAATTAAATTTAAAGATTGTGTCACGGTCACAAGTATTTGTTTCTAAGCTCTCTAAACATTTAAAATTTGCTTAGATTTTTAAAGCTTCAATTTTGTTTGTCATCAATGTAAGCAATATTTTCTGCAAAGAATGATTATGATAATATGACTCTTGGTTAGTGAGCATAATTGGTTTACATTCATCATAAGATTAAAATCAATTGTTTGCAGTTTTAAAAGTCAATAAGCAAGTCGCAATGTTGGTACTTCCATTTCGGACACTTTGGCAACCACCTCTCAGCAGATTTCTGGCAAAAGCTCTTTGAGGGTAATATAAAATTGGCATGAAAAGCTTTTCAAAAATCCTATCGTTTGGAATCGACTTTAAAACTGTAGGCCCCGCTATTTATGAATAAAATAGCGGGACACAACATAAGTATTGTGAGAAGCTAGGTTGTAATCCTGACTGAAAGCTTGCCATAACCATTGCTATTGTTTTGTCAATTACAAAGGAACTTACCAGGGAGTTCGATGGGTTTACTATACCTGCCAGATATAGTTGCTCTACATCTGCCCCATTTTATTGTTCATTAAAAGCCAGTCTGGCAGCCGCTAGGCTATCAGAAACCATGCTAATATCCTTTCCCAAAAAGTAACAATAATAATCGTAGTCAGTATGACCCACACTTTCGTCTGAAAGTCGCTGTAGTGATTCCATAGCATTATGGAGTAGGCTAGACCATCACAGTTCCATTCAATTTCGTTTTTATTCGTTCCTAAGTTCAAGGTTAACTGTGGCTTCACAACGGGCCACTATGCATGCTCAAGTAAATCTTTTGATGTCAGAGGCTACCACTCCGACCTAACCTAACCTAAGTTCAAGTTCGATCCTAAACAAACTCAATGGATGGAAATGCTCAAAATACTCCCACGCTAGATGCCCTTCTTTCAACTTGATTTAATATGCCTCTCACATTAACTATCCATGTGATACTCGCTTATTCCCAGGAAATGTCAGACGTCTGAATATCGGTAATACTAATTTCTTTCGCATAGAACAACAACAACTGGCTGTTTTCTTGAGGCATTAATGTTCTGTCTGATGATTTTACAGTACCAAGCCGGTCATTCCTCCAAATACAAATGGCTTCTGTTGTATTTTAATTCAAGTTTGGGCGATCATTATCTGAAACTGAAATCAAAATGTGATGACGAATATATTGAACGAGTTATCAATGCAATTCATAAGCATTGATGCGATGCTGTGTGTCCATTATTTCCAATTTAAGATAAAAGAGTAGATGAAATAATAAATTCGTTTAGGGGGAAACAATTTCATTTGCCTATGGGATCCATTTTTACTAATTGGTTTCAAGATCGAGTACAGTGCTTAAATTCTAGAAGCAGAAACCATCTTAAGAACATCAATAACAGTTATAACGGGACATTAACCTTTGCAGGCATATGCTCGAATACCGAGAATATCTTACAACAACTTCTGTAGAAACTAGAATGACACCGGAGAAGAGCATTGTCCATTGGCACATATTGCTAGACAAAACTGTCGCCCTGATCTAGTAGGTAGTGTGTTAGCTTATTAGACGATAGCCTGTGGTTCAAACCCCAACTCGAACATCTCGCACAAAACGAAATACGAAAAAATATTTCTTTGGTGAATTTCTTTCAGCAGATTTCTGGCAAAAAGTCTGAGAGTGAAAAACTTTCATGGATACGATTAACGCACACACAATGGATGGTGTAAGAAACTAGGTCCTAATCTTGACTAAAGTGTTGTTATGACTAATTATAATGTCTTCATGTCTAGTGAAATGTGATTTGTTTAGAACTTACATTTTGAAAAAGCTTTGTTTGTTATGCTTGGGTAATGCTAACCAGTAAGACGGAATGGATAGCATAGGCATTATAACAGGACTTTATAGCATACAAGTAGGCTATGCTTTTTGAGGCAGTTGCCAAATTAATCTAACCTCACCTATGTTATCCTAATTGATGTCCACTGGCAAGCCTGAAATGTTTATTAAAGTTCGATTCGATAAAATCTTGTTAAAGATTCGATAAAATCTTGTCTTGTAAAATCTCGTAATTTAGCCATTAATAAACGATTTTAATGCTAAGACTCTATGCGTTATGAGCGAACGAAAATAACTGGGTGGAGGTTATCAGCTAACAATGTACAGCATATTCAATCGATTTTTTAAGGGTTTTGCTTATTATGATGTCTTTCGAAAATATTTAAATTTTGGTTTTTCTTTTTTCTTTTCCTTTTTCATATCACATCTCCTGTTTAGTATCATACATACATACATACATACATACCAACCCTTATATTATCTGCCAATAACTTTAACAGAATGTTCAAACATTGCTTATCTTATTTTTCTTTTCTTCTCTTAACTTTCTTCCCCCGTTTTTAATGTCAATTTGTTGTCTTTTCCGTTCAAATGCATGTCGAAAACATTTGTCACATTGTTAACAGAAATTTATTGAAAAAAAAATAAAAAAAAAAATTTGTTTTTGAAATTCCATTATCACCGATAAACTTTGTATTGAAAAATATGTACATACATACATACATACATACATACATACATACATACATATGTATCCATTCTATTGTAAATAGAATAGATAGAAGAGTATTCATATGCAAGCTCCTATTTTTTTTCTTTCTTGTTTTCAAATGTTTACTATTCATTCAACGATACCATATTAGACTGTCTTTTGTTAGATTGATCGAAATTAATGATTGAACTTGTATTGAAACGAACGAAATTCAAACATTACACATCACATGTCACATGTGCTGGTTGCTTTGGTGTGGCCTGGCATGTGTTCCTAATTCGTAAACATTTTTTCCAATTTTTTTTTTTTCGGGGGTGGGGGGGGTTTGATGGGTTTGATTCTGATGTGGCCTTACATCTGATTGATTGGCTTGAATTGATTTGATTGTTTATTCTTTTTACAAAAAATTATAAAAGAAAAAACAAATATTTGTTTGCAATAGAAATTGTTACTTTCAATGGAATGGTTTGAGGCTTCAGTGATACGCAATTTCAATTTTTATTCCGTGAAGAGTTTTGTGCGGAAGGAAATACATTCAATGGCAGCATGGATCAATATGCTCATAACTTTTTTCTACAAGCAATTTCTTAAAGTTTTTAAATAAAAAAACAACTACAAGGTCTTTTCTAAAGAGCTTCCTATCACATGCATACATGCACACATAATAGGTCATTACAACCCGTTAGTCATTATTACAACCTAACCTAACCTAAATTAAAGTTGACTTCGAACAGATGATTTTTTTGAGAAACTCTCATAGTTTTGCAAGAAATCTGCTGAGAGGAAGTTGCCGCAGGAATATTTTTTCAAAAATTATTTTTCTTAAGATGTGTGACCTGGTGTTTGAACCGTGGCCTTACGTTTAGTAAGTCAACGCACTACCTACTAGACTATGGCAACTTCTTTATGCCTTTAAATTTAAATCCAGCAAAGCATGCTTCGTCTGAAAGTCTTATTCATGCCATGATGTGGAAAACACATCAAGTTTCAAATGTCCGCATCAGAAATTTTACAATTTTCCCTGACTCTGCTAAACAAATCAGCCCGGAATTTGACCGATAACATGAACATTAGTGGCAGGTATATACCTGCGACTTAAGAAAACTCCGCTAGAAAAAGTTTAATGATCTCATTTACCAGTTTACATCTGATGACCACGCCCTAAAAATGCAGAATATCCAAATTCTCAAATTCTTTTAGGATTTGAGTTACGTTCTTAACGTTGCTACTTTCGTTTCCTTGACTTTAGGAATAGGAGAAGATCACCTAATGAATCAAATATGAACGATGCCGTAGTGTAGCTTTACAATAGCTTTTCACTGTCTCTGTCGAGTGTTTTTGAATGTTTTGAAGAGCTTTATGTCATATGTTTAGAACTAAATTTGTCGAGAGTAGAAAATGTTCGAGGTCATTGTGATCCCCTAAAAAATAGATCGCAAACTTGGACAATGAAATGACATTCTGAACTGACTGGTTGGTAGAGAAAAATGTTTCTCAAATCTGTCGTTTGATGACAATGTTAAATTTAAGGTCCCGTCACTTTTGGATAAGACAAACACAGACAACATGGATGGTGTGAGAAGCTAGATCGTAGTGCTGATTGTAATGATCAGTCACAATGATCAATTTGAAGTCGCTGTAGTCTGGTAGGTAGTGTGTAGCTTAATTAAACCGTTCAAACCCCAGGACAGACATCTCCAACAAAACAAAATATGAAAAAAATATTTTTTCCGGCGTCTTCCTCTCAGATTTCTGGCAAAAATCCGAGTGTAAAATAAAATTTCCATCAAAAAATTTTTAAAAGAAAAAATCTTTTGTTCGGAGTCGACTTAAAACTGTAGGTCTCTCCACTCACTGTAGGTCTCTCCACTCTCACACCACAACATAAGCGGTGTGAAAAGTTAGGTCGTAATCCTGACTGAAGGGTTGTAATGACCAATTATGTTATGTTTGTCTAACCCCATTAGCGTTGTGGCAAGTCGCCCTGAATTACCATATGACGTAGGACTCAGTAATATCAGCTGAATCAGCTTTTTCAGGCAATCAACCTTAATCTCAAGACAACCTCGCAAGAGCTAAGTTCTTGGGTGGCGCTTCGACTATCACATAGTATTGTTAGCGTAGATCAGAATATTGTTAGTAAAAATTCTTATTCTGATATCCATGAGATTGATATCCAGAGAATTTGATAGAGGGATTTGCTTTCGTGTTACAAATAGTTGTAGTTAAAGGAGACCATGTAATCAATAGCCTTTAAGTCAGCCTATTGCTTCAGGAGGACTCAATATAACATGATGTAGCATGCATTTGTGGAGTTGTCTGCACAACACTAGTAATAAAGATGCCAGATGTCTTGTTTTTATTAATCTTTTCAATAAATAATTGAGTTTTCGAACGATTAAATGTAAGAATAAAATATTTGTTGTTGTTGTTGTTATTTTCCTTTAATATAAATTGATTGACTTCCACACAAATAATCCTTGGCTGTATTAGAAATAATTTAACCTGATTAAAAATGGAATTGAATTTCTTTGTTTTAGTGCAACATGCAACATGCAACAAACACTTTGTATTATGGATTCTCACAAAGCGTTCATACACGTTCGTTTTCTTTTTTATACGATTTCTTTACAATTTCATTAAATTAAATAGGTAAAGTTCTACAAACAGCATTTTTCATTTCTTTTAATCTCTCTTTCTGTCTTTCGCTTACATGCAGAGGACGTAAGAATTTTTTAAAAGGAAAATATTGAAATCAAGTCTTTAACTTGAAAGTACACAGTCACGGGACAAAAGGCTGAACAAATGGTTGCTAAAAAAAAAAGAAAAAAGAAAAAAGAAATAAGAAAGAAAAGAAAAGAAAGTAAACGGTAATGATTATGAATGATTTCCAGTTAGCGTGTCTGTCTATATTTTTCATCATCATCATTAACGTCAATGCCACACTCACGTACAAGGAATATTGTAAATGGTTAAAGCAAACGCAATTCGTCTCGAGGAATTGGTGGATTAACCCCCTTCGTTTATTTTTCTGTTGTTGTTGCTTTTTGTTCTTTCCTTCTCTTCTTGTCTAAAGTACTTTTTCCCCCTTTTCAATTTTAATTAAGGCTTTTATGCCTTACATACGTATGTATGTCTGTGTACATACATACGACTATGGCGCGAGGTCCCTGTTGTAATAAAAATTTCGTTTTTATTTTCGTTTTAAATGTGGCGCATAGAACATCAAAGTACAATTAAGATTTGTTACACAGCTCAAGTTCTTTTGAAATTCTTCCGAGGGAGTGTTTTTATAAGTGATGGCGTGTTTTTTTCTTCTTCTTTTTAAATTTCAGGCATTCGTATGTATGGTGGTGTTTTTTCTTTTTTGGTTTTTTTTGTTTGTTTTTGTTTTTGTTTTCTTTCTATTCATTTTGTTACATTGCATGGGTATGTTCTTAGGTGTCAAAAGATAGGGGGGGGGGGGGAAACTATTATTAAAAACCATTAATTGATTGAGTGTATTGTAACGCCTTAAAATGTATTGATAAATAAATAAATGCATGACAAGAACGAAACAGAAACACATGTGCCACGGTCACGTCTCTTTACCCCTTTTGATATGTGCAGCAAATGGTCCGTCACATAATGAAATTATTTTTGCTTTTCATTAGAAACAATCCAAACCAAACAGTTCTAAAAAACCATATCTTACCATATATTTTTTCTTTTTTTTCTTCAAATGCCTTAAACAGTTTTTGTTTTCCAATTTCATTTTTTCATTGAAATCAAGTCGCACTATGTAATACGCTATACTCTGCATTTAGGAACTTGAACTGTACAGAAATATTAACACATGCACTGACAGCAAACGGTGATTGTCCAATCGGACTGTTTTCGAGGGAGCTAGATAGTCCTGCAACAAATGCTCTCATGAGCAACATAACTAACGCTCTTGCAAAACACTCCTTCAAACGAATTCAGACTTATGATTGCCATAGAACTCTTGAGACTGAAAGAACACTTCTTACACAGACTTCACTTAATAGCAAGAAAAAAAAAAATTATGAGAAAAATGATGTGCAGAGATAAGACACCAAGACTGCTAGAATCTGACAAACAGGTGACTGCTCTCCCTCAGGCAAAAATCACCTTACAATGGCTTTTGCTGATGCCACTGAACATCTTTCCAATTATTGTTTGACACTTGCAACAAGTTTCCAACACACTTGATTCCAACCTTTCGAACTGAATATTGATTTACGTATCACTGATTAGTCGAACAATTTCTAGAATAGATGATGGTAGGTTAAATAAGTTGGTGAACCTTCCTTAAACGAAAAGGTTCCACTTAGGCCAGCATTTAGGCCTATCGGGATGCTACAATCAGTATTTATGCCTGGTATGAAACATTCCCTAGAGGTAATCATCCCGAAACCACAATAAAAGAAGAGGCTACAGTTAGGCCAGCATTTAGGCCTATAGCGATGCTTATTTATGCCGAGGAAACCTTCCCAAAGACCAAAATAAATCTTGTTATTTGCAAAATCTTTATATTCCAGAACTTAGTCAAGAATGTCAGAAAGTGAAAGGTCGAAAAACCTTCATCTTTTTACGGCAGCGCATTGGCACATTAGGTGAAAGACAGTTTCTTTGACCATTTCAGACCCACATCTACTACGGTATTCGCCGTAGTCTAGTAGGTTGTGTGTTGGCTTATTAGACGAAAGGTCGCGGTTCCCGGTCAGACATCAAAAACAAAAAATATTTCTTCTGCGACTTCCTCTATCTCAGCAGATTTCTGGCAAAAACTCTCTGAGAGTAAATAAAATTGCCATGAAAAGTTTCTCAAGAATCTGTTGTTCGGAGTCGACTTTAAACTGGAGGACCCGCCACTCATGTATAAAATTAACACACACAACATAAGTGGTATGAGAAGGTAGGTCGTAATCCTGTCTGAAAGGTAGTAAAGGCCAATTATGTATGTATGTTTACTGTGGTAGCCTTTTGACGGAAAGCCAAATCTTTAGGCCTATGAAAAATGCTGTTATGTATAGCCATGTGACCCTCTTCTTATCCATATTGCATGCACGCTGTTCCGGCCAACATGTATAAGCCTCCATATAAGACGATAATAGCCAATAATACGGAGGCAATCCGAGTCTCTATGTACTGTAATATGTCGGAGATTACCAGCTCCACATCACAGCTCATCAGCAATGCAATTCCTAAAGATATACCTATGAACCGGAAGTCATATATGAGTTTTCCTTGAATGATAGTAAATTTCCATAAGAAATCCTTTGAATAAATCTAGAAATTTTCAACAAACTTTGCCCGACTTTCAAAATGGCAATGAAATTTGCCTGAAGGAAAAAAAAACACTGCAATGGTCAGGCTGCCTATGAGAAAGTTGAATACCAGAACCCTTAACAAATAGACCACAACCCATCCAGTCAAGCATCTCTCAATCATTGCTTAAAAACTCAAAGCTTCTATTGATTGTTAGACCAGCAGTCCTTAGCTGGATTTCTAAAATCAAATGTTCTTTTCAGGAATTTGTAAGGAACTGTAAAATCAACAAGGTTATGTTTTCATGTGTTTTGTCTCAAGAAGGATCCGCCATTATTAGAACAGAAGACAATGGCCATTATTAAGTCAATTAAAATTGAATGTTTTTTTGCAATTTGCACGCCCAACAAATAACTGTTCTGACGGCCATGATGATTTAAATTTTATTAAAGAAAAAAAATGGAGAACTTTTTGTTTACAACAACAGTGTGCCTTGCTTGTGCGAATTAACGCCATTGTTTTACTTTTCAACGTTCAGTAATTGGTGTGTTGGAGGTTAATATTCAAGCAGGGGTTACCAAAAATTTTTTGGTTGTGTATTAGTGAGTAAGTGAGTGAAAATAAGTTGAGTGATTTTATTCATTTACTGTCAAAGAAAAGTGTTAGTGATTTACGCTAATTTGATTTTCTTTTCATCAACATACATAAAGTTATAACATCTTTAACTCGAAAAATTAGGAAATGTTTTTTTAGATACTTGGTGGGAACTACTTTGGTTCATAAATTTCCTCACCTACTAATAAAAACCTTTCAATTTTTCCAAAAAAAAATTGCTGCTTATGTCTACAAAAAAGCTGTTCCCTTTCCTTATCATTTAAATATCTTAAAATGTCATTTAAGAACATATAAAAACAGTGGATTTTAATAAAAGCATTTTTAATATATTTACAACTTAAAATATTTTTTGAGTGTAAACCTGAAAAAAAATGTCATAGCATCCGCTCACATGTGCACTCGTCGCAGTCTGATCGGCGACTAAATGAGAGAGCATAAGCAATGTGTGTGAATTCACTCAGCACAATTGTGCTATGAAATGGTA
Organism: Sarcophaga bullata; assembly: GCA_005959815.1. Classification (NCBI taxonomy): domain Eukaryota; kingdom Metazoa; phylum Arthropoda; class Insecta; order Diptera; family Sarcophagidae; genus Sarcophaga; species Sarcophaga bullata. Next base: position 118,025 of record QOCX01000298.1, on the reverse strand, counting down.
ATCCCTGTATTCAAGACACCATTGCTGTCATGTTTTTGGATTTGTGTGTGTGAGTGTGTGTATTTTTTGAAAGTATATAAAATTGGTTCGTGTTTGGTTTGTAACCAAGGAGGTAAACATTTGCCAGAAATCTTAGTTACAAAGTAAATGAATTTATTGAGCATGATGTCTCTGTCAAGCTTTTAAAATAATATGCTAAACTTAGATCTTTTCTTTAACATGATTTGGAGTTTTTAAAAAATAAAAATTTTCCAAATGAATAATCATGATAAATAAATTGTTTAAACAATTCATAATCTAAAGTTTTAATTTCGTAAAACGTTTCAATTATTAATTGAAACGTGCGTGATTCATTTATTTTCGTATGGATTTGTTTGCTAACAGTGTGAGGTTTTTTTCTTTTATTTGCTTGTTTACAATCCTAAACATACATACGAGTACATACATACATACTCGTATATGCTTTTCAATGTGAACTGAACAAATATTTGTTTTAAAACTAAATATTGTTGATAAACAAATAATAATCCAATCTAATGCAATATAAAATTACTGAAATTGGAAAATCTATGTATGTATGTATGTATGTCGGTACGGTAATAAGATCTACAAAGTTTTATTTAAACAACTGATAAGCAAAAAACAAAAACAAAAAAAAATACCGAAATTTATTATGAAAATAGATTCTACAAACAGAAAAAAAGAAAAAAAAAACAAAAAAAAATGACAACAACACCATGGCAAGACTATTGCGAAATGAAATCCCTCTACCATGCATCAAAGGGGTTTTGTTGTATTTTTTCTTTCTTTAAATTTACAAAAAAAGAAAACAACACAGAACCCGTAAATATTTATTTTAAATCTGCCATATAGATATGTAATCTGTAATCTATTAAATCATTACATATGCGTGCAGTGCCGTATGTAACTTATGCAACAGACACACAAGACAGAATACAGAACGTAAAAGTACTTCAAAGTTAAACAGATTATGGGGAAGGAGACGTACAGTACAGCCTTTGTATTTTTATGTGCATTTTTTAAAACTTTTTTTTCTTAATTTTTTCTTTTTTTTTTCTTTTGCATTTTTTTATGTTGAATGTCGTTTCGTTTAACAATTCAAAAGAAGCAGAAAAAAATCACATTAAAATTGAAAATAAAAAGCATCTAAAATGAAACAGACATGACACATATGCCAAAATCCGGCACGAAATCTAATTAAACGTGAATTTTTTTTGTGTTTTTCTGTGTACTTCTTACGTTGATTTTATTTTATTTCTTGAAAAAAAAATAAAAAAAAAATACGAAAACAGCAAAAAAAAAATCTCTCTTTCCTTACATTTTATTTATTCTTGTGAGTCTTGTGATATTTCTAGGAAAAAATTTACTACGAATTTTCAACAGACAACCAATTTTTTTTTTGTTCTTCCTTTTATTTATTTTTTTTTATTTTTTTTGTTCATCATTTATTCCGTATTGTGTTTGCACAAGAGCCATGATAGTGGAGGTAAAGACAGCAAAGAAAAGTGCAAATCTTGACACAATAAGCAACAGCACAACAATTTTAATAATATGACCGGATTTTGGCCGCTCTTTTTCTTTTTCCAACGAAAAAATAGTACTTAAAGTAGATTTTCTATAGAATTAACGAAAGAAACTTATGCATGCACAGTGTTTTGTAAAGATTTTTGAAAGTTTTCTTATTTTATCACGAGAAGTGCTTGGTATCTTTAGAAAAAAAAAAAAGCCGATAATATTAAATGCATTGCTTTCAAGGTCACAATATATTAAAAAAGAAAAGCCTAGGATTTATTTCTTTGAAAATTTCATTTGAATATTATTCTCTGACAAAGAATTAGCAATGAAACGATAAAATTTCATTTGATGGCTTTGTTCATTCATAACAGCCTATAAATTTTTTTGTCTTAAAAGCAAATTCCTTTTGCTTTCATCGGTAGTCAGATCTCTCTTTGTTTAATTGTTAGTGTGTTACCAGATAACTAATACAGTTATCTTTCTGTTCTATTTCCAACATGGTTGCAGGCAGTTCCTTTCGAAAAGTTACCTCCAGGTTTTAGATTTATTTCGCACATTGTTATTCCCAACAGTACCAACTTTTTTCTTTGGCTGTATCGTTTCTCTGTCTAAGCCCTTAAGATTGCTAAGTCTTACAGCAAAGCTGCTCGATTGAAGTTGAAACAAGCTTCAATCATTATGTCTCGGCATTTTATGAAATTCGATGCAACCAATTCAGCAATTCACTTCTAGCTCGATGTCCTGCTATCCGCCTATAAACACATATTCAGCTCTAGCAGTCAGTAAATATTTCTTCTAGTTTTCTCACACTATATATGTATGTATACCATCGTAAACAGTAATCCAAGAGGAGAATAAAAAAGGCATTCAATTGTATTGACGTAAGAGTAATTACGCCATACGTAATAGAAAATTCTTTTTGAAATTGGAAATTACTTTCACATGTTTTGTATAAGATGTTCAAATATATTTGTATATACAGTAAGCGTCAAAAGAAACTATACACTAAGGATAAAATTCCAATAATCATCAAACTCAACTTTTATCACTTAAGGAGAGTGCCCGAAAAAAATATGATAATAAGTCCGGAGAGTAGAACAAATAAAAGACCGCTAATTCACTGAATTTTGCAATTTTTCTGAGAAATTCTTTCAATTTTCTTCATAAATCATGCCTTAAGTCTGCTAATGTCATTAACTCGATGATGTAGTTTTGTAAAGTTTTGACAGGAGTCCACTGACAAGTAATTGTCAAAGGGAGCAGTGTTGGGTTTTTTATCTGAGAATTGGAAAACTAGAAAAAGTCTTAGTTTGTTGATCGATCTTGTTTTATTTCTACATGTTTGATGATTTGTAGTGCAGAATAGGTAAGGATAAAATTCAAACACAACTTCAAAATTATCAAATACAACTTTTACCACTTAAGGAGAGTACCCGAAAAAATTTGGCAATATTTTGCATTTCTTAAAAAAAATTTTTTTCGTTTCAATTTTTAAAAACTGGCAATGAAACAATTTTAAAATAAAAATAACGGTAATTTATTAATGAACACATTTTTTAATGTACAGTTTCTTTTGGCGCTCACTGTATAATATAATATATTTATTTTCGACTCACCAATGAATACCATTTTTATGCAAATTCCCTACGTTGACTGTTTTAAAGGCCCTCATAACATCTGCATAAAAGCAAAGGAAAGTATTATAATAAAATTACAATAGCTAGGAGGACATAGCTAAGATTAGGGTTGGTCAGTTGTATTAAAAGACGTAAAATTATGTCCGTCGCATTGTCGTTCATACTGTGTTTGTTGCACTTTTACAGAATTTCTTTTAAAATAATGACGTTCGTACAAGACACTTGCCAGCTCAGTTTCTTTTAGCCTCTTTATTAATTTGTTTCTTTTATTTCTTTTCTTTTTCTTTCTTTTAATTGCTTTATTTTTAATTTGTTGTTGTATTTTGTTAAATATCTGAGATTAATGAAATATTTTTTAAGTGAATTGATACTACAGTGCAAAAGAAATGGCATTTGTATGAAATATCTCTGGGGTTACATCTGAGCGATCTTTCGCAAATGTAGTCTAAATTTAAATAATGAACAGTTTTTTTTTTATTATTATTATTATATACCCTACAGCATGTAGTGTAGTACCTTTTAGTTTTTTTTTTATTCCGTTTAATATATTAAAAATACATTCAGAAGTAAATCTTGCCGTCCAGATTTAATAAACGAATCGATTTTGAATGAAAGATTTGTTTTAAAGTCATTATGAAATCGAATTTGATCAAACTCATAAAAGTTATATTGATTCGGCTTACGAACTTATTAAATTAGTCACAGATTTCTACATGAAAAATCATTTTTTATCCAACAAACAGTCAAGGAAAAAAGTCTACATGCGGCGGAGTTTGTAGACGCAGATTTTTTTAAATTTAAAACGGTGTTATCTCGTCCTTTAAGGCAGTTACAATTAATTGTAACCTAGTAGTTATTAGAAAAAACAAAAAAAAAAATTAACTGATGTAAGTAGACTTTTTTCTGTGACTGTAGATCCGTATTTACAGCTCTTTATCTGTTTTAATGATTCATTGCGCCAAGATATTGGACATGTGACATAGATCGCTTAAATGCAATGACTTACGCAGCAGGTGTATATCACTTTTGTTCTGCCAGTGTCGGAGTGGGAATTAACCGGAATGTCTGCCATTTGGTTTACCCTTTTGGATAGCTAATAGGAGCTCGTTACTTGATGTCAATCCACCAATCTAGATCCTTAAAATTTTCAAAACAAATGATTTATGATTTAAATTGAAGAAAGTTAAGAGGGATCGTCAGATTTATTAGATCTCACAGTGGTGTGCCCAACTGAGTGTGATTGCATGAGGAATCAGCTCATGTTATCCTAAAGCTTTTAGGCCTATAATCTCTAAAGGAAAAATATGGCATAACAACTTTGATGTTTCCATCGATGGAATTAAACTCTCTTCGTTTCAACGCGTTTTTTACCAGGTTTAACAACAATGTAGCGTTGTAAACACTCGCCGCAGCTAGTCCGGAGAGTGTGCAAGATTCACTGATTTTTGAAATTTTTCTTCCATTTTTTCTAAATCATAGCGTTAGTCTTGCTAATATCATTAGACTCGAAATGATGCAGTTTGTTAAAGTTTTGACAGGAAGTCGCACTGACGAAAGGCAGTGTTGGTTTTATGCATCTGAGAATTGGAAAACTACAAAACGTCTGTTCTGTCGTTTGATCGATCTTGTTTTATTTCCACATGTTGCAGAGTTTGGTGGTTTGCAGTGCAGAACATATTAACTGTCAACGTTCTATTACATCAGCTGACATTCTTTCGTAAGCACTTGTAGTTTCGGAAACAGCAAAATATTGTCGCATTGGTTACTGTTGGAAAGTTATGAAATAATCTTATATTTCAGTCAGAAGTGTGATGAGGATAACTTTCCAAAACGTAAGATTCTATTATTTCAAATGTATAGGGTGGGTCAGCTATCGGTTTACATTTGAATCATCAGTTATTTCGAATCCAGCAATACTTATACCATTTTATTCTGTCACAAAATCTCCATCGAACGATTAATGCTTGAGCAAGGTTGGTATTCATTACGCCAACAAAAAAACGGCACGATTATGTCGATTTTGCCAAAACAAAAGTCATCTTTTCGGGCGACTTCCTCTCAGAGTTTTTGCCAGAAATCTGCTATGAAAAGTTTCTCAAAAAAATCTGTCGTTCGGAGTCGACTTTAAACTGTAGGTCTCACCACTCATGTATAAAATTAACACACACAACATAAATGGTGTGAGAAACTAGGCCGTAATCCTAACTGAAAGGTTGTAATGGCCAATTATGTATGTATGTGGGTAAGCAAAGTTGCCGTATTTGGGGCTTAGAAAACCCACAAGTGGACTGCTTGGTAAAACTTGAGGAGTAGAGGCATCATTGGCCCATATTTCTTTTAAAATTAGGACGGTACAATCATTACGGTCAATGGTTATCGTGCCATGATAATAGATTTTTTGTACCCGCTCTTCATGGCATTGATGTGAACGATGTTTGGTGCAACTTGCCACATATCTCATGCCACAATCGATTTATTGCGTGAAACGTTTGATGACCTTTTAATTAACCGCAATGGTGATGACAATTGGCCATATTGACAATTAGCTGCTTATTCGCTACGTTGGACTATTTTCTGTGTGGCGGCGTTAAAGGAAGGTATTATGTCGACAAGCCAGAGCCAATTGAGGATTTAAAAGCCAACATTTGTGATGCCATTGACGAGATACAACCTCATACACCCAACAAAGTGCACGAAAATTGGTGGGATCGAATAAGGTACTGTGAGGCCAGCCTAGGCAGTCATATGAATCCATTTCTAATCGAAACAATTGTTCTTTACAACAAAAAATAAATAAATTTTTAAAAATTTAATTTTTGAATTTGCCAACATCGTGATCCATAATTATGCGTAGTAGCTAGGCGCACTATACAGAGATAGCCATTGCAACAAAGGCCTGTAGAAGGGAAAATGCTTTAGGATGACTTTAATCTTTTTATCGAAAAGAAAAGAATATAATCGAGCATACAACAACATAATTTCGTTTTTCCCTTTAGTCAGTTTGGAGTTGCTTTGGAATTAATACAATGGCAGATCGCTATCATTAAACAGCCGTACTGGTTATGTTATTTTCCATTAAAAGAAAAAGCTCAACTAAAATTCGTTGCAAAAACATTTCTGTTGATTTCTATTACGTTTCTATTTGGGAAGAAAAAAAAGAAGAAAAAGAAAAACGTAAAAACGTAAAAACGTAACAAATTCTTTGCTAAATGGCACGTTTTGCAAATGTCCTTCTAAGTTTTTTTCTCTTTTTCTTTTTTTTTGTATAGTTTTTCAAATTGCTTTTGTAAATATTCTAAACGTAAAAGCATGTGATAAATGACAATTCATTAAATTTTTCTCATGTCATTACAATGCTACAATGAAATAGATTTTTATTTTCATTTTCATTTCATTTCATTCGCATTCATTATTTTGCTATGCTCTGTGCAATTTCAATTGAAATTAAAAGATTTTTACGTCAATTGTAGTCTTCTGTTATGCTTTAATTCTATTGAAAATTGTTTTGTAATACATTGTGAAACTATTTTTAAACATTTGAAATTCGTGTGAAATATTTAAAAAAAAAAATTGAAAATAAAAAAAAAAAAATTCTTTCAGGTCAACAGAGATATGCTGGTTCGTAATAAAAATTTTTAAGCAGAATAACACACCTTAAGCACAATTCATTTACATATATGAGAGGCATTATCATTTTTTGTATTTTTTGTTGTTGTTGTTGTTTTTAAAGCCTAAAAATTATTACTTTAATCTGCCTTGAATTTAAATGCAAAATTTTAATAAAAATAATTGCCATCTTAAGGCATCTTAATTTTTGCAGTGCAACAACCATGAGTCAGTTTTAAATGCTGAATTGTCATTAAATTTTCATTAAAAAAATATTTTTTTCTCAATTTTTTTTTATCGTCTTATTAAAACCTCAAACTTTCACCATGGTCTTTTATCATGGCATGCTTCATTTATTCTTTCTCTCATTGAAAATTTATAAATTTTATATTTTTATATATTTTCTTATCATATTATCATACAATTAAAGGTCACACTCACTATTAGATTTGCCTCATAAAAACCGGTTCTGTGGGATTTCATATCCATATGAATTCTCACCGTAAAATCTGGTACTCGACAATTTAACTATTACATTTGTAAAAAATTTATTAGAAAATTCAATGCCAACTAAAGGCGACCACACCCAACACCCACACCTTAGCTATTTTAAATTGGAGGTCAACAAATTATTAAAAATTCTGTAACAATCTGTGATGATTAACACACGGTTTTATTGCTTGCAACTAACGCGTATACAAATAAATTACATTGTGATGACGCACATGTTTTAATATTTTGTTAAAGAAATTTTGCAAATTCTTAGAAAATTTCAACTTGTATAGGGTCTTTCATTCAGAGCTTCATGCCTTTAAATTGAACAAACTGTATGTGCGATGTCGTTGACATTTTTTGGATCTTTGAAAGTCCTATTGGTAGCATTATGTGTGAGATATAACAGGTTCAAATATCCGACACGGCTTTTCTGTGTTGTGATCATCCGAAATGTTTAATTTAACATGATTTGAGCGCATAAATAAAGCTGAATTTGATCGATAGCATGGGTTATGCTGGCTTCGAAAGCAGCTGTAGTTTGCAGCTTAAGAAACCCCCACACGAGCAACCCTAAAGGGGTCACCTCGTAGGATCTCAGTGGCTAGTTTTCTTCACCTCCACGTGGAATGACTACGCCCTTTAATCGACCAATGCTACATGAGCTGCGTACCACGTAGCGCTTTCCTGTTGAAAGCACATGTCTTTGGTGTACAAATCATTCAACTCAGACCAAAAGAAGTTAGTTATCAGGGATCTGATCAATGTCGTCCTCAAAGAAATACGAAATCATAAAGCTGCCAGAATAAAGTTCACTCTAAAAAGAGATTTTTTCGTGACGCTTTTACATCCTATGTGGATTGGTATCGTCCCAGATTCGACAATATTATTCGAAAATAGGCCGCAGCGCTGAAGATGAACTTTTCGATAAAAATTTGGATCATTTGCCAACTGTTCCAAAGACCATTCAGCAAATACACATCGTCGTCTACGGGCTTTTATCTTCCTTACCGAGGCCATTTAAGTAATCCGCAAAATTGTAGTGTGCGAAAGATTCAATTCTTATAAGCATCGCTCAGTCGACTGCCGCGGTTTGTCCTGCACAGGACAGCACACAATATTTTTGTCTTGCAACTTGTTTTCTATTGTGCTTCTCTGGAAGAAGCAGCCAACTCCGGCAATCATTAAGGCTTAATACAGAAAACAGCTAGGTGGAGCATACAGTCCGGATTACGGCCGAGCATCTGACACCGCTTATGTTGCGTGTGTTAATTTTATACATGAGTGGCGGGACCTGCAGCTTAAAGTTGACTCTGAATGACAGATTTTTGAGAAACTTTTCATGGCAATTTTATTTACTCTCAGAGTTTTTTCCAGAAGAAATATTTTTTTCATATTTCGTTTTTGTTCCCTGACCGTGGATTTGAAACCTTAGCCTTTCGTCTAATAAGCCAACATGCTACCTACTTGACTATGGCGACTTCAATGTGACTAGGTGACTCCAGCTAGGTGAAGCAGAGCAATGAATATGCTAGAGTTACAGATGCTTATTTCTCAGTAAAGATTAATTAATCGGTACTTACTACCATCCGAACCACTGACCAAGACACCCTTATCTCGAATATTGACTACTTTAACGTAAATTCAGTAGAAATATACGCCACTGACTAGAGTTGGATGGGAAAATCTTGGACTTGGGCAAGCTTCAGAGAAGATAAATTCTTAGTTCTTTAGCCTTGAACGTCAGTAATGGCTGTTTGTTTAGTAAAGTAAGTTTAATAGTGTAAAAATAAAAACTACTTGTGCTTATCATCTGGGATGTGATGGTGGCATGGACCTTTATTTAGGTGTACTATTGAGTAAGAAGATGACGCTATTACAGTGTGGATACGGCACGTAAGATGTCCGCAATGAAATAAAATTGTCATAATCTGTATCTTAACATCCAATACCTTAATTTTTATGACTGTCAGGCCAGACAAATGTTAAAAAATGTTATTGAATAGTGTTTACACAACATTCAGCCTAATGAATAGATGCCTGATGGCAAGTCATTATAAAATTTCTTTTACTTGGGTGACCCATCACAAGGATAAACTAGTTTATTGAACATGATATCATATGATCAGTGTTACTTTGTTCCTGCATAGACCAGCATTAACCACAATTCAAAAATGCGATCCGCTTGTAAGAGTTGAAATGATTAATGAATGCCTAAGGCCCTGGGTAAGCGTGTTTTCTATGTTTTTGTGTAGGCCACACTTGTTTTCATATGATACTCCTGACTAGATATCTTACAGAATATCGTAACTTTTCGAACAGTAAAGGTACTTTGTAGGATTATATTACTGATTAACAGTTATTTCCTAATATTCATAAAAAATGTTAACAGAAAATCAGATAACATAGCTTGAAAGCAATTGAACATGTTCTTTCTAACATGATGTTAAGAAATATTTTTTCTATTTTTGAAAATCAATTGAGTTCATTAATTTTTCTCTCTCTACTAAGTATCAAAATTAAAACATATCGCATGATCACAATTCGTCAAGCGTTCAATCACAATCATTAATGGTTTCTAAATAAATCGATAATAATCATTGAAATCTCAATAAATCAAATTTATTTCTAATGACTCTTTAACGTAGCCATCAATCGTAAATAGAGGCTGAAAAATTTGTACAAGAAAAATTAAAACTAAAACTAAAAAAAAAAAACAACAACAACAACTACAAGAACACTAAATGAAATTAATTTTCAATCAACGGCCAAGGCAGAGCAGTCAGTGAGTGAATGAGTGAGTGAGCGATACGCACCAATTCTTATGCGGTCACTTGTTTGTTCGTTATTCGTTAATTTTACGAAATAAATCATGAACATGGCACGTGATCTAAATTTAAAAAAAAATACCACATACTCGTACAGCTGAACTGTAAATTATTTTTTAATTTTTATTATGAATTTATTATTATTTTTTTTTAAATTTAATTTGTATGTGTATGTGTATATGTGTGTGTGTTTTTATGTAACTTATTTAGTTTATGTTTTCATTTGATTATTTTGTTTTTAAATTTTGTTTTTTGATTATTTTTTTTTCTTCATTTCATTTCATTTCATTTTATTAATGCACAGACAGCGGGTTTCATTTAATTTCATGTATTTTATGGTCGTTTATGTTTTTAAATGCTTTATTTTTCTCTCTTTATTATATTAATTGTGCAATCATTTAAAAATTGAGGCAACTTTGGAAAAATTTACAAAAAAAAAAAAAAAAATTCGTTTTTAAATGCAGACAACATTTAATAGGCCGCTAACTAAACTAAGTAATCCCAAAAACCATATTGAAAACTGGACACAATTTAATTAATTTTTTTTACGTTTTTATTTTTTGCGTTATACAAACGTTATACCTATTCAATCCAAATACATCAATAAGTGTTATCTCTTACGTTTCCATTTTATTTTTAATTTTTTTTTTATTTTTTTTCTCTTAAAAATCAATTTAGGCCACTTACATTTTTTAATAAATCTATTGCATAAGATTTTATGAATATCATGCATTCATGCATTTAATTTTGCTTGGTACTGTATTTAAAAATTATTTTTGGAATTTTTCTTTTTTTTAATAATTTTATTTAATTTATTATTATTTACTCTATTTACTGCCTTTATTTCTATATTTTAATTATTATTTTAATTTGTTTCGTTATGATATTTACAAACAAAAAAAAAATTTTTTTTTTTTATTTCACTTAAACATGCCGCCCGTGCAATTTTTACAAGCCAACTAATTTCCCCAAAAAATCTCTTTCAATGTCAATGGCATGAAAATTGTTTTTTTCTTTTGTTTTGATTTTCAAAAGAATTTTGCATTTAAAATTTACCAAGTATTGCAGAATGTAAAGAAAATACATTTGAAAACAATGAGAGAAGAATAAATTAGAGTGACCATTAGTTTATTGAAAAGTTTTAATAATTTGCCAAGAGTGGTGGCAATATTGTTGTTCTCTCGATAGAATTATTTTTATAGTTTCAGTGAAGAACACTGTCCATATGCAAAATTTGTTTTATTTTACATCTCAAGGTAAATCACATGAAATACGTAATAATTTCTATTTTTATTTTTAAAATGTTTAAAGAAATAGAAATATTGGTTCTTGTAACAAAACACCTGGTCATTTGCCAAATATTGATGATTAGATTTCAAAAATATCAATACCCAATTCCCTCATTACCACCATATGCTATAAAGTACTAGGTAAGTAGCTCAAAAAGAAGGAAACCAACCAAAGGGTTTATGATCTCTTACCTATTGGCCTACACTTCACCCATTACGTCGACATGTTTTGCACGCACCATATTTTCTATAGCATGTCTGCCATCTTGTACCAACTTTCTTAGCTTCTTTCGTTCCACTCCTGTGAGACTAGTTACTTATGTCTGGCATAGTGCCTTCTCTGAATTATCGAAATCTAGAGTTTACAAAAACTGGTCAATGATATAAGAAGTGCTACATAGTTTCTATATCTGAACACATGCCTTACAGCCATTATGCTTCAGGCATAAGCTCTCTATACTCTAGCCACCTTTATTGAGTTCCAGTCTACTCATGTTTCTTCCTTTGCAATTCGCTCTGTAGCATCGTTGTTAAACTAAAGTCTTTGTAACATTTCGTGGCATGGTTTTCAATGCACTAAAAAGTATTGCCCTGATCAAGCTTATGTCATGTATTACGGATTTTCAATCACTCTCTGATGTTTATGCACTAGACACCCTCATAATACATAATCATAATCATGCTTAAAATAATTGTTAATTGCCTTGTTACACTCCAGAACTGTCCTCAATTAATTTTTTCCTCATTTCCAAATATTCTTAGATGATTAGACATTAGACAGCCCTACAGAGCATACCCTGCCATGACTGAAGTAATTGTTAATTGCCTTCTTACACTCCAGAACTGTCATTATTCCTGTATTCCTGGCTGTTATTGTCCTAATTGTCATTGGTGTATCATTAAATATATTTAAATCGCCTAATGTGAAGCTTAGACAAATTATCCATGCATAGTCTGTACATGCTTCCTCAATACACAATTCATTATAAAACGTTCGAGACATGTCGACAAATCGTAGCGTTTCAGTGTTTCAGTCTTTTTTCATTTTTCAATTTCTAAATCTACTAGGATGTCATGGTTGCCTTCATAGCTCAATACTCTGCTGTGACGGCGTGCTTAAATAGACTCTACTGTAAAGTGCTTGTTTTGATGTTCAGAGAAGCATTTCTCATTCATATACTGCAGGACAAATTATTTGTGGATTGATTCGAAAAGATTTGTCATAAATGACGCACTATCATCTAACCTGCAGACAATCTTTAAAGCGATACGTGTTGAAGATACGGTTTGCAAGAGCTTATGCATTAGAATGGCATCACAGGACACATTTTGTATTACATTGGCACTGCCAGTATGGCAGCACTTATTCATTCAGTGTCATTTTACATCGAAAGAAATCCAATCTGCCCACAACGGAGATTTACTGGACTTCGGAGAGTGAAGAAGTAGGTGAGTTGGCACAGGTTGACGATTGTTTTCTGGTTTTCGCTTCACTCAGAAAAGTTGTTGCAGACGATGTTATATTCCAGACATAATGGCATTAAGAGTAACTCCGAATAGACCTTGTCCTTTTTGCTTTAGATTCTGCATATTCCTAAAAGAAATACCAATTCAGTTCATTCAACTGTTTCTGTTAGTTTCTCAATAATCTGGCTTTCGGCGTCGACTATAAACTTTACGTCCCGCCGCCTATGTTTCAAATCAACACACACAACATAATAGGTGAAAAGCTAGGTCGTAATACGGACTAAAGGGTTGTAATGACCAATGAGTTTACACTCAGACTGTTCGGCTTTAGGAGACTTATACCCACACATACATAAATGAACACCGAAATAATCATACACATAAGTCAACACTTTCCTATTTGCTTTCAACGGCATAGAAAAATTCTGTTCACTACGGGATATATTGCCTCACAGAGGAGAATATCCACAGTATCAACAGACCATACACATCTTTGATGGCCCGAAAGAAACTGAGAGCACATGACTAGGATACTTTGCTACACCTATCATATAGATCGGACCGTGCACCTTCATGACCTTTACTTAAGAGTTCTGAACTAAAAAAATAATGCGTTTTTTTTGGTAAAAGTGGCGAAATGTTATCGTTTTAAATTGCACATTTATTGGTCTAGTAAGCCTCATTTCAAATATAAAATAAGAAAAGTTTGTTTCATGTTTGATTAGATTTTTAATTGAATTTTTTTCAAACACTAAATATTATTACATGCCCTTATTACTTTCGATTATTGGCAAAAAAAAAAAACAATTTGTTTAAACAAATTGCTTATATTTTAAGAGAGAATTGTACGATAAGATATTCAAAGAAGTTTGGGTAAGTAATTGTTATGCCATTAATACCAAAACAAATCCAAAAACAAAAGGCTAATAACATAACAAAAAAACAAAAACATTTGAAGAAAGAGTCTTTAAACATGCAATTACTTCAAGAGTATAATAAACTTAAATAATTGCAGAGATACAACAAATACAAGAACGGGAGATAGAAAGAAAAAAAAAACATAAAACACCAGAGCCCATCACAGCGGGTCATTAAATGATGATGATCTTGAACTATTATTCATTATTCATGGGTAGGTAGGAAATACCAAAAAAATAATAAAAAAAAACAACTGAAATATATGACTAAAGAATAAACACAATATAACACAAGTTTTGAACTTACAACCCGTAAGAAAAGCAACAACAACAACAACAACAATAAACGAAATTGTTAAATCATGATCATTTAAGATTTTACCTGGTTGGCTGGCTGGCTATATGGCTGGCTGGTTTGCTTGTTTGCTGGCAGCCTTATTGACTGCCTATTTCTTGGCTAAGCAGTGGGTATTATTATTATTGGTACTTAAATTACTGACTATTTTGGCCTCTGGCTTTACAAAAAGAAAAAAAAAAAGAAAAAAAAAACCAGCAGATACCTACGTTGTAACAAAAAACAAAAACCAAAATCCCCTGCTTAATAACCCAGCATGATCAGCAGCTTAAACTTTTCTTCTGTTGAATTCAAGTATTTTTCAAAATTGAACCATTAATTCACGTTCACAAAACAAATCAGTTGGTCTGATGCTTTAGGGTAACCAAAATCTGATATCGAATAAACCCGGTTTGTCACGAATAATGAATGAGGTTTTCTTATAAAAAGAAAAGCAAATTTTAAAAGATTTTCATTACAATTGAAAGAAATCATTTTTACAATCTAAGCGAAATCTGATGTCCATTCAATGCCTCTATGTTTAGTGAACGATTTGAATAAATAATCTGTTGTCATTATCTGCTATAATTTCTTTAGCTTTTTTGCATGATATAAGGCTGTTGCTATTCATCTTAATCTTCTTATTCGGTTTTCGTATGAATTTTCCAGTCATGCAGGTAATTGTAGCAACAAATTCTAGAATGCTAGGGTTGCCATCTTTTGTTGCATAAAAACAACAGTTTTCTATGAAAATGTATTGGCATGTTGCTCTAGATAGTGTCTCTCAGAAACTTTTAATATTTTGGGCTTAACAATCTGCAGCTCTGTTCGTTAGTCTTAAAAAAGCAGAGAGTGATACATTGTTTATGGGATGTTTGTACTTAATCTTACTAAAAATGAAATATTTTCGATCCTACCACATATTTTCATTGATTGACTCACTAGCCGTGTTTCAATTTTATATCACGATCAAATTTTACTCGAGTGAAAACAGGGAATAATAAGGAAACCTTGATAAGTGACTTACAATAGGCTTTTAGTTGTTAAATATCTTTCATTTAAAGTGTCATTCATTTAGTGAAAGGTTCACTATGAATTGTAAGGAAATGAATCGTTTAACAAAGGCAGGATGTGTAGAAATAGTTAAAACTGGAAAATTTTCTATTTTCGACCAATGCATAGTTCTAAATTCGAAAAGTAGAACCAATTTGTAGCTTAATTCATATAAAAATTTCATTTCATAAACTGTAGATATTGTAGTCGTTATAATTGTCCATAATCCAGTCCAATATGCACAGAAAGTTGTCCATTGCTGTCGTGTTAGTGCCTGTTTCTACTTTAGTTTGATAATGCCATTGAAACTGATGCTGAGAATATTGTCACTCGAATAAAAATAAATGAAAATAAAAAACCAACAAACAAAATACACACATCTTACGGTAAACGTTTGTTATATCGCTCCAATCGTCATAAGACAGCTTCTTAAATCTGTAGATCGTAGTCAAAGTGAAACTGTAAACACTGCAATGGATATAATTAACACACACAACGGCAATGGTGTGAAAGCCTGGGATCGTAATCCTTATTGAAGACTTTTAAGGGCCAAGTAAGTTAGGATTTGTCAAATGAACGATCTTCCAACAGGAATTTCTGCCCTCATAATAAACACCATCTTGTTGAATGTTATATAGGCTCTGGATTAGTAGATCTAATTTGACGCTAATTTTCATCTAAAAATCATCTGCAGCAATTAGGTCTTTTGCCGGGCGAATGAGTACGAAAACAAAAAAAAAATTCGCATTTTGATGGCATCAAACCAATTGCGATAAAATTTACACCTGAAAAGAAACTGGCAGCGTTATCGCTCCATATTTCTCCAAGACTGACGTTAGGCAGGCATTCACTGAAATTGGCGAGCATCAGAAGTCGAAGTCGATGATTATTATGAATTGGATGATCTGGACGCCAAAGTCATATAGTTTCAATACAACGACGCTCCTAGCAACACATCACGTAAAGTTTATTTAATGTGGTCACCGGGATCGTGTGATTTGACCACATTATACTTTTTCTTATATACTTGGAGTTTGCGAAGAGCAACACAACTGATAACATTGGTCAAATTTTATATTTCGAATGCTCTTTACCTAGAGAATCCGATGTCACATCGATTGGTCTTACAAACGAATGAATGAATGAATTTCGTTGTTATCTCAGACATACTTTGTTTCATTTCAATTTCAACAAGTAACCGGTTATGGAATCGATTCTTGTAAACCATAATTGTCTACGTATACATCTTTCAATGAAATCATATTTAAAGACTGAAATTGAAAAACAATTGTTTTCTGCTTTTCTGAGAAACATTTTTGCAATGTGAGTAGAAATTGGCATCAATTTTAAGCATGAATGAAGATAGCCTTTATGGCAGATTCTATAAATAGTTTGTAATTAAAATTATATGATATGTGCACAATGGCTTATATATACGAATACGTACATAATAAATGAGAAATTGAGCAAAAATGTTTACAAGTTTCAGAATTGATTTCCCATGAAATCTATTAACGGCTGCTATTACACATTTGTTCCGTGGTATTCCAGTAATTGAAGATCATCACGTTAATGTTGTTGTTTACACATAAAACCTTTACACAACTTTTAACCTTAAATACTGGAAAATTTTTTAAAGAAAAATGAGGAAAAATAAATCGTAAGTTTAAAATTTTAAACATTTCGGCTATGAACGAATGCCTGCCACTTAAATGTTGTACACGGTTAAGCCATAGGTGGTGATGACTATCCATGGCCAACAATTTTGGCATATCTTTTTCAACAGTAATTTACCATTGACACTTAAAATATTGTTTTCTAGACCGACCTGCTCTCTTGTGGGTAGCTGTCCAACACACAAGATTAATTGCTCACAAAACGTTTATAATACCTTTATGTAACGTGTGGATCGAAAAAGGTCTGATAGAGGATACAGTAGTACATGCTTTCTGACAGGCTTTTGTTCCATAAAGGAGCTATAAAGGATAGAAGTAATGAATGGAAATCCGGCTTTCCCACCAATAAGTTTGGTCCAATAAAGTCCTGTTAGAGGGCCAGTTGGAAATTCCTTGAAGGGACTTAAGTAAACGGTCTCCAGTAAGTATTTCGACTGTTGAAATAAAGGATTACATACCATTATAACCATTTAGTAAAGGATTACAATTTACTTTATTATACCACTTGTGTTTGCTTGTTCTAATTTTATCCGCAAGTGGCCCGGGAGAAAATCTTTCCATGGACAATTTTTAATTTTATCTTTCAGAATTTTTGCCAGACATATGCTGAGGGGAAGTCGCTGAAGAAATATCTTTCATACTTTTTGATTTGATCAGATGTCTGAATCTGGATTTGAACCCATGGGCTGACTGTCTAATAGGAACTAACATTAATACCGTAAGGTCTGAGGTGCGACATCAAAGATTAATGGCTAGAAAATGTTTACTTCTTAACACTGAAATGGGGTTATACCTTGGTAGGGCAGAACTTAGTAAACTCCTTGTAACTGGCCTTTTAAATTTTTTTTTTTTTTTTTTTTTTTTTTTTTTTTTTTTTTTTCACAGATTATGCTACAATGTTCTTGCATTTTTCTCTCCCAGTCAGATTTCTGGCAAAATCTCTAAAGAGTAAAAAAATGCACATGAAAAAATTTGCTCCAAAAATCGTGTCCGCTCGAAATCATCT
>QOCX01000298.1:61951-82060 GCA_005959815.1 Sarcophaga bullata | reverse complement strand
GCTCTGTTTGCTGCTCTATGTTTTTTGCTTATGTGCCTAAGACTTTGATGAATGATTCGAATCACTCGAATTATTTATGAATATTATAAGTATTTCTATCAATTAATGAATCAGAATGAGTATGCGTATGAATCAAACATATTTTTGTTTGAATATTATAAGTTTGATGTCAACATTGTATTCAAACTCATTGCAACATGTACTTTCAAATCAATGTTGTATTGAGTACGAATGAATCAGAATAGTTAAATTTCAACATTGATGACTCATTCATACCTAAAATTTCATGAGTGCTTATGAGTAGCGAAAAAACGATTCATTGCTGATTTCTGATACTTACTTACTTAAGTGGCCATTAATAATCCGATTAACAGATTTAGATAGATCCTTCTAGGCGCCTCTGCTTCTTGCACGCCTTCGTCAGTTGGCCACACTAATCGACAGATACCCAAATGTCTTCTCTAAATGGGTTCTAGAGCAGTTAGCTCGTAAAATTATCTTCAACGATGAGGCTGATTTCTGACAAACAATCAAAGTTGACCAATATGGAATGCTTCCAAGCCCCTTAATATCTAAGAGCATTCAATGCATGCCGAAAAAGTAATTGTTTCATGCGGATTCTGACTGGTGGCATCATCATTAAGAACGACGTTGGCCAGGCAAACACTGCCAACGGCGAGCACTGAATTGAATGATCTTATTTAAAATTATTTAAAAATTATTAAAAATTTAATTCATTAGATGGACCAGGTAACTCATAGTTGCCAGAAATCAGTGTTAAAAATGTGAAAACTTTTCTTCCAGATTATAATAAAAAAGATGCCAATATTTCGGTCTTGTGCTACCATTTAAAACTCTCTAGCGCTTGAAAGAACGCCTCATATCAAACCGATTGGGGTATACACTTCTTATGTGTACACTGATGTCCCGAAGTCTATTTTGAAACCATTCGAAAAAGCTTTTAGAAGAGGCCGAAAATACTTATAAGCGCCAGTAACGTCTCCAGCCCTATTAATTGTTTAAAGCACCTTTGCAATGTGGATCGTTTGTAGATTTTTATTGCTTTAGTCTGGATTACAACCTAGTTTTTAAGACTACTTACGTTGTGCGTGTTAATTTTATACATGAGTGGTGGGACTTACAGTTTAAAGTCGACTCCGAAAGATATATTTTTGAGAAACCTTTCATGGCAATTTGTATTTACTTGCACAGTTTTTGCCAGAAGTTGCCGAAGAAATATTTTCTCAAACATATGTGACCTGGGGTTTGAACCGAGGCCTCACGTTCAATAAGCCAACACCCAACCTGCTAGACTACGGCGATAACGTTATCACTGGATGGTAAATTGTCACGAAAAGCTCATATACAGTGCATACCAGTAAAAGCCATACATGCTAAGCAGAACGCTTGCAGACAAATTCTGATAATATAACCCAGGACTTATACACTGAATGTGTACCATGATGGTCAGATCAATAGCAGCTACCTATGGGACCATTGTTTGGACGGAGAGAATAAATCTGAAACAGCTCAAACGATGTTGGACAATATACAGAGACTAACGGTTGTTAGTGTAACAGTGGCAACGAAAAACCAGCAATCAAGGAACTGCATATTCTTTTATAAGAAGGATCATTTTGTGGCATACAGATGTGTACAGAACAAATCTGGAGACAGTAGTGAGAGCTTTTGGTACCAGAATGGAATATTTCGAACCCATTGAGAAACTTGCGGGTTGAAGACGAAAATGTATGCCATCGAAAGATATCCTCAATTCAACTTGGATAAAAGATACAAAGTGCAGAATATACAGTCATACATAGACTATGGCGGCTTCACATTACAGAAAATTGCTGGACGGAAGCATTGTGATCATTGTGAAAATTCATGTGTAGCGGCTTGCCCAGTGGATTATAGAAAAATTTTGTTTTTAGCCTCTTCCCTGCGTATGTCAAGTGTTTTTGCTTCACAAACTTTTATTTGTTACTTGTAACCCAAACAAATTCACATACAATGTTTAACCTATTTTTCTATTTCTAATACATCAATTCAATGTAGGCATAGGGAACTTTCCCTTGTAGGCTTGTAAATTTCAGCAGATTGTCTCATTTCAATTGATAAATTTTTTTTTAAAGAAAATTCCTATGTTTTCCTGATAACGAATGCATGAGAACATTTTGTTAAAAATTTATAAAATTTAAATGCCGATACAATATCTAAATGTTTATTGTTATTGTTGTACAAAATTGTTTTTCATCATTTTTTATTGTTTGTTTAAAAAATTCACAGAAAAAAAAAAGAAAAGAAGGAAAAATTGTTACGGAAATCAATATTTAAGCACGTTTTAATTATTCAATAGTTTTTGTAAAAATGTGAAGAAAAAACGTATGACGAATATTTGTTGTTGTTGTTTATTGTATTTTGTTTTTTTTTGTTCTAAATTTTTAAAAAATAAATATTTAAATCAAGTTTTTTGTATTTATTTTGTAATTTTATTAAAATTTGTTTGTTTGTTTTTTTTCGCATTTGAATGTCAAAACAAATGGAATTTTTGTTTCAATTAAAAAATATTTTCAAACTGCATGTGCGTACATGCTTACATAGATGTTTACATATAAACAATATTATAAAAATAAATAAAATATTTAATTACAAACATTCTGGGAAATATAGTCTTTAGAATTACAGGGTGAAACAGTTGTGAGTTAACATGTGACATAAATTAACTTCAAACTTTCAAGATTGAAGGAAAATTTCTTTTTAGAAAAATTTTTTTTATTATTTGTTTAATAGTGTTCTAGTGTATTAAAAATATTACAATTTGACTTGCAAACCAATGTAATTATAAATAATGATTAAGGTTAAACACATTCTACTTCAACAGTACATGAGAATTAAATTTTTGTTTACTTAACCTGGCATATATGTTGCACGCGTAAGTTGTGTATTTGTACTACCAAATAAATTTTGCATAAATTATTTAAAATTCTTTTTTAAACCAAAAATAAAATAAAAATAAAAAACAAGTTAAATTATTGTACATTGTTGCTGTTTTTGTTTTTTTTATTGTTTGTATTTTTTTGTTTTAATGATGTGCACGAGAATGCCAGCCAATGTGTTTAAATTTCATGCTTGCTGTTGTTGTTATATTGCATTACGATTTATTTTCTACACACGCTCTCTTATTTTATAAATTTATTTTAAAATGTTTATTTTATTTAATTTTTCATTTTGTTTTTATTTATTTATTGCGTTAAACATTATTCAGATAATAAATAATTCGTGATAATATTTTATAAATAAGAATACAAACAGCGCATTAAAATTGTGATAAAATCATAAAAAAAAACAAAAATTTTGTCTTCGTTTTCATTTTTCATTTGGTGTGAAAATGCATATTTTGGTTTATTTTCTTGCTTTTTTTATCTTGCTTTAGATACTTAAAAATATTTCAAGTATTTCTTGTCATGTCCAATTTAATAACTGGCAGTTATTTTGTTGATAAGAAC
Organism: Sarcophaga bullata; assembly: GCA_005959815.1. Classification (NCBI taxonomy): domain Eukaryota; kingdom Metazoa; phylum Arthropoda; class Insecta; order Diptera; family Sarcophagidae; genus Sarcophaga; species Sarcophaga bullata. The sequence continues at coordinate 78,551 of QOCX01000298.1, read as the reverse complement.
TCACTTTTGTCGACGTAGTTTTGAAAGCAAATATTTACCCGAGACTTAGGCATTTGATTTAAGTACTGTTAACATAATTAAAAAAAAAAATAAAATCAAATAAACAAAAAAAAAAAAATGAATTGCCAAATATCCAGGTATACGGCATGTTACAGCAGCATGTAGATTTTAAAATATATTCTGGCCAACTGGATGTATGAATGGCATTCTACGCAGCCAAGCAATTCTAAAAATGAAAAAAAAAAAACATGGAAAATCTATAAATCGCATAGATCGGGTAGAATTTGGCAGATGGCAAAGACTAGTCCTGCTAGTTAAGAAAATCTCACAAGAAAAAGTCTAACAAGGTCCAATCACAAAATCTCGGTAACCAGTTCATATCACATCTACGTTAGACGGCTATGACTGCAAATAGATCGAGTACGATACGTAGTTCTGTTGAAACCATATGTTGTTGGTGTTCCTATCATTTAATTCAGGACAAACGATCTTCATAATCATGGCAATGATGTCTGGATAAGCATCTTTTTCAAAGCAATATGAAACGATTACGCCGCCAATACAAAATCCTCAGAAAACAGTGACTTTGTCGATATGCATTGTAGCGCTTTTGGATCTTATGTGGATTAGTATCGTTTCAAATTTGAAAACATTTATTCAGAAATAGGCTTCATCGCTGAAGATGATTTTTTTTCCATAAAAATTACTAACAATTGCCAACTGCTTCAACGTCTATTTAGTGATCACACAACGTTGTCTACGATTGTTTACCTCCACCTTTAAGTTTAATTGAATTTTGTAGGCTTAAAGGTCCAAATTATGACGCTATATTCGACAACTTGTAGTCGAGTTCTAATGACTGACGTGAACTAATTTGACTAATTTGGAGTATCCTGTATATTTCCATAGACACCGATGATGTTTTCATCAGATCTTGCGTTTTGTCAACACTACAGATGTTGGTCAATTATTTACTGATGCAATGGAATTGAATTTATTCACTACATTGAGAAAAGTATCGTTTGTATCATTGTATCGTTGTATCGTTGTATCGTTGTATCGTTGTATCGTTGTATCGTTGTATCGTTGTAATCGTGTATGTTTTGATGTTGTATCGTTGTATCCGTTGTATCGTTGTATCGTGTAATCGTGATCGTTGGTATCGTGTATTGTTGTATGTTGTATTGTTGTATTGTTGATTTTGTATGTTTGTATTTTTGTATTGGTTGTATGTAGTTGTATTGTTGTAATTGTTGTATTGTATTTGTATTTGTTTGTAATTGTTGTATGTGTTATTGTGTATGTATTGTTGTATTGTTGTATTGTTGTATTGTTGTATTGTTGTATTGTTGTATTGTTGTATTGTTTTAAGTTGTTGTATGCTGTTGCATGTTGTTGTATGTTGTTGTATGTTGTTGTATGTTATTGTATGTTGTTGTATGTTGTTGTATGTTGTTGTATGTTCTTGTATGTTCTTGTATGTTCTTGTATATTGTTGTATACTGTTGTATGTTGTTGTATGTTCTTGTATGTTGTTGTATATTGTTGTAAGTTTTTGTATGTTGTTGTATATTGTTGTAAGTTGTTGTATGTTGTTGTATGTTGTCGTATGTTGTTGTATGTTGTTGTTTGTTGATGTATGTTGTTGTATGTTGTTGTATGTTATTGTATGTTGTTGTATGTTGTTGTATGTTATTGTATGTAGTTGTATGTTGTTGTATGTTGTTGTATGTTGTTGTATGTTGTTGCATATTGTTGTATGTTGTTGTGTGTTATTGTATGTTGTTGCATATTGTTGTATGTTGTTGTGTGTTATTGTATGTTGTTGTGTGATGTTTTAAAAAATGGAGATAATCTGCTGAATTTTATGACAGAATAGAATGACATAAGTATTGTCAGATTCGAAGTAATCGATGATTGATGATTGAATCACCGATAGGTGATCCATCCTATAGAAGTCTCTCATTCACTTTATTATTACTTATTGTTAATGTTGTTTTGTTCTTGAAATTGTAGAATACCTAATACTATCTCAATTATCAAAATGTTAGTCAGTCAGGAATATGAAAATTTTGCAACATGTTGTCAAGAGTTTGCAAGGTAAAGGCGTGTGTCTCGATACTGGGATGTAGAAGATATAAAAAATACTTCTATATACGCATGTGAAATATGAAACATTAATTGCAAGCCATTGAAATAAAATTCAATTGCCAGCCTGTCAGTCTTTAAACATTTTATTATACTTTACATACATACAGACATACAATCTCTTTTCATATCTACTGTATACACGAATGTATTTGTACAGAGATTTAAGCAAAACATGAACACTAAAAGAAACAACAAGAAATGTTAAATAAATATTAATGAACAAACAGCAATAAGAAGAAAAGTAAAGACGGTCAGTGGCTTACGTTTATAAAACGATTCTTAAGTATAAAAATGTTTCTTTTAAAAGCCTGTAGATCTGGACCTCACACATTTCCCAAAAAAAAAAAAAAAAAAAAAAAAAAAAAAAAAAAAAAAAAAAAAAAAAAAAATTCACAATAAATTGAAAAATACAATCGATGATGAAAATCATTTTTGACAAACAAAAAAAAAAATTAAAGAGAAAGAGAAATAAGATGATATAGAGAATAAAGAAATAAATAAAGAGATTTTCTTTATCGATAAAATTTTAGAATATAATACAGCACACACATACATAGTCAAATTATTTTAAAATACAATTTAAGCAACAATTTTTTTATGGCTTAAATCTCCTCTTTTTATTTTGAAGCAAGAATTTAAGCAGACAGTTTTTGTTTTTTTTTTAATGGAATATATAAACATGGCAACTGAACTGCACTGAATTGAACAGAATAGAATAGAAGAGAACAAAACAGAACGGCTTTAATCAATTTTCAATCTTTCAATTCTATTCAATATGCAGGCCAGCTAAGGGTTAGTTAGGCAGGCTGTTTTTGTAAGACATCATCGTAACAAAATGTCTTTAAAATTGTTAATGCAATTTAGACAACAACAATAACAAGAACTTAACAAGCAAGTTAGTGAGTCAGTCAATTGTTTGTCTTTAAAGACGCCTTCCAGTCGTTTAGTTTAGTTTCAACATCCATTGTAATGTAATGGAAGAAAACAAAAAAAAAAAAAAAAAGTACCAACATTGTATTTGATTTTGAAATTCTAATTTATTACACTCTACATACACAAACACAAATGGTGTTAATATAGTACATACATGTATACACACATTCATACATACATGCATTACACACAATACACACAACATAGCAATTCGAAAGTCGGAGCATGGCTTGATGAGGCAGGTTTGACACTTGCTGCACATAAAACGGAAGCCGTTTTGATAAGCGGCAGGAAGATAGTGGAGAAGATGGAAGTGACCGTTGAAGGCACTAAGATCGAATCGAAGAGGGCCATAAAATACCTTGGGAGTGATCATCGACGACAGGTCAAACTTTAAGGAGCACGTGAAATACATCCGGCGAAAAGGCATCTGTAACCCAGGAGAGCACTGATGAGGATGATGCCAAATATTGGAGGACCCAATCCATTTAAGAAAAGGATAATTTCGAGGTTGTAACCTTGATAATGTTATATGCTTGCCCAATATGGTCGGAGGCACTCTCCGTCGGGAACAACAAGGAGGAAACTGGCCTCGGTGTATCGTCTAAGTGCGATCAGGCAGATAAGTGGCTTCAAATCAGTTTCTGATGAACGCGGTACTGGTAATCGGCAAAGACAATACCGTAAAAAATAGTGGCGGATAAGATGAGGCGGATATACTTTCGCCGTCTCGATTCAACCGGGACAAATAGTAGCTATAAGAGCGGAGGAGCAAGGACTTCCATGACCAAATGGCAGTCACGGTGGGAGAACAGTTTAAAGGGGAGATGGACATTTCGTCTTGTCCCTGATATAACCCTTGGATGGAGAACAATCATTTTTGAGCTGAACTTTTACTTGACCCAGTTTCTAACTGGTCATGGATGCTTCAGAAGTTACCTGCACATATTTGAACATGATACTTCCCCTATTTGTAGATGAGGAGGAAGATGCGGAGCATATTCTAACATGCTGCCCCAGATTCAGATGGTCCGGTGAATCGAGTTTTGTACCAATCCGGCTTTTTTGGAAGAGATGATGAATTCTAGGATTCTATGGAGACAATATAGCCAGAGAATGCTGAAGTTATGCTAGAACTCCGAAGGTTGGAGGAACGAAGGCGAAATTTAAATTAGTAGGATAAAGCTTTAAAGCTAACCAGCCTCCGCGAAGTAATACCTTACGGCAGTCCCGCGGAGGGAGAGTGGTTGAAGTGTATAGGGGGTGTGGTTTAGTACGTAGGCACTAGTGATGGTGAATCGTGCACTCTTTTGTTGGAACAAAAGTGTCTTTCGAAGATTCCACCCCACCGGCTCAAGACATACATAACATACATACATACATACATACATACATACATACATACATACATACATACATACATACATACATACGTACATACATACTACATACATAGCGTACATAATTGGTCTTCAATCAGGATTATGACCTAGTTCCTCTCATCACTTATGATTTATGGGTGTTAAGCACATACATGATCGGCGGGACATACAGTTTTTAAAGTCGATTCCGAACTACAGATTTCTTTAGAAACCTTTCATAATTTTATTTGTCTCTCAGAGTTTCTGTCAGAATTCTGCTGTAAGTCTGAAGTAGCCGATGAATTATTTTTCCATACTTCACTTTGTTCGAGATGTCTGAGCTGGGGTTTGAACCGTGGTCTCACGGTTTTTTTCCGGATAGTCAAAGCTTTGATTGTCACTAGCACTATCCAGTTATTGGAGTAACTGGCAAACATATTTACTATGCGAATCTGTCATAAAGGAGTCATTAGATCTCTAATGATTGTTTACACAAAATCCATGATTGTTTAAGAATTCTGGATGTCTCTGGATGAAATGGGAACATGGCCAAAAAATAAGGTCTCTCACAAAAGAAAAAAAATTAAGTAAACTCGTTTTCCCTTTTTCTGTCTCTTCAACGACGATCACTCAATGGATGGGTTAGAGGGGGAAAGAGCAATTGGTTTGTAATGTTTGGCAGGTGGTCTAGGCCTGTTTATAGACGGTGTAACAAAGGTTGGCTGCTGGGCTTGAATAAGGGTCAGTTTAAGATTAGTTATTGTGTGTAGCTGAAAAGGATCTGGGAACAGCATAACAGACGGACTATTGCAGAGGGTATGTTGATATGGGAAGAGTTGAAGAATATCGAACACCTCCTCTGCAGCTGTCGGCGCCTTAGTAGTTGGAGGTTGAGACAGAATTTGCTATGGGGTTTTTTGAGGGGTTTTGAATTTTTGCGGCGTCAAAGAGCCGATAGATTCATTATTAGTTGGCTGATTGAAAGTGCCAAGCTTTCAATATTTATAGTCGTAGCTCTTGCTTGGTGATGATTTTGCTTAGTCTGTATATATTCCGCGCGCTTCCTTAATTCTCTTATTTTTCTACATCCACTCTGTTTTTTCCTATCTCCACTATATTCTCTAATCCGTTTAGGCTCCTTGAGTTTCGGGTACTGTATTTGTCTCAATTGCAAGTACACGTCCTCTAACCAAAACCTAAGCCTATTCACTTGTAGAGAGACCAGACCAAACACACATGTGGAACAAAGTGCTATCTCACGAACCTTGTAGCAACTTTAATGCTAAACTGACTTCTAGCTGCACATGCCCAGTAATTGGTATCAGTTTGATTGTAGCTTACTTTATTATTCTATACAACCTTGTTCAATCATAAATTATTTATAAAACAAAAACAAAAACAAAAGCCAAAAAAAAATTAATTCTTTTGCAAAAAAAAAACAAAGAAAAAAAGCATACGAAAGTAAACACTCTACAACACAATATGGTTTATTTAAACAGAATTTTAAAAGGCTTTCAAGAATTCTTGTTCTTGTTATCGATGATTGATTTATAATAATTGAAAAATATACTCGTCATTTACAACTGACTGCCAAGCAGACAGCGTATGTTTCTTTTTAAATTTTTTTTTCTGATTTTTTCTGATTTTTTTTTTTTTGTCTAAAGGAATAAAGAAAGAAAAATTAAATTTCAATTCAATTTTTGTATTCTTTTATTGTGTTCAGTTTGTTTTTTCTCTTTATTGTTGTTTTTGTAAATTTTGTATTTAAAAATCGTATTGTCAACATTTAATGAATGAATTGGAATTGGTTGGAAGTGGCTTTTAGTTCGTTAGACATTTGTTTGAACATTTTCAAATCAAATAAAAAGAAAACCAAAGAAACGATACAACAAAAAAAAAAAAAAAAAAAAAAATAAAAAAAACGTTCTTCAAACAATTGAGTTTCAATTGTTTTTCTGCTGATGACGACTGAGACAGTCAAGTCAGTTCATTATTGTTTTCTTGTTTGAAATCTTTTTTTTTCTTTTTTTTCTCTTTTTTTGTTTTTTGTTTCCTTGTAATTTATTTTTGAATACGAATACGAATAGATTTATTTTTATTTAATTTTGTTTTGTTTTGTTTTTGTTTTTGTTTTTGTTCTCTTTTCCATATGGAATTCATACAATATGCCATACACAAAGCCTTGTATTATGTTCTTTTATAGTTTTAGGCTTTTTTTCCCCCCCTTTCATTTCAAAACTTTGTTTATCAACTTTTGTTTTCAATGGTGCTTAGGACTCCGAATTGATTTGCTAGGGAATTGTTGTTAATATTGTGTGTGAATTCTTTTCAGTTGCCATTTATTTCTATGTTACTGCTGATACCCATTTGGCATAAACTTTGAATTCGTTTCGTATTTCGCTTACCCTCTCAATGGTGGCTTATTTATTGTGTAGCTGAACATAAGAAAAAATATTGTTACAAAAGCATATTCATAATGAATAACTATTGTATTTTCAATTTCATATGTTTTTTTTTTTAATTTTAATAAATAACAATTAAGTATTGTTTAAATTGTTTAAATATGTTTTACAATTGAATGAAACTGTTTTTAATATTGAGGAGACGCATATTAATCTTTGAAATTTATGCAGACTGGGAATGAGAATACATCACGTATGATCCTAGTGACAGATGTAAGCAATCTAAGCTTTTTCTAAACCATATTACAATTGACAAAACTGATTGAGCGTTGCAACACCTCTAAATCCAATGAAAGGATTGAAGAAGAGTGAAACATGATGTTAGAGAATCATGGATTCACTCTAAGCGAAGGGTGTAGAAGAACTGAAGAATCCTATGCTCCTATATTTTTAGGTCTTTCATTAAACGCTTCTTACCTTTACATATGCTTATAAAAGACCTTCCCAAAGCTACAGTTCAACACATAACCATTGGGATCATGGCTAATTGCACGAAAAAGTGTACAAGATGACTTACGCAGTATGATATCGCATATAAACTTTTATCGAAAATATTTTGTATAACTCCAGTAGTATCGAGTTTTTCAGTAATCATTTCCTATCTTTAAATTTAAGAATTTGAAAGACATGCCACTCTTGGCTTATGTTTGGCATTGAGAACCGCTGTACATCTTAGTCTTAAGAAAACTTCACAAGAAAAAATCGAAGCCGGTACAAGACATTCGTGCTCTCAAATTGGTCGTGAAGAATATCAAATGTGACTAGGCTCTGTGGCACGTAGCATTATCTTGTATAAATCTTTTGTTGCTAGTCATTCAGGAAAAAGTGATGGCCAATGTCATACTCAAAGAAATTGCAACTAATGATGCTGACAATTCAAAATTCCCTCCAAACAATGACTTTTTCGAAATGCATTCGATGCTTTTGGATTTCATAAACCCATTTTTTTAGAAATGACCTTCATCATGATAAATATTACGGAGCGATTTGAAGTGCCTATGCCTTCTGCAAACCTGTGTACTTTCAATCTCCAATCGGCTAACTAAATAGTATAGATTTGCAACATTTTCCGTGTTTATAAAGCCGCATCGAAAATTGTATCCCAAATACATGCAGTATTTTGATATCAATCCCTGTCAAACGAAACCTAATTACAACAGGTTTTTGCAAATTTGATCAAAGCAAACTAATGTGTACTCTTCCAACAGTGACTTCCATACTTGTTGTTGCTGTGTATGTATGACAAATTGATTGTCATATGTTCAGTTTGTTTTGTCTAATGACCATAGACGGACATAGCATTTAACAACACATGCAAATAATAAATTTAATGTATGGACAATGTACTGCTTTGCCACTTTTACGATCACAATTATCATCGTATTGAGGGAACTATTCACAATGTAGTGGATGAATTCGTATTCGACAGAAGACAAGATCAAACGAAAATATCAGTATTGTCCGTTTGTCTGTGAGGCTATCAGGAGAATCAATGACTTTCGAAAGCTCCAAAGCTCTAATGATTTAATATAGTCACTGAATATTATACTAGCTCTTCCCCAAAATACTGAACTTATAACCTTGCCAGTTGACTGTTGTGTCTCTAGACGTTTTTGAGTCGATTTACCAGATGCAGACCGTGCTGTCGGCCATCATTTTGATTTTGATCTGGAATGACAGAGTCTTGGTCCAACCATTGTCGCAAATTGACGGGGTTTTTATGGTGAAATAACGGCTCAGAACTATCAATTCCTTATTTTTTTGTTTTTTTGACTCACTTTAAACAACACTTTCATATACGATTCATGTACGATATGCGCTATGAAAACGCCATAGTCTAGTAGGCTTATTAGACAAGAGTTCATGGTTCAAACCACTGCTCAGGCATCTCAAACAAAATAGAAAAACAATTCCCGTTTCGAACATCTTTAGGTTTCTTTCATTCAAAATTATTTTTAGATTTGTCAATAACAGGCTCTATGTGCCATCGATTACATGCATAGTCGTCCGTGCAAACCTGTTTTCAATGGTGGATCCTACTTGCGGAAAGCCAAACTTTGTCTTTAGCAATCTAAGAACTTTTCAGCCCAACTGTTTGAACATTTTATACGTTAAGATGATTGGCTGTAGTTGTCTTACTTCTTACAATTCGTGTAGGGGCTGTTAACCATTCTCTGCAAATTGGTTTTACAACAATTTATGATTTTCCATATGAAAAAAATAAGAGTCACATTGTTGTTGTTGCTGTTATTGAAGATACGTAAACATTTGTTAAATATGTACATACGTATTGAATTTTAAATTGATCAGAGTAAATGTTATTGACTCAGTGCTTGGCTGATTGGTTGACTGACCACTGACTGGCTGTTACTTTAATAAGTTTGTTTGGTCTCATGGTTGACCAATTTAATATTGTCGATATGCCTGACTGGACAATTGTTTGGAAGTTCAAACCACGTAATATATTTTGCTTTTGTTGTTTGTGTTATTTGTGTTATTAGTCGTCATATTCTTTTTTCATTGTGTAAATATTTCTTTGGTATTGTTTATGCCCGAATGGTCAATTATGGCCACAAAGAAAAACAAAAACAAAAAAAAACAAAATATTTTCGAGTGTGAGACTAGTATGTGGTAAAATTGTAAAAATATGTACAAACGAGCTTGTTTGTTATTTGTTTCGTATGAATTAATGAACATTTTTCTTCAACTTCACACTTCAGTCATGCGAGTAAACTTTTGCGCTGCATATTCGTATGTACAGATAGGAAGACTGAACGGAAGAAATTACTGAGAATTTTAAGAACAAAAACAATTTTGTAGTACAAAATTATAAAAGCGTCTTTGACATCTGAAGATGTCTACGATTTAGTAACCAACTGCTCCAGAACCCTTTACCTTCGTTCTCTACGGTCGTCTATGGTGATATGACAGATATAGCTTCAATAAGATGGAAGTTATCAGCTGTTAAATTTCGAAAGTCCCTGTTGAAGTTGCTTTAATAATTCCCTGAAATTTGTAGCAGAAGAACTGTATGGTGTGGCCTTTGGTTTTCATGCCAGAAAATGGAGAAGACTTTACAATACTTTTTGTCCGATCTTTGTACCAAAGAAAGTCGAATAGACTTTTCCAACTGTGCAGCGAACATCATGGTATCAGAAGATGTCTAACAGCCTTCAAACAAAGGCTCATCTAACTTGATTTGCTATCCAGTGGGGAAATACTGGAATTGGCATGTGGATTTAAATTTTTAATATGTTATGAGCCTGTTATCCAGCCAAGTGTAATGGATTTCAATTTAAGGATACAATGATACTTGGAAGTCATTGTAGTCTAGTAGGTAATGTGTTGGCTTATTACTCGTAAGGCCTCAGTTCAAACCTTAGATTGGACATGTCCAACAAAACGAATTTTGAAAGAATATTTCTACGGCCACTTCCTTTTAGTCGATTTGTGTCAAAAACTCTAAGAGTTTATAAAAATTGCCATGAAAAGTTTCGTAAAAATTTCTTGTCCAGAATCGTTTTTAAACTCTAGATCCCGCCACTCATGTATGAAAATTAACACACACAGCATATGTGGTGGGAGAAGCAGACCGTAATCTTGACTGTATGGTTGTAATGACTAATTATGTATGTATGGATGTAATGGGACTCGCATAAATTTCTTATTTTTTTTGTTAAAATTATTAAGATTGCCTTCAAGAACTATGAACAAAAAGTGACCTCAATTAAGTAGCAAACACAACCAATTTTATGCAGCAAATATGAGCATTAAATGACAGCCTTTATGTTTCTTTTAAACTGTCAAATTTATCACACTACCTACGTGACTTCATTCCAAATTCAAATTTCAGCAACACCATCATTATTCTGTCATCGTTATCAGTCTTCCCATGTACATAGTCGCTGTGCTGTGAGTATGGAAATAGCTTAAGAGGCAATTGTTTTTGTAGCAAAACTTTGCTTTGATACTTATTCCACTGGCGGCAGGAATTTTTCTCTTTAAAATGGTTCATTGGCTATATATTCGTTGTGTGTGTGTGTGTGTGGATTTGCTTACCAACCAACCAACTAAACAAACCATTCATCCATCCGTTTGCCTATATTTTGGTCTCTGAAAGGTTTTCGGAAAAGGTATTTGCTTTCTTAGTTTAATATTTTATGTTAATTTCTTTAAAGTTTATTTTCTTTTTTTGTTGTATTGTATTTTATTTCATTGCTTGTTGGTGTTGTTATTGTTGATTTTCCTTCTTTGTTTCATTATTATCATCTTACATTACTTTGTAGTCTCTCGAAGTGTTAATTTGATATGCAAATTTGTTTATGATCAGAATTTTTTTATTGAATTTATTTTTAAAATAAAAAATTTTTTTTCTTTTCATTTCGTGTCTTTTGTTACGGATTGTTTACAAATTAATTTTGAAAAATGATCTCAATTATATGTATGTACGTATGTATGTATGTATGTGTAAAGTATGGATGGTATGGCATTGTGATTGTGGTCGAAGAAGTCAAGTAAGTAGTGAAGCGTAATTTATATTTAAAACATGTGAGAAAATCGATATTTATTCAATGGCCTGCAAAACATGCTTTGGATTTTGATAATACCAAACTCAATAGATGGCAAAGATAGTAACAGTTGTGGTAATAAAATCAGGCAATGCATTGATATTTTTCCAGCTGTTGTCTTATTCCATGTGTCTATGCACTTATTTACTCTTCTTTTGCTAATTTATAGACTGTCCTTAGCAGAACATTTACTTTAGCAGGTAGATTTTAAGGATTTTTATTTAGATTACGAGGAACGATGAATTTTATGATATCGACCTGTTGCAAACGATGTATGCAATTATATACCAGGCATGTAACGTCATCGCTGAAAGGTTAAGTGACGGGGTACAAATGGTTGTAAGTAGACTTAACGATAATAAGATCTCAACCAATGACAGCATGAAGATATAAACAGTAATTGGTAGACTTAAGCATAATTTTATCGCAACTATGGCTGGTTTTTAGGTTGCTCAGGTCGAAAGAGAAAAACATATTTCGTAGGCGACTTTCTTTCAGCAGATTTTTGGCAAAAACTCAGAGTAAATGGAACATACATAATTGGCCATTACAACACTTCAGTCAGGATTACGGCCTAGCTTCTTACATCACTTATGTTGGCGGAACCTGCAGTTTAAAGTCGACTCCGAACGACAGTTTTTTGAGAAACTTTTCATAGCAATTTTATTTATTCTCTGAGTTTTTGCCAGAAATCTGCTGAGAGGAAGTCGCCTAAGAAATATTTTTTTTCTATTTCGTTCTGAACAACCGAAAGACCAGCCAAGTAGCGGCCTTTCGTCTAGTAAGCCAACACCCTACCTACTAGACTACGGCGACTTTGAAATGAAAATTGCCATGAAAAGTTTTAAAGAAAAAAAATTTATCGTTCAAATTCGTCTTTAAACTTTAGGTCCCTTTGCTCTTGGACTTTGATGAGAATTACTCACAAGGCATCGTAAACAATCGATCAACGATCGATCGCAAAATCTAAGGAAATCAACCCGCCGCTGCCCGTGACAGTGTGCAAGAGTATCTGAAGCCGACAATTCCTCGCTACTAACTTATCCATTCACATATCGTTGTGAATTGACAGTACAAAACTTAATTGCAACAGGAACTAAAGATAAACAATCATAGGCAACGACATGTATGCACTACTTTTCGTCGAAAAATCATTTTGGGCAAGGAAGGATATTTCAGGATGAGTCGATACGTGAACAAGCAAAAAATTTTTGAATTTAGAACGTTACCAATCCATATTACATCAAGGAGCGTTAAACGCAATCTGAAAAAAATCACTGTTTAGTGTGGATTTGTGAGCATCATCGGTCAATATTTCTTGCAGACCGTTGCTATCACTGCCAATGGCAAACATTAGAGGTTAATGATTGCCACTTCCATTTGAATTGTATTAAATGATCGGAAGACAAACGATATGTGGTTTCAACATGTTAGCGCTTTAAGCAATACAGCACATAAAGAATTGCACATTCTGCACAAGCGATTTTAGTTCAGGGTCTTCTATCGAGAAGAGATCGTCTGATTGACCTTTTCAGACCACAATTCACGAAGGCTCTCTTACCATCTGTCAAATTCAGTGTGACTTGTGCACCAGAGACTTGGAAATTTGTACGTTTCGGAAGGGATTCATTTAAAGAAACCATAGCGGACATTTGGTGTTAAAAGGGTTTTCAAACGAATAAAAAATGTCAATGCTAACTGTCATACACACTTTGTTTTATTTAAATTTGAAGATAGGAAAAGCTTAAGGAAAGACTCGATACTACCGGGGTTATATATTATTCGACAAAGGTGTACATAGCACACTTCTTTAGTCATGTCGTTCCGATTGATTTTGTGTTGATTGTTGTGTTGGGAAGCCCTTTTAAAACAGATATTATGACAGAAGAGAGATACTTTTCGATTCGAGAGTGATATATTTAGAATCCAGCTGAAGAAAATAAAAATATAACGCCGAGTTAAAGCTATTTTTAAACATACCTCGTATATTGAGATAAATTTTTAATTCTTTACATGAAGACAAAGGCCACCACATAATTTGTAGATGTGATGTGATGATGATGTTATGATCTGTCAAATAACATCACTTTAATTAAATAATTAATCAAATTCAATGAAGAATGTTAATTATTTTATAGAAGTTGTATGTGTTAGCTGTCATAATAATATAACGTTGCTCTTCTATCATTATTGCCAAATTGGCAATTTGATGTTCTTGTAGTTGTTGTTGTTGTTGTTATTGATTCAACAAAAGCCATAATTTATTAAAGAATTTCTGCCACTAGTAAGCTCCACGTCACACGTGGCATGCATATGATTATGGTTGTGATTATAGTCAGTAAGTTTATAAATCTGTTTGGTTTATCGACAGATGACAACTGATAATGTTTGTTTATTGCAACAGTGCGTCGTTGGTGGTGGTAATAGTGGCATTATGGAATTTCTCTTGCCACAAATTCGCTGTAACCAATCAAATGCTTCATAATAATGCAACAAAAGTAATACGAAGACTACAAAAAAAAAAAAAAAAAACGTAAACAAAAGGGGATTTGATGGGAATGGTGTATGCCGTATGTGTGTGTATCGAGCATACACATACAGTTTTTAAGTACTTGTAAACGCATGTGTAAGCTACAGACACATATTGTGGCATGTTATTAAAATACAACACGATGATGATGATGATGTTGATGATGTTGATGATGAAAAACTAGTTAAAATGAATAGTGAGAGTAGATTTCTCAAAATATACAAACAACGAACTGATTCACTAACTGTCTGACTGTCTGACTGGCTAACTGGGAAACATTTGATGAGGTTTTATAATGTCCAACTGCTTAAACGACCATACGTTGGTATGGTAGTGGTGCTGTTGGGTGATGGTTGTGTTTGTTTTATTCACATTTGGATGTTGATGATGCTGCTGCTGACACTGATGTTAATGGCTGAATGATGATTTCAAATATTTGTTATAAAAAAGGAGAATCAGAGTCAAGTGCTTTTGTTATTGTTTGTTCTGCTCATCTATTTCTCTTAGCGTTTCCATTTCCATTTCCATTCCTATTCCCCTTTTTCCATTCAACATCTGTCCGTTTGTCTATTGTTTTCGTCTATACCAAGCGTCTGTTTATTTATTTAAGGCCACGCATAGAGTGTGAGGAGTATGCGTGTGTGCGTGTGTGTGTGTAAGTGATAAACGTACTTGTAAAAAGTGATGAATTAATGTTGCATGTTGATGGCTAAATGCATCCATATGTACTATTCTAGCTATATGCCTCTGCCTCTGCCTCTGCCTCTATTGAAATTACATTTACGGGTTGGCTGCCTGTGTGTGTCTGTCTATCTGGTGTGGCTTACTGTTGGTTGTTTAGCTGGTTGGTTTGGCAGACTGGATTGTTCAGCCAGCATCATGTTATGAATATAAATTTGTGTTTAATTAATAAATAAAATACAAGTTTATGCACGCCACTTGATTAAGAAAACAAAAAAAAAAAAAACAAAAATTTAATTGGAATTTTCATGTTAATCCATAGAAAAAAAACCGCTCTTGAGAATTATCGCTTACAACGGGTTTTGGTGTGGCTGTTTGGGTTGTGCTAGAGTTGAAACATGTAATCAGGAAATCAGCCAATAAAATAAATGAAATTCAAGACGAAAGCATAAATTAAAAATCGATAGTAATCTTGAATACCCCGTTCTAGGATTAGTAGCGTGAGAAATTTAATCTTGTTTTCTAAACATGTACTGCGATGATCGACAAGTAAGAGAAGAAAAATTTATAATGAAATGCATATGAATTGTAATGAATTAAAGTCTAATAATAATAAGATTAACATTAGAAAAAAAAACAAAAACAAAAACAATTAGATTTGCTAAAAACGCATATCATGCTACAATAAAAAGCACAGTGAAATAGCACAGTGAACACGATATGCTTAGATTCCAGAAATGAAACAAAACTTTAAAAAAAAACAAATTTGAATATGACAATTCTTTAATTAAATATCGTATCCTATCTTCTTGACCTCTTGTGAGTTATCGTAGTCTAGTATTTAGGTTAGACGCCAGACTATAATTCAAACCCCATGTCTGACATCTCCAACATAACGACATTCCATAAAAAATCTCTGAGAAAAATAAAATTGCCATGAAAAGTTTCGTAATTTCGTTCCAATCATTTAGCCCTTAGGACAGGAACACTTTTGCCACATTTTATTCTTACAAAAGATATTAACGCAGCAGTGATATACACGTTTTTCTGTGATGGTGAACTCAAATCACAAAGAGTACATACTTGAAATCTGAGCTGTGTTAAACATAATTTAGGAGAAAATAGGTACGTACAATCTCAGAGATTGACAGTTGATAACAGCCTTTTGCTTGAACTTCATTCTGTCAAATTAATTGTCACTTAGTTGAATATAAGATGTTGCCAACTCTACTTGGAATGAATACAGCATTCAGCATACGACATATAATCAAAATGTGTGTTCTGTTCGTTTACTGAACATACCGAACTTAAAGCTCCTTTACGATCATAATAATCTTTCTATCTCGTATCCCACTGATTAAGTACAACACCATTCCCGAACGAAAATCAAAAACATGTTGTATACATCAAACTGCTGTTTGTGAAGATTGTGCAGCAAAGTTTGTGAAGGCAAACAATCCCATCGCTCTCACAAAGAAATCTGATTTCTTGTAGCCCATGAACTTGGCAAATTTTTGTCTTCAGTTGAGCCTGCAAACCAGGCATAAAGTTTTACTGACCTAAAACCCGAAGTAAAACGAACATAGACAAAGGCTTGTGTTGTTTGGAAGGGTTCTGAAACAGTTGACAAAAATCGCAAAATCATTTTCAGCTATGACGCTCATTTCAGAAAGAATAGTTGCTTGCAAAAAAATAAAATTGGGGATCCAACAGCATCAAATGCATTCTAAAATAGTCACAGTTTGGAGTGGAATTTAGATTGGCAGCATCATCGGTCAATGTTACTTTAAGAACAATGTTGGATAGGCTAATACTGTCAACGGTGAGCACTATACTAAATAACAAGGTCACCAACGATATGTAGTTTCAACCGGACGGCGCTACGGCATGTCACATTGGACATTTTTCACGAAC
>QOCX01000298.1:31803-47471 GCA_005959815.1 Sarcophaga bullata | reverse complement strand
GTTCATCGTTCTTTTTTTTTTTAAAGAAAATAAAACATGTGCTGTGCTACAAAAATTTTTTTTCGCTTTGTATTTCAAAATTGTTGCAGATAAAAAAGGATTTGAAATAAAATGCAAAAAAAAAAAACAAAGAAAACAAAAAAAATAAGAACGAATGATGATGACTCTACTCTCTTAAGAAACACCCAAGGAGTTCTCATAAGTAGTTTATGGACGAACGCAGTGAAGGCAGATTCTGTAAAAGGAAATAAAGTTTGTTGATGGTAGATATGGCAGTCAGGCAACAAGATGATGTAGTGTTATGTTGCATGATGCATTGCTTATATATACATAGTTGCTATACTCTACATATGTATGTATGTATGTATGTACGTATGTATGTTTTAGACAACATGTCGTGCATTTCTATTTGATATTTTTTTTTCTTCTCCGCCTGTAAATGTGTTTCAAATAGCAGAAAAAGAAAACAGATAAACAGAATCGAAATGAATTACAAACTAAAGTGCATGTTTTCTTATAATATTTTTTGTCTTCATTCTTGGCAAACTTCACAACCGCCTCCAGAGCACAAGCAGTCCCAAAGGACTTTTCTTGTATTACATTTCTTATACAGATTTGCTGTTGTTCACTGTTTGTGCTGCCTTACTCTTAGTTCTTCGTTTTTACTACATTCTTGGCTTTACCTTTAGGTTCCTTGGAAATGGTTTTTGAAAAAAAAAAGAAAATGAGGGAAAACAGAAAAAGAGAAAATAAAAATGATAAATTTTTGCAAGGAAAACATTCCATAAGAGTAATGATATTTGCCTGCTGCCTCTATTACATCTCCCTCTCTCTCTCTCTCTCTCTCTCTATAGGAATAGGAGAAAAACTTTTCTTTTTTTCAAAAAGAAATTGCAAATGTTTGTAAGACATAAAGAAGAAATTGTGTAACTTGTTCTGTAGAGAAAAAAAAATTGTAACACAGGAAATGACTTGGAAGCTTAAATGATGACAAAGAGAGGAAAAAATACACTCCAGCACATACAACTTCAAAAATATTAAGAAGAATAATTTGAATGATGCATACAATGTGGGTGTGTTAAAAAAAATCCACCTGGAGCAGTTGGCCATGAATTTTAATATTCATGGAAAAATCATCTTCAGTAATGAAGCCCAATCCTGATATCAAATCAAACAATATGAGATCCAAAATTGCCCAACGTAATGTCCGAAAAAATTAATGTTTGGTAAGGATTTTGAAAGGCGAGTTCTTCGTTCCATAATTCTTTGAGAACGGTGGTGACCAGTTAGTACATCACTGCCTGATTTGGATATTTTAAACACCCAACGATGTGTGGTTTCAACAGGACAGCGCCATACAACTGAGGAAACACACTCGTGCTTTCGAAATACTCAATTTTCAATGACTCTCGCGGTATGGTGGCACGTTAAATTTTTCGCATACACCTGTGACTTAAGAAAACCAGAGGTTAGGTCGGAGTGGTAGCCTCTAATAACAAAAAGCTCAGTTGAGCACGCATAGGGGCCCGTTGTGACGCCACAGGTGGATGCAGTCCCTGTACTGTACAAGTTCTACCAAAGCTAGTGAAGAGGAAGAAGTCGGTCAGCACAAGGACTGCACTACAAAAACACGAATTACCCCATGCCGGAAAACCAGCCAGAAAATTTAATAAACGAAGCTATATCCTTAACGTGAACAGATAATATGTCCGACAAGAAATGGAGAGCCGAATAGCCTATGTCTACTCCTGACAAAGAAAGTGGATAACAGCCTCCTCCTCCTCAGCGGATCTACACGCACGGCAGAAATCGTTGAATGGGAGCCACATCCTTTCGGCGTGTCTACCCATAACACAATAACCTGTAAGCATAGCCAATGTGATTAAGATAATGTCACGACCAAGTCCAAGTAATTGGTTGGTACGCCTTCTGTCCATCAACAAAACCACAACTAGAGAAAAAGTCTAGCATAGTAGAATCTGACATTATCTGTGGCCAATTCGCTTCATCAACACATAATATGGCCATGCTACCAATTGCTCTTGCAAATTATCAATGAGTGTGTTGAAACCACTTGTCTTTGGCGGTCAGTGACTTTTTCGCAATGCGTTGGACGCTTTTGGAATTCATGGGTAATGAGTATCGAAATTCATCCAGAAATAGGTGGTATCGCTGTAGATGATTCTCCGATGAAATTAAGCATCAGTTGCCAACTACTCTAGATCCCTCAGCAGACTGCTGGGAAAAACTCTGAGAATAAATAAAATTTCCATGAAAAATTCCCAAAAATCTGTCGTTAGGAATCGTTTGGGTTCAATAGGAGAATTTTAATAAAACCTGGCAAACTATATGGCGGCTGAGTTAGCAGAGGGACCGTAAGTTCCATCGCAATAAGTACTTTGAGTTAGAGGCAGAAAAACTACAACAAATTTACAAACACAGACAGAGACTAGAGTGGAGTGGCACAAGCCTGGTGAACAACGGACTTCGTAATTTTGATTTTATACTCCCATATGTTCTCATACTCTCTTTGTTTCATTTATTTATCATTATATATGTGATTAATGTCCTATTGCATGTCCTAGAATGATAGGGTTACCACTAACGTTATCTAGAATAAATGAATTCTGTGAAAATGTAAAGAGTTGTGAAAACATTTGAATGTTGTTGGGAAAAACTCTGAGAGTAAATCAAATTGCCATGAAATGTGTCTTCAAAAAATCTGTCTTTCGAAGTCGTTAAAAATGTTCTAGAATTTGAGTAAAATTGTTGCAATTTGGGCAAATTATGTTCCTTGTTTTACAAAAACTTTGAGAAGAATTTCATGTCTATTAAGCATCGTACGTGTGTTTAAAAATTTATTAAATTGTGCACTGATTGATTATAGTTTTTAGTTTTTACTAAAGTCTACAATTACAAACATACAACAATGAATCCGTCTTTCCCTAGTGATAGATATTACGCCCACATTGCTATTCCTTACACATTTTCATTTCTATCAACGTACGTATGTATTTATGTATGACGCTCTAATAAACCAGCATTTATTGTTCTATTAAACAAGCATCAAAGAATATTAAAAAATCAAAGAAAATTTAAAAGAAAATGTATCGCCTTTAAAACCATTTCCATTAGAGCTACACATTAAAAGTTTGCCCATATTGCAGTACAGCAATTCATATCCTTTTCCGAAGAAGAATAAAGAAATTCTTACAAAAACAAAAAAAAAAGAAATCGTTTAACTTTCTACCTTCTTGTGTTTTGCAGTTCGTTTATTTCCACTTGATCAGCATAGCAGAACTGAAAGTCAAAGGCAAGAGCCAATATCAGCCAATAACAATACAAAAATACCAAAATGACTGGGCTGCTGATGCCAGAGACTACCTCAATATACTTCGTACACAGTCAGTGAGTGTCTTTTATTAAAAGTCGGAATTCATTTCTCTCTTTAGTCTTTCTTTTTTTCTTTTGTTTTGTTTTGTTTTTGTTATCATTGTATACATATGTATGTATGTACGTATATAAGATGGTTTTTATAAAGTATACCGAAGAACTTCTTCTGTTCTTTTTTTGTTGTAAATTGCCCCGACAACGATTAATGTTTTACGACATTTTAACGTCGGCATGGCGCTTTCATGCTGTTTTTTTTTTTCTTTCTTTCTTTCTGGATCTTTTAAATACTTGGTACGCCTTATTCGAATGTTTGCTTGCTTGGCAGGCAGTCTGTTCTCTCCACCAATATTTTTCCTCTTGCGCAAAACGTCAGTCAGTCTATTCCGTGCGTCAGCCAAATTGTTTGACGATAACATTTTTTGTCTCCTTGCCTTGTATTCATGCCTGCAATATGACCGAGTGAGTATCCATGGATGTATGTACGTAGTCATGTTCGAAAATAATATTTATTCGCGTTCTTTTTTTTATTCTTCCTGTTTGCACCATAAACCTTTATGCACTTGTACGTGGATGCTGAATGGCAGGAAGTAAAAGAATGATTTCATTAATACTAGATTTTAATTGAATTTTTAAATTTATTCAGCATTTAAGTATGCCCTCGTATCTAGGGATTGATGTTGATGACCTTACATCCGGCCACGCTCGATCGGTAAACTATCATCTGCTTGGAATGTGTAACTGGGCTCTACTAAATGTTGAAGTCGTCACTTATATAATATATGGTAGATATTGATTAGCCTGGTTATTTCGCATAAGTAAGTAACGCTCTACAGCTATCTATGATATCTGCTTAAATTGTCCCCACTAGAAATAGGGAAGGATATTTAGAAGGAGTTGTAACACATTCGCGATTCTGGTCCAAGCAAAAATATTATCGAAATGAAGAGAGATTCTGACAAAATTAGATAGTCTCGGAGATCTATAATCCAACGAATTCCTGTCTAAGAACGTTTTCCTTTTTACAGACAATGCTCCACAATGACTGCGGTAGTGAATGACAGTCTCCTTCTTCCGCATATTATTTCTTTCTGCTCTAAAGATCACCTATAAGGTAGACCTCAGCAAATAACGCAACAGCTAAGATCGCATTTGACAATTTTGGCCATTCGACCTGTGATACTTTTCGCACCGCTTATCCTCTTCTAATCATTAATCGTCACTGATTGTATTGTCAACATACGTCTTTACTGTCTTTAGCCAGATTAGCTGACATATTATCGGCAAGGATTCTCTAATTACCCGACTGCCTAGTCAAGCAGGTTGAGATAACATTAGAATTTATTAGGCAAACCTTTAAGAGATTTCTTGTAGCTATTAATCAGAGAGGATCTCTTGTAAACATCTGTGCAAACATACTTATTTAACGGAATATCTCTTCCAGACTTTCGATAATGCGTGAACCAGTAAATTTACATTTAAATTCTGGCAACCTGGCACACGGAGAGTACTACTACTTACATATAGGCCTCCTTATACTAATAATCGAGATTTAAGTTCATCCTTGAAGATTTTAAATCTGATGTGTAGCGGCTTCGTGAGAATTAATCAGACAGGGATCATTGTAGATCCGAAAAGCATAAAAGAAATGAGAAGTCGACAAATCTCAAGCCTAATAAGTCAGTACACTACCTACTAGACGACGACGACATCAGTGCCTTAATCGTCCAAATTTACCAGAGAAAACAGCCTTCTCATGAAACGACAGTTGTCATCAAATATCCCACAATAAAAAATGGAGACTAATTTTTCCGATTTTGTAGACGATCAAAATCGCTTTTAAATTTTTGATATTTCTTAGTCATTCTGAGAATGATATCAAGGTATTGATTGTTATCTAAATTACCCTTGTTCTGTCGAGAACTGAACATCTTTAGAGGTCTCCAGATCTGATCTGGTATCCTTTGTCCTCGTCATAATAGCTCTTACAGGAGTAGTTGTAAGAAATTTTTAGGTTTCATAAATAAATACACACATACACAATTGAGTCTGTATTATTACCTAGCTTCTCACACGACTTCTGTTGTGTGTATTAATTTTATACATGACTAGCAAGACCTACAGTTTAAAGTCAACTTCGAACAACAGATTTTTGAGAAACTTTTTATGGCAATTTTATTAACTCTCACAGTGTTTGCAAGAAATCTGCTGAGAAGAATTCACCGAAGAAATATTTTTCCATATTTTCTGTTAGATGTCTGACCGGGGATATGAACCGAGGCCTCATGTCTAATAAGCCAACACACTACGCACTTGCTTATTCATAGCAGAATCGACAAAATTGGTTCTCTTCATTGTGGATTTTATTTTCATTAAGAAATCATTTATTTAAGACTCTGTTTCATTGACGGTTGTTTACATTGGCTGGCTCTCGTTTATTATTATGTTTTTGTTGCTTTCAATTTTTTTTTTTTTGTTATGCCGTATAAAGATGTTTGTTGCAACAATTCAAAACAACCACTGCATGTGGCATCTTCAAAGATTCTTTATATTCTGCTGTTTTATATTGTGCTGCTGAAAATGTTGTTGTTGTAATATTATTTATTTTATTATTATTTACACACAACATAAATATGAAAATAATGCTTTAAAAAGTCGAAAAGGAATGAAAAGAAGAAATAAAAACGAAAGAAAACGAAATTTTATTATGCTTTGAATTGGTCTTTCTTAAAGACAAAAAAAAGGGGAGAGAGAGAAAGAGAGAAAGAGAGAAAGAGAGAATTTTCAAGCTTAATTTTCTAAGAGGCAATGTTCTCATTCAATTGCACAGTTTACCAATTGTGAAGTGGAGAATTTCCTTAAATTAAATGAAAATATAGTCCTAGAATAGCCAAAGCCGAGCATAATAACTTTTAATAACTTTAACCATAAATTTTAAAGAAAATTTAATAGATTTTAACTGAGACTATGAAAAACAAAAACAATGAAAACATTTATAGGAGGTTTCTGAAATGTAATCGTAAAAGATTGACTATAAAAATAAAACGTTTTAAAGAATTATTTCTTAAAATCATAAATTTTGCACATGAAAATTAATTTTTGTAGAGTGGCTTACCGTTGAAATTATGAAAAATTAAATTTTAATTGCAAAGCCATAAATTTTATTTGGCACCTAGAGCAGCAGCGGTTTCTATATGAAGATGAAAATTATTTCTTTTTTTTTTTTTGATTTTGAGCACATAAAGTGTACATAAAATGGTTGTATTGCAGAGCATTTCTACCCTCAATTACGAACACTTTTCTAAAAAATGTTGAAATCTTGTAAGACCCTGTAGAATCTTCCTTTTATAATTGTCTTTAAAGCATTCCTTAACACAACCATTTGCTCATGCTTGTATGTTAAGTTACTTGCTTTAATTTAATTCAACGTTCCTTACCACCCTATCTAATATAAGCAGGAATTTGGTTTGCACAAAGTTAAAATTAAGTCACGTGACATGGATATCAAATGCAAAATCTTCCAAAAACTGTTGCAAATCTCATCATCTCTTTGCTATTAGTTGTTTTATCATCAGTAGTCGGAGGACATGATAAAAATGTTAGTGGATTTGTGAGGGGCATGTGTATAACCCAGAAGAAAATTGTTAGTATTGTTTACAAGTGTAACCTAATAATATGTATGTATGTAAACTGTACAGCGCCAAATCCCTAAAGACTGCGTATTCAACTTGACAAATATTCTTTCAAAAATGGAGATCATTTCTCATTGTTATTCGCGAATCTCATTGGAAAATAGTGAATCCTATTGTAATATTTTTTTGGGTGTATAATTGAAAGCTATCAAACAACTGTAAACTGTATGTATCTAACAAGAAGAAGATGTTCGAACCCCTAGGGCTATTGGTGCCGACATCTGTTTATCATCACTGCAAAAAAAAGAGGAGAAATGACAACCTTGTTTCATTGTCTTTTTAAAGTTGCATTTACAATTAAAAATTGGTGAGCACAGTCTCCATGAAGTTTCTTAATTTTTATGTTATCCTCTACGTTCTTAATGCAATTTTTGCTATAGCATTGAACAACCAACAATATAAAGCGGTCTTTTGACTCTAATTTTCATCACTAAATTATCGTCAGTGATACCAATCCACATAAGATTAAAGAGTGTCCAGTGCATCTGACAAGGTCAGTATTTGGTATGGATTTTAGGCACTAAACGTCATCGGGTTATATTGGCCATTTAATGAGTGTCAACAATGTGCACTACAGCTCCTGTGATTACTAACTAAATTTGGCCTGAATTCAATGATCTGGACAGTAAAGAGATGTGGTTGCAAAACAACGGTGCTATGTCATATTGGATATTCTGCAGGAGGGCATTATAATCCCACTTAGAGAGCATTGATATCGCACGATTTGAACTCGTTAAACTTTTTCTGATGAGATTTTCTTTAGATGCAGGCTTATGTGAATAAGCTACAAGCAACGAAGTTCTCAATGCCATCGGTCAAATGCAGCCTGATTTATGCACCAATGTAATGGTAAATCGGACATGTCAGATGTGGTTGTTAATTATTTTTCATTGACAGAGATTTCAAACGATAAATTGTTCTTCATTTCCATCAAGCTTTACTTAAAGTAAACGTTTTAATTGATGGTTGCATATGTCATATTGGTTTCAGGTCATTCAAGTTCTACATGATATGACTATACAAGGGCTGATCATGCTACTCTACAAATAGTTTCGTGCAGCGGATATATGGATTTAATATTCGTATTTAATATACTCCAATGGTTATTGTTTCATATCATGGTTGAATAGAATGAACGAAATATTCATTCTGTGTTGGTCTTACGTAGTCATAGGATTTTCCAATGGTTGTCATCCCTGATAGACTTGTATTCCATCAAAAGCAAGTATTCACGTCTTTAATGATTGGCATTCGACCTGCAGTAAGCCTATGCAACTGTTGATCAGTTGTATTGTCAGTTTTTACAATAGTCAAATCCTGAGAAGCATTTCTTATCAAATTCACCTGCTGGTTTGCAGTTTGTTTACATATGCTAAGCATAGTTTCGCGTTATGCTACAAAGCTGAAAACATTTTTCACCTAAGCGTGCAACAACAATACAATCAATAGAATTTCTCGACTGTTTCTTAAGAAAGTTTATGGTAGTTTAGGTTAAATTGGCAGAAATCTCAACTTACTTAGGTCGTATAAAACAGGTTTAGTATTCCCTGAAGTAACTAGATAAGGTACTATCGTCCGAACAGTATAAATCCAAATATACACTCGAAATAGCTTTTTAAATTAAAGACCTTAATATAGACATGGTGGAATAGTCCGCACTGACAATATACGCTGGTAAAAGAATAGACGTCTTAATATGAAATAAAAGCTAAGAAAGATCAGAATATCTGAAAGAAAATAGCATTAGAAAATAGCAAAGATGGAAAACTGTGCTAAACATTGGTTGAAGTCCAAACTAATCCGGCATGTTGAGAGATGAATTGATGGAACTTATGCCCTAGTACGTATATACAAATTAAAGTGGTGTTACTGTACGTAAAACTAGACACGATTTTAAAGCAGATAACAAAGCATTGCGAATAGCACAGGAATCTGCAAATCCGTAAGCGATAGGCCCGTCTATTAATGAAAAAGCAGCCAAGAGAGTAGAAGTATTATTTTTCGTGAAAATGGGGGCTTCAGTTGATAAGAATCTGACATACTTAAAAAAGTTTGGGTTTTATAGAGGCCTTTATCAAAACAAAGAAGAAAAGCTAACAAAATTTAACAGTTTCAATTGTCATCTAATGTGGTATTTATAATCACAATATTTTATTTATAATAAATGCACATCGAAAATCCGTATCAAGTTAAGTATCTTTGGTACTTAATAATTGAGAGCTGTAATCTTAGCCTTACGATTTTAAGAAGACTACCACAACAATGCTTTAGCAGGCTTCTATTGTATTTTAACACTAAACAGCAACTCAATTATCTGCCAAAAACGTATTTTACAAGGCAACCTGCCATGGGCATATCAACAAAATAAAACGTCTTCAAATTAAATTGCCTTTATAGCACTCACATGTGTATGGATTGTGGCAGCTACAAAATTCTTAAATATTTTCATTTACAGGCATTGTATACAACTCAGAATTGTAAGTATTTGAAATATACCTCTGTCTTCCTTATTGTTTTCCTGTCTCTTATTAAAAGCCCTTGTACTTAAGTCCACTGAGGGTTATGATAGCCTCTCGCTCTCTCTCTCTCTCTCTTTGTGATCTCTTTATGAATTTGAATTTGAATTTTTGAAAGATTAATTTGAAATCATGCAGCATATTGTATTTTTGCCATACAAACGAACAGTCACGTTTTTTTTTTGTAATTTTAATGACAAACAATACACGACGAATATAATGTAGGTGGTGATACATGGCATCATGTTGCTTAAATCCTATAGAAATACAGAACTTGAATGAATTTCTTTGCAACATTTTATGTTCCAGTTTCTCTATTTTTTTCATTTTTTTTTCAAGAAAATATTGTTTATTTGCAACACACGTACATACAGATAACTGATAAGCCTTTTCCCTTGAATTACACTTAACACCACCGATACCCATTTACTGTGTGCACACAACAGGAGAGATTCAAGGCGACATTAAACCCTAGTGACAACAAAAATTTGAATAAAAACGAATAGTTTGTAGAATTTCAAAAGAAAATCAAGAGTAAAGGGTGTTACCATCTTACTAGCGAATCCGAGGGAACAGTCAATCAAGTCAGTCCATGGTAATTCTTATGAAAGTAAAGGATACAACTGTTGCAAGAACTCATGACAAAAAGCAAAACAAAAAAGAAATCGTATTTTCTTTTTCTCTTTTGGTTTTGAAATTCTTAAAAAACTCTTCAAGCATAAATAATTAATTTCTATCGTTTCTTAAGGAAGAAACTTTCTATAAAATGGGTGTTTGTTAGCGTTTCTTTTTTGAAAAGAAAAAGAAAAACAAAACTCTGTGAACGTGTTCGCTTGAATAGATAAATTATTTACTATTGAGGAAGAGGAAGGCAGCTGACAATCTATTTTGCATTTTAAAAATTTTACCCTAAAAATGTCAATTTCGATTATTTTTCCGTTTGTAAATTGTGTTCTTTATGGCAGCGATAAACGAAGCGATAAGCGACAAGTAGAATCTCTTGTATTGTATACTGACTGACACATTAAATTTGAACGTGAATTAATGAAAAAAGTTTTCAAGAAAAATCTGTTTTCTTATTATCATTTATGGCTGCATAGAATTCAAATATTTTTGTTTGTTTTTTTTCCTGCAGCTGTTGGAAATGTTACTCTAAAGCTTAATAGAATGCTCATATCCTGGATATGTCCACTTGTGCCTTGTTACTACTGTAACAATACTACGTATTACTCCAATTGATAGATTTTTGCAAATATTGTATCGAGACTGTACAAACCTAGATAATATTTTTATGTCTAATGGGTGTTGTTTTTAGAGATTCATAATTTTAAATTATCAAAAACTAAGTTATTTTCAAGCCCATTTAACAGCCAGAAATTGCTTTTTGTTTAGTTTAGTTTAACTTTTCATTACCAAAAGACTTAAACCAGAGTAAAGCTTGTAAATTCCTTAAATTTCTTAGCAAAAAGTGCTTCCGTCCATCATTCACATCGTGCACATCGTTCATTGTATGGCGTAGGTAACCGTCCTTCTATGTATATGCTGCTCGTAGTGAACAATGAGCTCATCCAGTACCTTATATGCTTCAATGCATTTTCTCTTGCAATGTATATTAGTGCCTCACAGTTTCCTGGAATGTATTGTGATGATATATTTTCATCGTTATAGAAACCTCATGTTGTATTCGATCCTTATTGAGAACAAGTGTACTTTGAGCTTACATTGCTCTGTCACAACGTTATCCTGGATAGTTTGATGCATTAAACAAATCTCTTCCTATTGTAAGATTTCAACAAAAGTTTTGATTCCCTCAAATCTGTTTGATCTTAGAACGGCCTTTGCCCTTCTCTTGAGTTTAGTATACTCATTCAGATATCTGGGCACTCTCCACATAAAGTTTTTGGTCTTATCAGTGGCGTTCACGTTGCCCTCCTTTCAAATATATCTACCTGCTCTTTGCCTCGAACTTCTGCATGACCTATAGCTCAGCAGATTGTAATTCTATTTTTGCTACCTTTCTTATTCAGCTTCCCCATACTTCGATTCGATTTAATCTGATAAGACCTTAGTACTCTGATGACTGCCTGACTTCCAAGTAATATTGCAATGGTCCGTCCTTGGCAATCGCTGTAGTTTACTAGGTAGTGTATTGGCTTATGATATATGAGGCAACGATTCAGATCAGAAAAACCGAAATATGAAAAAATATTTCTTGGGCAATTTCCTCTCAACAGTCTTCTGGCAAAAAGTCTAAGAGCAAATAAAATTGTCATGAAAAGTGTTTAAAATATCATTCAGTCAGAGTCAATTTTAAACCGTAGGTCTCGCCACTCATGTATAAAATTAACACATACAACATAAGTGGTGTGAGAAGCAAGGTCGCATTCCTGACTGAAGGGTTGTAATCACCAATTATGTATGAATGTATGTTCCGTACTTTCTATCTTTTCTCCAAGTTGAATTGAGCATATCTTTCGATGGCATACATTTCCGACTTCAAAGCAACCGCAAGTTTCTCTTTGGAACCAAATACCCTCACTATTGTCTCCAGATTTTTTCTGTACACATCTGTATGCCACAAAATGGACCTTCTTTTAAAAGAATATGCAGTTCCTGGATTGCTGGTTCTTCGTTGCCACTGTTATACTAACAATTGTTAGTCTCTATATCTTGTCCAACTTCGTTAGATCTCTTTCAGATATATTCTCTCAGCCCAAGCCATGGTCCCATAGGTAGCTATTGATCTGACCATCGTGGTACACATTCAGTGTATAATTTCTGGGTTATATTATCAGGATTTGTAGAATGTAAGGCTTTTACTGAGATACACTGTGTATGAGTTCTTCATGTCAATTTACTATCCAGTGATAACATTACCGTTGTAGTCTAGTTGGTAGTGCGTTGGCCATGGTTCGAACTCCAAGTCAGACACCTCCAGCAAAACAGAATATGAAAACATATTTCTCCGGCGACTTCCTCTCAGCAGATTTCTGACCGAACCTCTGAGAGTAAATAAAAATGTCATGAAAAGTTTCTCTAAAAATTTGTCGTTCGGAGTCGACTTTAAACTGTAGATTACACCTCTCATGAATAAAACTAACGCACACAACATGAGTGGTGTGAGAAAGTGGGTCGTAATCCAGACTGAAGGGTTGTAATGATCAATTAAGTTGTGTATGTTATCCTCAGAGATTTTATTTCTATTACCTGAGACATAATCTCACCCGGAAGCTGAAAGTTTTCTTCTTTTCGTAAATGGTAATATTGTGGTCTTACCCGGGCTTATATTCAGGCCCGGGCTTATATTCAGGCACCTATGACGTATAATCTCAAAATATCTTTGAATGTTGTCTTATTCAATTCTATTTAAATTTTACTTCAACCTTATCGTTGGCAGTTGGTGACCGCTGCCAATAATTTTGTAAAGAGTTCATTCTGTAGCAGACTCCACATTAATGTTTAAAGAAGCCTACGTTAAGGGAATCTTTTGTTTCCATTGATCACGTGTATACCACTTCTATCTAACACCCTAATTATCATTGCGTCAGAAATGCTTTCAAATGACAAGAAATACACAGGTGGTCGATAACCTTCTTAATAATAGACTATAATGACATCACAATTATTTGTGTGTGAAATCCAAGCCTGTATGATTATGCGGCTTATATTTTTTTATCCTTCCTTCTTTTCTTCTTTTTTTTCTCATCTCTGCAATACTAATACAAGCTATCCCTCCTGTGCCCTCTTTAAAATCCTCTCCGTTGTGCTAATTTCTGTAAAAACCTCGGCTATTGTTTATGTGGAACATACATCACCATCTCTACATAGAATAGAATAGAATGGAATAGAATAGAATGGAATGGAATGGAATGGAGTGGATTATTTCTTTAGATTATTATTGTCAAATTTACACAATATAAATGGGCAGAAAGAGTGACGAGAAAGGGCGAGAGAAGACGAGAAAGGATGTTATGATGATCGTATGAAACTATTCATTAAAAATTCTTTTGTATAGAAATGGGCCGGCTTTTGTATTTTTTTTTTTTTGTTTTTTGTTTTTTTCGTTGTTGCCATATTTGGGGTTGACAGCACATTAAACGCAAGAGTAACAAGCAACGGCAGCATTGTGACAGTAACATTACGTTTTTATGTGTGCAACGCAATGTATGTACATCCATACGGTATATGAACGCTAAACACAATGAGCCTGAATTTAAAGAGTGAATGACTACAGAAAACATTTCTTTTGACATTTAATTTCAGGGATTTAGATGACATCACAAAAATTTTCAATTGTTACAACTTTTTTTCCGTTCCGTTTTCTGCTTTTTCTTATTGTTTTATAAACAAAACAGTTGAGGAAAACAACAAAAAAAAAAACGTTCACTAAACAAAAGGGAAAACAACTTTAAATGAGACTAAGGAGGACTGACTATGAAGAAAAATAATAAAAAAAAAAATGAATTATTGTTAGCAGGCAGAGAAGAAGGGTTTTTTTTCAGCTTTTATTGCGATACAATTTTTTGTTTTTGTTGTTTTTTTTTTGCATTTATTTCTTTTTTATTATTTTTCTTGTTTCATTTGAAAAGAAACTGTCTTTAATACAAGATTCATAATGCACGAATGAATGAACGAATATATGAATAGAGATGAACAACAATGAGTAAAAATTTAAAAAACATTTAAGCGAATATGATACCCAGTGATGGATGTATTTCATGCAATCCTTTCCATATAAATCTGGTACATACTACATATACCATATACATATATGTACGAATATGTATGATGGTATGTTATGTTATGGTATGATAATGATTCTTCATAATCATAACATGTCATACAGTACTTAACAAATGTATAAAAGCACTGTATTGTATGAAATGATATTGTGTTTTAACTTAAAAGAAGTCAACTGATAGGATACGCTATAGCCTGTAAAACTTTTTCATAAAAATCAGTACACACATGCAATATAATCTGCATACAACAATACACATACATAATTGCTCATTATAACATTTCAGTCAGGATTACGACCTAGATTCCCACACTACTTAAGGTGTGTGTGTTAATTTTATACGTGAGTGACGGGACCTACAAAATTTTTTTTATGGCAATTTCATTAACTCTCAGAGTATTTGCCAGAAATTTGCTGAAAGAGAAAGCTGAAGCAATGTTCTTTCCACTTTCGTTTTATTGGAGATATCGGATCTGGGTTTTGATTCGTGGTCTCCCGTCTAATATGCCAACATAGTACCTACAAGACTATGGTGACAAGACAGTAGTCCCTTCCGATTGGAACACTCTTGTACTTAAATATGTTGTATACATTTTCCAATTCTTCATCAATTTCTAAAAGCTTTATGAGCATTACAATATTTAGTTCCCCAATCATGCTTTATTCTCCTACTTTTAATGAATCTCTTCGGTTTTAAGGAACATAAAAAAGTGTGCATCAAAATCAAACATAAGCAGTGAGAAGAAATCCAAAAGCTATGTAATCTGATCCTTTTTCCCATAGCCTTAGTGGTTCAATTCAATATTCCTTCAAATATCGGTTAATACCTCTGCGTAAATGCCTATGCCTAAAGGAATTTGTCAGTTAGCGGTAGTTACGTCATTGTGTTTATGTTTGGCAGCCTTTAAATACAGACTATAGCATGAGTGGAGAGAGAAAATAGAAAATGGCTGCCTTATTCATCATATTCTACAAGCTAAGCCAGAAGCCACTATTTCTTGTTCCCAATAATGTCAATATAATATCGACACCAGGCCCATTTCATATTTCAGGCAATTCCCCATATAGCAACCGAGTGTTCCTTCTTGGAATGCATTAATGCCGATGATCAATTGTCATTGCCACAGAGTCTACATGTTTGGACTCGACAACGTGGGAGTCAACAGTACCATATCAAAGAACCGATTTCATATCTCGAGTTATCCCCATATAGACTGACATGCATGAACAAAAGTTTTAATTGCTCAAACCTACTTTGTTTTTTCCCTCCCTTTCCTTTTACAACTATAGCTGCTCAGATCTCCTACCATACAAGCCCAAGTATGCCTA
>QOCX01000298.1:8126-31666 GCA_005959815.1 Sarcophaga bullata | reverse complement strand
ATATTCTGTACACCACAAACTAGTCCCTGTTTTAAAAGAATATGCAGCTGCAGTAATTTTTATTACTAAGTCGCGTTGCCAAGCACTTGCCCAAAATTAGAGTGTACTGGTTCTCTCCAGACGATATTTATAGAAGAAGCTGTCAGTCAATTGACAGGATGATCACGAATTTCCCAAAGTAATTTCAGAGTTCTCAAGCAGTTGTTGGAACATTTTTCGAATTAAGCCACTGTGAGTCCACTGCATAGTACAGGGTGTAGGGCGTACATACTTGGTTAGTAAAAATCTAGTATTTAATATGCATGACCAGCACGCTTTTTTTGCTGTCATTTTATACGAAAACATCAAAATTTATGTTGAAATAATGAGGAATACAAAAAACAAATTTATTATGCAGCTGTCTTCATATCATTTCAATGAAATTCAATTTTTAAAGTTTATTTTATCAAAATTGATGTGATTTTTAAGAAAGAGAATTAAAAACTATTTTTTGTATTGTTGTTGTTGATGATTTGATGTCATTTGTGACAGTTCTGGAATTCAATCAAATTTAATAAATTTTTGAAAATCAAAAAGAAACGTGGAGCTGCATTAAAATTGATCATATTTTCTAGGTTTTATTTAATATGGCCTCTATGAGGTATAGAGGACCACAAATTATGCATAAACACCCACCCAGCTATAGGCAGGTATTTAGGTCAAGCATGATACATTGTAAAACCAATTGTTATATTTCCTAGCACTTCACAATCATTAGAAGCATCTAATAAATCTACTAAGTCTCTCCAAGTCCATGTGGCATCGAGGACGATTTTTTTATTTGATCGGGATTAGTTTGTACTTTGTAGGTAGATAGAGATAAGCCAGCGTTAATGGAGATAGAAATTATTAAGCCTTGCGTCAGACTCTAAGGATAGCAAACATAAGCTGAATGTGTCTACTAACACTGTGATAAGGAAATCGAATCATAAGAAACATATTTGGAGCATGGAAGTGCTTAATAATTTCAGAATAAAACTCATGGGACCTTAGCAGTTAAAGAGGAGAGATTTTTATCATGGCACTTTGTAGAGAAATACTACATGGGGATTAAATTACTGATTAACCTGCCATTACAATTATACCACAGCAACATTACTGGCAAAGAAAATTCGTTTGGAATGTAAAGACAAATATAATCCCTCAAGTATGCTATTCACAAGATCTTTTTTTTAATTTTCATGTCTGCTTTGTTGAGAAGATAAGACACTGTTAGTGATGGAGAAGTGCAGCATAATGTAAGACGAACCTTAAACAATGGTATCCGGATAGTAACAACTCTTTAGTCAGGATAACAACCTAGCTTCTCACACAACCCATGCTGTGTGGTTTAATTTTATCCATGAGTGGCGGGATCTACGAACTACAATTATTTTTCGGAACTTTTTATGAAAATTTTTATTTTACACTCAAAGTACTGTTGAGGAGAAAAGCCATCGAAAGATATATTTTTTCAATATTTCGCTTTCAGAGATTGGTCTTAAATATGAGTTTAAGCCACGGGTTTTCATCTAATAAAACAAATTAAGGCAAGGCTAGTCCGTACTGAGGCAACAGGAAGACTTAAGATATTATTAAAGTATTTGATTTGAACAGATAAAGGTGAAATGGGTGTGTCATGGCTCTGCAGTCGTCGCAGTCTAGTTGGTAGTGCATTGGCTTATTAGACTTGAGGCCACCATTCAAACCCCAAGTCAGAGATCTTCAACAAAACGAAAAATTATGAAAAATTATTCCTTTGGCGACTGCCTTTCAGCAGATTTCTGGCAAAAATTCAGAGAAAAAAATAAAATTGTCATGAAATAACTTCTCAAGAAGCTAGGTTGTCATTCTGACTGAAGGGTTGCAATGGCTAATTATGTACGTAGCCTTTTCTAAGAAGGTTTAATCTCTAAAAGTGATGGCGTGTAATAAAATATGAACATGGAATTCAGAAGTACTGAAGGCCAGAAAGCTAATGAAAACGAAGATCATAACGATAATCAGCACTGAGTCAAGAGCAGTGACGTTTTCACCTAAATATTATAAGGATGAGAAAAATGACAAGGATATTCGTAAACTAGCATGCGGCATAAACCTTACTACAAGAAATTGCTTTCCTTGTTTAATGATTTCCAATGCGATACTTTCGCTGTGTAAAAACGAATCTTAATCCAACTGTCAGACAGAATTTAAAGTTTTTCCCTTATTTAGTTAACTTAAATAGGCCAGCTAGAGAGCTATCTGAAATGAATAAATCACAACCTAAATTCAATTTAAGAAAATAAACAATAAACGAATGCAATTACATTTTAATTCAACAAAGTGGCAGGTTGTATGAATTTCATTATTCTCGTTAAATCGTTTCATAATAAATTTTTTAGATTTCAAAAGCACTGGCAGCATATGGCGTCTTTTTATTTTTAAGGTATTTCAACAGATTTTCATTGTATTACTTTCGTTTTTATTTGCGTATAAAATAACACCTTAACATTGGCAGGTGCAAAATATTTACTAGTTATATTAGGTTACAGGTAGAATTTCAATTAAATCTTCTTTTTTTCTTGCTCTTCTCACACTGTTCCATATGGGCCACGGACTAAACTTGCCTGCGAACAGCAAGCTACACGTTAACCTAACCTTTTCTTACTCATAATTCGGTTTGTTTTTATATTTTGTATCTGAAATACGATTATTTTCCATTTTATCTTGTAGGTGGAATCTTGTTGATGCGTAAAATTGACAGACAGGCAAATGGACAAACGGACAGACAGACATGCACTCTTATGGCAGTATTAAATGTGTAATCAATTTGAAATGTAATCGTTGTAGGCTTAAATTCCATAAAATATTATCGAAAATTTCAAATCTCTTCTCTTGTAATTATGAAACAAAGCACAGCAGTCTGTCTATTCCACCACCACAGAAGAAAAGGTTTATCAGCCTTAATAAATGGATTTTTTAAATCGTTTTTCCTTTACTTTTGGTTTTTGGTTTTCTTACAATAAAGAAGAAAGAATATAATAATAATTATAGATTTCGATATGCCTGTAAGGTGATTATTTTGTGGTAAACAACTGCGGAAAATTGCTGAGTCTAAAGCCTCATAAGCCAACAAACGAACAGATTTCCTGTTTGAAAACTAAACTTCTGTTAAAATTCAATTGTGGTATTAAACTCAGATCAGTTATGCCATAAAGTTTAAAGGCTTATCTAACAATTTAAATTGAATTTATGAAATTATATTCATAAAATAAATAAAAAAAACATACTAAACCAACCAACCATAATAAATATCTCGTCGTAGATATTTTAAGATTAATAGTGGCTTTGCATACGAAATCTATTTTCAAAGAATTTTTTTTTTTTATAAGAAATGAAAATTAATTTAATCGGCTGTAGATTGTAGATAGGTAAACTGATAATGAATTGAATTGGAAACAAGTTAGAAACTGAAAATGTTAAAAAAGAAGTTACAAGTGGCACTCCTCGGAATACTTGAACAGAATATGAAGATGAAATAATCTACCAACGACCAACTACCAACTACCGGACACTGAATACACGTTGCAGCTTTAGTATACTCTTTTAAGGCTGCAATTACAAATAGTCTGACCACGACTGACTTCATATAACTTCACTTAAAACAATATCATGTCGTTGCAAATACATGATTTTATAAGCGTCATAGTCTTACTTAAACAGGTGGTAATTGGAAAGTCACCTTTCATTAGATTTATGTTATGGCATACGGTGTTGCAATTTTAAGTGGGGAAATTATCACAGCGGTCTCTTGTTCTGTTCACTATAATGTTATGATTCCAATTGTTTCTTTAGCAATAGCAATGAATGCGCGCCGGACATTAACTCGCAAATAGTGTATTCTCATTGCGTCTCTTAAGCCAGGCTTATATATACCAGAAATTCTGCTTTTAGACTCAGAAAATAAACACCTTTCTGCCATGCAACAAATGTTCTTTTGATATATCCGCCCCACAGTTCCTGCGAAGGAATTCATTCATCTGTCTAATTTCCCCTGCCTCTGGCAAATAAAAACAGACTGAATTTTAACTATTAGCGATGGTATGAGAATACCCACGACGAGAAACAGCACAAAAAATTCGAAGGCAGTCAGACTGCACGATATCCAGTGGCCAGTTTAAGTCACTTTCACATCATGAATATGCCTCATCGAGCGCTAGTACCCGCCGTTTTCCATGAAAATTAGTGTCAATAGCTGTAGGTTCAGAGTCCATACAGGGAACACACCTCTTTTGACTTTAGTTTCAGGGTAAGTTGAATTACAAACGGGTGCAGTTACGAAGCAAAAGTTGCCAAATCTGGGCTTGGCAAAAGTCGAGTTTTTGTGAGCTTTGCGAAATTGATTGCTTCGGATTCTCCTAGACACTCTCGCCGACCACGACGGTATGGCAGATATCGCATTTCGTCGATGTACTGGTGTTTGTAAATCGTTTACTGAACCAGTGGACTAGCATTTCTATTGCGAATAGTCCTACCGGTGGATCGATAATAGCGATTGTTGAATGGGCAAAAGGCGAGGTACTTTAATCGACCAAAAGACACATTTTGATAAAACAATTTTATTAATTCCATGTGTGAATACGATTGCAGTCGCCGTAGTCTAGTATGTAGTGTGTTGGCTTATTAGACGAAAGGCCAGGGTTCGAATCCCCGATCAAACATCCAAAACGAAATATGAAAAAAAAATATTTCTTCGGTGATTTCCTCTCAGCAGATGTACGGCAAAAACTGTGAGAGTAAAATAAAATTGCCATGAAAAGTTACTCAAAAAATCTGTAGGTCGCGCGTAGGTGGTGTGAGAAGCTAGACCGTAATCCTGACTGAAGAGTTGTAACGGCCAATTATGTATGTTATGTATGGAAATACGAATATCCGGTCATGGTTGGCAAAACACTCTGAATAAATTGCCACATTTTTTACAAAATGGCTGTTAAAGTATCAGAAGTCCGCCGTTGGGATGGATGGCCAATAAGACTATGTTTGACTCTCTCATCGTATATCGACAAACGGAGAATAGAAATTTCAACCGAATTTATCAAGTGCTTAGAGTCTTGGCTTATAAAATATTAGCTTTCGGTTCAAATCTTAGCACTGAAATCTTAAGACAAATAAATTCAAAAAAAAAAACTTCTTTAAACAACCCAATATCAGCAGTTCTCTAAGAAAAATTTGTCGTTCTGATTGCAAAAATTGAATAGCTTCACAGCTTTAAAGTTATAATTCCACAAATAATAATTATAATGTGCTGCTTTAATTCTTAATAAATTTTATTTTAAAATACAAAATTTCATAATTTTATTTCTCATTGGCAAAGGCATTCAACATAAATTACACAACATTTTCACAAAAGGGTGTCAATTCTAATATTTCATAGAAGTATGAGTGGTTGATTGTATATACGAGTATAATCTAGATGAAGGATAACAAACGAAAGCGTATTCAACAATAGTGTAGCTTTTAAATAGCCAGTGATTTTGAAAACAGCTGTTACACCCCCATCTACTAGTTTACAATACAACATCAGAGTATTAAAGAAATGTTGCAGCAGCAGCAGCAATAGCAGCATCAACAACTACAAGCCATTCATTCAATGTGAGTGTGCAACTTCCAGGGCAACTTCCTGGCTGTAAAAAGAGAATCCAAAACTATTAAAGATTTCAACAGATCTGCGTGTACCACGCCCGTTAAATGCGCATGTTTTCAGATATTTTTTTCTATCTCATCTGGGAAATTCCTGCAGTTGTTTAGTGTATATTGAGTATGTGTTCGCTACAATAAAAACTAGACAAAAAAAGAAAAAAAACGAGAGTTTTTTTTAGTTCAAAAATGTGAAATTCCAATGAACCTGAATTTTTCTGAACATTATCTCATCCAGTTTCCAAAAAATTGTGATTCTGGCACAATTTTAAAGTATTTCCAGAATAAAAAAAAAAAAAAAAAAAAAAAAAAAAAAAAAAAACCAACAAAACAATAAAAACTTTCCAGTTTGACTACAAATGAAAAGCTGGAAAGGAAGAAAATAAAAATAAAAACAAAAACTAAACGTAGAAATGTTTTTATTGTTATTGTTTATTGTATATGTGTATGTACATACCTACGTGTAGATGTATATATAAAGGAATTTCTTAGTATATAACATGGCATGGAAATGTAGTTGTTGTTTTATGTATCTGTAGAGCTGATATTCATGCCACATACATACATACATACATACATCCATACATATATATGCCGGCTTGTAATTGTTTTACTTTTGGGCCAACATCATCGTCACTATTACATTTACCATGAGCTTGCAACATAGCCAGCCATTGTTTATGAGTGTTCTGTTGTAGTTGTAGCTGTTAACTCAACACAATAATAGGAATTTGTCAGTAATCGATAAAATGGAGTTCCAGGAATTACCTAACTATGCAAGTGCAAGTATTTTTGTTTGTCTGTCTGTCTGTCTGTCTACAATGTCTGCACATATCCAGACATTTTTTATGGATTTCAATGTGTTTTGGGCTTGTACAGGATTCGGTCAACTGGATTAAGTAGTTAAAGTACGTAAATGTGCGAGTAGATGCAGAAGAAGCAGCACAAACAATAAAAATGTAACTTTAGCCCAAACACAATAGGAAAATTGTTGTGCATGTATTGAATGTGGCACTAAGTGTAGATTTTGCAACCAAAATTAAATGCAAAAAAAAAAAAAAAGAAAAAATCTCTGCCAGCGTTAAACTGTACTTAAGTTTTGTAATTCAATATAAGAGATATGAACTTATCGACCTTTTTTCATAATAACTTGTGTTGCATAATGTTGCAGGAGATGTTTTAAGCTGACTTGTATGTCGTTAAGCCATTTAAACTTATATGGAGGGATTTGAAAATGTGTATGAAATATTTTATTGAAAGTGAAGTGACGACTGGAATTACTTTCTTAGTTTAGTTTATTAGGACTATAGCCTAGCTTCTTCATTTACAAGGACATCTTGTGGTGTTAAAAATTATTATTGAGTGGCGGATACCTACAGTGTAACTTCATCTACGAACAATAGCTTTTTGCGGAACTTTTCATGGGTAATTTTATTAACTTCAGAGATTTTTTTGTCAGAAGAGTGGGTCGGAAAATTTTTTTATTTGGTTTGTTCGGACGATGTCTGGTAGCTAGGATGTGAACCACAAGCTCGTTGTCTAATAAGTGCGTTGACCATAATGGCTGCGCCGCATCTTTTACAAACGGAAATATGGGCAATAATGCCTTTGCCACCAAGCCGTACCAAATAGTCACTCAAAATGGGTGCATTGGCTTCTGCAAGACCAAGTGTTGGCTTGATGACACCAAATACGGTTATTATGCTTATTACGCATCTAAAATGAAAATCAGCTTCATTCGAAAAAATGATGTGAGGCTGTATTCAAACCCCTTGTTCAAACATCAGCAAAACGACGCAATTTACACAGTTTTGAGATTAGTTCTCTCCTCCGAGTGGAGTCTAGTAGGTAGTGTGTTGGCTTATTAAACGTAAGACCATGGTTCAAACTCCATGTCAAATATCTTCAACGAAATATGAATAAGAATATTTCTTCGGTGACTTCCTTCTCTCTGCAGTGTTGTGGCAAAAACTCTGAGAGTAAATTGAAATTACCATGAAGAGTTTCTCAATAAATCTGTTAGTAGAAGTCGACTTTAAACTGAGGAGTGCCCACGACATGGATGATATGAGAAACTAAGCTGTAACTCTAACTAGAGAGCTGGCCAATTAAGTTAGTAATCAGTTGGTGAATTTAACCTCAAATAAAGCAATAGAAAACCTATAACAAGCATCTATTAAAAGTAATTGTCATTGCCAATGTCTCTGAAAGCAAAAAAAAAAATTGTTTGTTGGCAACATTTAGCACATGAGAAAAATGTTGCGTCTAGATGCAGATAATAAGATTCGTTTATTTAAGTAAAATTTATGTAAAACCTTGTCTGGCTGATATCGATATTAAAATCAGAAAAGAAAAAATTAAAAAAAAATTTTTTTTTTCTTTTTTCTTTTTTCTTCTTGTTAATAACGCACATCATTTATTGTGTTGTTGTTTGCCATATGAGCAGTTAATGAATTGTTTGTATTTGTTTAACCATTTGGTGTATTGTGAACAGTTTTTAAATATTTATTTATCGTTTCAAACAAGTCCGTCCTTCTCTAGTTCGTCTGAACGGCTGGTTGTTTGGTCGGCGGTTCAGTTTGTCTCAACTCTGCGATGTTGCTTATTTTCCATTCAAATAAACAAAAAAAAAATTGTGTTGTTTACAGGCAAAAAACAAAGTGAAAAAACTGAAGGGAAAAAAAATTTCGAAGGAAACAGAAACTACCGAAAGCATAATAAACAAATATAAACACAACGCACATATCATTATAATGTTTTATTTGACAAAAAAAAAAAAAAATAAAAAAAAATTAAAAAAAAATTATAAAAATATGCGAAAAA
This sequence comes from Sarcophaga bullata, assembly GCA_005959815.1. Classification (NCBI taxonomy): domain Eukaryota; kingdom Metazoa; phylum Arthropoda; class Insecta; order Diptera; family Sarcophagidae; genus Sarcophaga; species Sarcophaga bullata. The sequence continues at coordinate 23,146 of QOCX01000298.1, read as the reverse complement.
TTGGAAAAAAAGTTTTAAATTTCCGTTTTTGCCAGAGGCAAAAAATATGCAAACCATAGCCAGGTTATTTTCCTCTTTTTTGTTTTTGTTGCTGCTTTTTTTTTCTTTTGTTGATTCAATTCATAATTCGAAACCCCCATTCAATGTACGAGAGTTGGGTTTATTATTTTTGTCTTTGGAAAGTTGAATTGACTGCATTTGCTGTTATTGAGTGTGTGTGTGTGTGTGTGTGTGTGTGTTTATTTTATTATAAAATTTATAAAAATAAATGTTTATTTAATAACTTTTGTTTATTTTTTCAAATTTTTTTTCACTTTTTTTCACTTTTTTTTTGTTTTATTTGTTTTATTTGTATTATCATTTTAAATATTTATTTGTTTTATTGTATTTGAGTTTCTGCTTGCTGCCTTCTGTCTGTTTTCAATAATATTTCTGTTTCATTATTCCCGTTTGTATTTTTCCTCTGTTTAGTTAATAAATATTTGAATTTAATTTTTCATACTTAACATGGAGTTTATTGCGGTTGCGGTTAAGTCGTAAACCATTAAAAAGGAATACGACATACGAACTGTTGTTCAAATAATATTGTGTTGCAATAAAGAAAAAAAAAAAAAAAGAAAAAAAAATTGGAACCAGCAGTTGGGTTTTTATGAATAAAATTTTTCAATGTTTTTACGACATGCAGCACTTCCTTTAAAAAGAAATTACTTGTGAGCCACAAAAGATTTGACCATTTTTTTATTTCTTTTGTTTACGTTCTGTTTTATTTGAAAACTTGTTTTCATTTAGAAAGGAATTTCATTACAACTACATAACCATTTGCCAACTAAATCCATCGCCATAAATAGGAACAATACCTAGTGAACACATATCGCCAGGGTCGCAAGCAATCCTTTTCGAGTGAATTTTCAATTTTAAGATTAGTCCTCACAGAAAAAAAAGTTCAGACAGCACCATCTCTTATAGATCAATTTCGTTCAAGGAACAAGTTTTCTTATCACTACACCCAATCAATTTTCATAGACGGCATTGTTAGTTCAAGGCAATGACAGTTTGCAATCCTTTCATCCTACAAGTTGCTATAGTGCATCCATCTCTTATTTATTTGACAAAAACTTGTTAAACAAGTTAAACTGCCTTTTGATAAAATTTTTTTTTTTTTGCGAAACTTTTGAACAATAATCAGGCAAGAAGTAACAGCCATTTATAGATTAGTGTAAGCCGCAGGAAACTAAAACCAATGTAAACTCAAGTCACAGATGAAAAAAATTTTCACGCGAAATTAACACATGGGTCCACTCTGAATGCTCTTCTGCTAAGCAATAGAAAGTGAATGTTATGTTCACGAAAAGGTTCATTGAGCCAAATACAATGCCCACTGCAATCATCCTAAAATACAGAGAAAAAAGGAAGGAAGAAAAAGAAAGAGAAATGGAATTAGGAGAACGAAGGAAGAAAACAACATACAAGCAAGCAAGCACCCAATAGACTTCTGTCCTAATGTCTAAAAACCTCTCACCTAGCTATCATTAATCTTGGATGTCCGCTTTCGACAGAGAGTCTAAGCCGTAAATGAAACCCTATGGACTGGACGATTGCAGAAGAGGTCGTCAAAGGTCGTCCAGCTTCTCCTTGTCTCAACATACCTGCCAACAGTTGGCTTGGAATCTGTTCCAGATCCTTGTTAACGATCTAACTTCGTAATGTCCCGTAAGAAAGCCAGTGCTTAGTCTTATGCAACCCCTACATGTTGCGATGTTGGTTGTCTTCTTCATGTATTTGGATATTTCATCCAAATTTCCTTATAAATTGTTATTGTAGCATACTTTTGTTTGTCGTTTTAATAAAAATCAAAATATTTGATCTCCAATCAACTGACAACCAACCAGCCATTTCGCATAACAATTGTTTGTACAATTAAATAAAGTTGTACAGCCAGTCGCAACGTGTTGAGGCCGCATTATGTTGAATTGATTTAAGTTCAGCATCTGGGCTGTTTTAACAATATCTTTTGAAGGTAGTAGACTATTAGGCACTTAACAACCCGATACATTCCCTTTTCTCCCAACAAGTCCGTAGAAGAGACAGATTGATGGCTTAGAACCAAGTATTAAATCGCTCTAAGAAAGTGAACTTAACCTAGCGAGTGCATCTGCAGTCTCTTTGCCACGACGACCGATATGTGCCGGAAATCAAGAGACAGCTTCTGTCTGGTTCTTACCTCATGAATCTTAAAGTTGCCGTTGTTTACTAGGTGAAGTCGTCGTAGTCTAGTAGGCAATGTGTTAGCTTATTAGACATACGGCCATGGTTCAAGCTCCACACCAGACATCTCGATCAAAACGAAACTTGGGAAAATATTTCCTTTCCTTTTAAGCAATCAAATTAACAAACATTTAATCGACATTTAAATTCATAATTTTCGGTTTCAAATTAATGAAATAATTTACCATCCAACTGAGTCTAGCCGAAACACTCAAGTCGATTGAAATTTATTTTTATGTTTAAACTTTCCCTTACTTTTTAATAATTCATATCAAATGACTTTTTTATGATGCCTACATAAAATCATTGATGTCTAGCGAGCATCAATAAAATTAATCGGGTATGGCATATAAACATACACACTTACATACAAACATTATCATGGTTTATGGCATATTTTGCAATCGTTGTCATTAACCATAATATTTTACATCACGAGTTATTTTTTTTTTTTTGGAATTTTTAATATGAGAATTAAATATGTTACCATAAATAACTACGTAGTATGTATGTATGTATGTATGTATGTGTTGTTTTATAAATCGAATGAGTATTTGGTTTAATAGTTACACAGGCAACTTTAATTTACAATTAAAAAAACACCGCAAGCATCATTAGCCAAACTAAAGTCTATCTATATAGACGACGCCTACTCTTAAATCAATAATCTATAATCATGAGACACATTCACAGTGCAAGACAAAAGTTATGTGAATGTATGGTTAATGTGCAATATTTTTTCCACACTATCGTTCCTATGCTGATTATGTTTGAAAAGGTTTTTTCTAAATTATATTACTAGCGGCAGTAACAGGACCTTATGCTTGGTAGTGTAGCTTAACCAGTCCAAAGTCTCTGATTAGAATCGAACCCATGACCCTTACATCAATGGATTAGCTACTAACCTCTACACTAGCAGGCTACAACCTTTACATGACTTACAAGAGAAACCAAGAGGTCAAGCGGTAGGCGATGAGAAGCACTGGCAATGTCGTCAAATGGGGTAAGCAGAGGCAGTGTTTAAGTTTCCAATTCCAATTTTTGGAAAAAAATCATTTTTTTCCTTTATGTGATTCACAAACGAATATGACGAACAGAATTCTCCTGGTATTGAACTGGTGTTTTTGAAAACGAGACAGAACTGCACATACCTTTAAAGACATTCTTTACATATTAACGAAACATTCTTTACAGTACCTTCTTTACAGGACTTTCTTTACTATTTAACGACATTCTTTACATGCTTTCAATTTCAAATTGGACGGGCATGGACCTGTAGGATTTGTGTTTTAGTCAACACTTGTAGCAATTGATTTAATGCAGTCACGATTTCCAGAATAAATTATCACAAGGAAATCTAATGTAAACGGGTCACTATGATCTTGCGATTTATCGCTTGCAAACACAACATTTGAGTTTGGAATTTCAACAATACACTTCAGGTCTGAAGATTTGGAGGTTACCAATGGAACCCTTGAGGTTCATACCAACGTTACAAAGATAGACAGGCTGTGTTATATTTATTAAGAGTTCTGATATGAAACTTTCTGCAGTGTTTTCCAGGCGATTAAGTCCGTAACCAATGTATTTTCAATGTCCGTCTTTGTTCCTAAATGCTGAGGATTTCTCAGAAAAATTTCGAATCATTCAAAGATAAATCTTATAGTATATGTTCTGGATATAGAAATATCGTAGAAATTTGCATTACTGATCAGCTGGGCAGTGCCATTACAAAGCTCACAAATTCCAAAAGGTTTCAAGACATACGTTAAGCTTAAGTCAAATTGAATGCTATCCATTCGTTTTACAGAGTGGGTAGATGCAGTATTGTTAGACTCTAGTGGAGACGTATGGATAAGACGAACTTCTCTCTTTAATTCGCGAGGCAAAAATACGATTGTCACGACCCAGCTTCGTCTTGGTAGAGCTGTCGGAAAACTTGACACTCCGTGACATAACTTCTGTAGAAGCTATGGGACTGCGAAGGAGGAGAAGACTGCCTGTTTATGTCACACACTTTTTCACACCCTTGACCGACTTCTGGAATATAAAGATTGCTGCATAAGCAAGTAGTCTAATAGGCAGTATGTTGGGTTATTAGGCATAAGGACGTGGTAAAAACCCTAGTTCTGACATCTCGAAGAAAGCGAATCATTCGAAAATATTTCTTCGGCTACTTTCACTACTCTGAAAGTAAATAAAATTTTAATGAAAAGTTTCTCAAAAATCTGTCGTACGAAGTCGATTTGAAACTGTAGATTCCACCACTCATTGGCAATACTAATATCAACCACAACATGGTTAATGTGAGCAGCTAGGTTATAGTCCTGCTGAAAGGTTTGCAATTACAATGGCCAAATAAGTAAGCAAGTTTATTGTGGAGTCGTGTTGTTCCTCTTTAGAAAATGTTTGATTCCCGGTGAATATTGATTGTAACACCTGTGCATATTTCAATATTTTATACATGGTTTTTGTTTAACTGCGTATCTTATTTGCAGTCGCCATAGTCTAGTAGATAGTGTGTTGGCTTATGGGACTTGAGACACAGTTTAAAACCAAGGTGAGAAATCTTTAACAAAACGAAATATGAAATAAATTTCACCGGAGACTGCCTGTCAACAGATTTCTGGCAACTGTTGTTCTACCACTCATATATGAAATTAACACACACGACATATGTAAGTGGTATGAGAAACTAGATTGTAATCCTGACTGAAAGGTTGCAATGACCAATTATGTTAGGTATGTATGTATCATATTCCTTATTATTATGGAAGTAAAAAATGTTAAACATTTTATCAATTAAATCAACTTTCTAGATTGAATTGATAAGATCCCGCACTTCTGCTTCTGCTAAACCATAAATTAACTTTACAAAAAGAGAACCGGAAGTACTGTGCAGTAGCATAGTACTATGGTATGCACAATGAATTTAAAAATTTTAAAATGATTACAAAACAACAATTGTCTGTCATTATTGTCATTAAATATTTTATTTGTTTAGCCTTAAAACATTGTTTTTTTTCTTTTCAATTCAATACAAAAAACAAACATGATTTCCAAGCAGGTCATTTATGAATTGAAAAAAAAGCAAAAAAACTAACAAAAAATTTTAATGACAAGTCATAATAATTGCTCAGCAAAGAATATGTATGCATGGGTGTTGAAGGCATACATATGTACAGCCATATAAAATATGCCATAATAATTACCAAGTCATTGGATATATGGGAAGCAAAATAGTCACCATCTTACCGCTCATCAATGAGTATCATTGTTGTTGCTAACACATGAAAACTTTTGTCAATGAGCAGCAATATTTTGGTGCGGGGAGAATTAAGTTACAATGTCTTCATTATGTAGGGCTTAAAGCATAAAAATTGCAGTTCATTTTATGTACACATGACTGGTCTTAATATGTATGTTTCTCTCTTTCTTTCTTTCTTTTTTTTCTTCCTCTACGTCAAGTAGTTTTGTCCTAAGACGACATTAATTATTTACAAGATAATGCGGTTTCCTATGCCTACGTAGGCAGCAAAGTAAATTGTCTACGAAATAAAAAAAAAATGGAAATTTATGATTATTTTTGGCGTATTTTTGTCTGTCTGTTTGTCGATCTTTTATCGTTTGTTGTCATTGTTATTGTATTTGAAATTCCTATCATTTTGCTTATCATTAAAGCAACAACCATTTGTATTGAACAGATATACTCAAAGGGACATTGTCAAATACGTATACAAAATATTTATTTATTCATACATTTAAATTGTCTACGTAAATATGTAAATGTGTTTGTATTTATTAAACTATTGATTGTAAATTTATGCATGTTTTTCAAATGTGGTTATAAAGAGAATTCATTTACTTCTCCTTGGTTTAATGACAACCTAAGCAGAAATCACTTTAAAATCTCTTTATAAAATTGGCATGCTTCAAAATCATTAAGTTTTCTAACTAAAACAACCCTCGCATACACACACACACACACACACATTAACGTTATTATTCTGTCAATAAATGTTTTTTTTTTCTTTTTCTCTGTATTCAACAAAATTTGCGGTTTTTACATACAAAACCATAAAATTTTATGGAAATTTTTTATTCACTCACAACAAATTACATGATATTTCTTTACTTTTCTGTCTCTATCTCTCCCTTCGCATTTAAAATTATAGAATTGGAAAGCAAAATACACAATATTTAATGAAGAAGCCTACTGACGAGTATAAAATATTCCCAAAATATGTAAAAAATCTCTGAATTTATACGAACTTATTTTGTATTTTAATTTGGCATTTCATTTAAAATATTACGATTTAAAAAAATTTCGTAAATTATTGCTGAAAAGATTTGAAAGTACAAGATATGAAATTTAAATTTTGACTGACAAAATAGATTTTCGAAAGTGTTATCTTGATTTGAAATTGTAAAAGAGAAAGATAACAAAAAATGATTGGCTTATAATAAGTCACCTAAGAACACTTAGTTGCTGCAGTAAGAGAATGGCATTCGTGTAAAATATTGAAGGCCTATGTTCGATGTCATTTAATCGTTTTCGTCGAATAATTTCTACACAATTCTGAGCAGTTATTTATATTCGCTGTTTTGTTTTCCAATAATAAATTATTAATTTTTCCAAGAGAATTACACTCATTTCCTCTTTCTCTTCCCACAGGAATTTCCAAATTTTAACAGTGAATAACGGTCAACTTGCGATAACAATTCACATCCGATCCATGAAAGTCCAATGCATTCCGAAAAATTCATTGTTTAGTATGGATTTCGAACTGACAGTGTCAACGGTCCATATCTCTTCTAAGAAAAACGTGTTTCGGTCCATCACTTGGTTAAACAACTGAAGCACTATAGATTGATAATTAACAACTTCAATTGGCTTGAATTAGATGATCTGGTCACCAATGATATGTAGTATCAATAGGGCGGCGCTACGTAGCACACAGCTCATGTCATATTGGATACTCTGCACAAGCGATTTTAGGGGCATAGGCATCTCACATAAAGATGATGTGAACAGGTCACCGAAATCGTGTGATTTGACTCCTTTCGACTTTTTCTTAACGGATTTTCTTTAGTCGTAGTTGTATGCGAATAAGGCACTAACCATAGCAGTCCGCAAAGCCAATATAACTCATGCCTTCGATCAAATTCAACCTTATTCATGAGCCTATGTAGTCGAAAATTATATAATTCGGATGTGCTGTAACCAGAGAAGCCATGGATATTCCATAATGGCATCAATAGGTCCTTTAAACGAATAATTTTCGATGATATCTCCCACGCACTTTGTTTTATTTCAGTTTAAAAATAGGAAGCGCCTATTAAAAGCCCCGATATATATTTGTATGCAACTTCCACTAACAATCTTGTTGAGAGATAACATACACCGTGCATCAAGTACCATAAAAGCATTCCTTTTTAACGTGATAAAGTTAATCATTTCTCCTTAAGTTGGAGAGACTTGTTATTGTCATTCAAGTTTACAGAAGTCAGACGTTTGTTTTATTATTGCTTTAGTGACCGTGTGCTTCTGCTCTGCTTGCAGTATTTATTGTTTCAAGTTACTGAAAACCAGGAGAGGACTTTTTTCACAACTAACGGGGCCAAACATTTTTTAAGAAATTGAAAGAGAAGTTGAAAAAGTCATTCTCGCCGAAAGAAAGAAGGAATGAAAGGCTTGGGGAAGGTTAGGTTAAGTGAGATCAAACCAAATGATGCCAAAATCTCACTTGAGCATGTATAGCGGCTCGTTGTGATGCCACAGATGAACGCAGTCTCTGTACTGACCTAGTTCTTCAAATCAGGGGAGAAAAGTTGTCAGCGCAACGGCTGCACATTGGGCGTTGGGAAATATTTTAATAGGAAATTCTGTATATACTGAGGGACGTCTAATAGATCATGATGATAGACTAGCCTGCTGGCTTGCAAAACTTAGGATTTTCATTCATTGCTGCATGTCACTCTGATAATGTTAACTAAGAAGATGGGAAATTTTTGTGGTCTTAGAGCTTTGAGAATTATTGGTTTATCTGTGTACCTGCGATAATTTAGTTTGCATGTCAAATGTTCCTGGATGATAAAAAATCCTCATGCTTAGGAGAGATGTAATCCATTGTCACTTTTACGAAATGCTTTGGATGTGGACACTGTGGCTACTAATTTTATTGAAAATGAATAGAAATTCTTAAAAATTTTGTACACTCCACTACCATATCAATTGTACTTAATGGATTAGCATAAAACTTTTTTATATTGATTACTAACTTAGCCAGGATTACAACCTAGCTAATTACACTACTCATGTTGGGTGTACCAATTTTATTTATGAGTGCCAGGACCTACAGCTGCGAGCAGTAGATTTGATATGCTTTTCATGGCAATTTTATTTTATTCTCAGAATTTTTTGACAGAAGTAGTTGCCGAAAAATTTGTTCACAAATTTTAAGCTGAGATTTGAATTACGAGTACGAGTCTAATAACTTTACCTATCTACTAGACCGCGATAACTTCATTGTTTATAACATATTGAACAAATAATGCTTCGTAGTATTTTCACAATTGAATTTTAAAAAAAAATATTATCTTTTAATTGATTGCCTTGTAAATATTTGTGTGTTGAATTTTGTAAATTTAATGCGCTTTTAAGGTCTTAAATTTCAAAATGCCTGTTTGGGAATGTAATTTAATATTGTTTTAAGCATACAATATAATTCAATAAAATAAAATAAAAAAAGAGAATAAATAAACAAGAAAAATGTCATGATAAACAACAAAACTACAAATAAAATACCAAAAATTATGATGCGATGAATATGAAAAAACATTGTGAAGAATTTTTTGGCATTAAATATCCGTGTTTGGAATTGTATTCAAGTCATGCCAAAATAATAATAACGTCCAACTAATTATGGCTCATAAATAATTAATGTTTATAAAACTGACATTCATTTATGATTACAGAGAATTTTCTTTTTTACTACTTTATTGTATGGAGCGTTTATCTGGGTTTCATGTCGTTTATTGGAACACATTACACGTGTAACTTATTGAACGCACTGCATAAAGTCCAATATGACGGTTAGAAATCTTTATTCAGACAGACTCAACTCATTCGCTCACTCACTCACTCACTCAGTCACTCACTCCCTCACTCACTCGCTACAATTGTGACTTTTGTACAAAGCGGTACGACGCAAGGACTGTTGCTCAGAAATGTTCAGTTCTGTTCTTTGCAATTGTGCTGACATAATAATACAATTAGCGACTGTAGTGACTAAATTTTTGTTTAATTAAAACTCATTAATTGAATTATAATGCTCTGGCGTAAATTACAAAAGCACAACAACAACAGCAACGAAAAAAAAACAGCAAATTATAGAATAGAAACATAGAATGTCAACCATCCGTTGTTGTCGTCCGTCGGCTGTTGTAGAATAAAAGAACCATTAATTAATAGAATTCCCCCTAGTAGTGATCTTAATTCGCCATACATTATAAGCATGTGTTTGTAATTATGTATGTATGTATGTATGTATGTATGTATGTATGTAATTAGATACAGGCATATGAATTCGTAAATTACATTAACTGGCCCAGACAGCTATAAAAAAGAGTGCCTACAATTAATTAAAAACCACCACAATGGAGGAAGCCTTAAAAACACAAAAGCCTTCTCATTGTTGCGAATTTTCTTCTTTTCTTTTTCTTTTTTCATAGTCACTATTGTAGGTATACACTGTATAACAAAAGTATAATTACACTTTTATTTAAGAAACAAACTCTATAAGTTTTCTTAATGCAAAAAAATGAAGCGAATTCGAATGCTGGTTTAAAAGATTTTTATTCATAATAAAAGATATTTTATGAACGTATCAGCAGTTATTTTCATCATATCGGATCTTTGGTTAAGAGCTTTCTATCTTTTAAAATTAAGTATATTTACTTGTATTTTATGCATGAGTAATGGAACCTACAGAAGACTACTGAGAGGAAGTAGCCTCCGATATAATAAACTTTCCATGATTCTGAAGCTTAAAACAGGTTGAATTTGTTTGTGGCTTATTTAACTTGGTCAAATCCCGGTCTGTCTTTCATATATACATACACACATACATACATATATACACATACGTACATATATACATTTATACATACATACATTTATACATACATACATACATACATACATACATACATACATACTCGTGGGGACGACATGGAGAAAACTGTCCTCGGTGTATAATCTGAGCGCGATTAGACAGATAAGTGGCTTCAGGACAGTGCCAGATGAAGCGGTACTGGTATTGGCAAAGATAATACCAATATACATACTGGCGGATGAGATACTATCGCCGTCTCGACTATCCAGGACAAGTAGCAGCTATAAGGGCGGAGGAACGAACGACTTCAATACACAAATGGCAGTCACGATGGTAGAACAGTTTAAAGGGAAGATGGACATTTCGCTTTGTCCCTGATATCCCTTTGATATGATATGTCCCTTGGATGGAGAACAATCATTGCAACCTGAACTACTACGTGACGCAGTTCCTAACTGATCATGGATGCTTCAGGAAGTACCTGCACAGATTTGGACATGATACTTCCCCTATTTGCCCATACTGTGTAGATGAGGAAGAAGATGCGGAGCATATTCCGAACATGCTGGCCCCAGGATTAGATGACCGGTGAAACGAGTATTGTACCAAACCGGCTTGTGGAAGAGGTGATGAATTCTAGGATTCTATGGAGCCACTACAGCCAGAGAATGGCTGAACTTATGCTGGAACTCCGAAGGTTGGAGGAACGAAGGCGAAATTTAAATTAGTAGGATAAAGCTTTAAAACTTTAAAAGACTTCCTCGAAGTGGCAGTCCCGCGGGAGGAGAGTGGTTGAAGTGTGTAGGGGGTGGGTTTAGTATATAGGTACCAGTGATGGTGAATTGTCCACTCTTTTGTTGGAACAAAAGTGTCTTTCGAAGATTCCCACCTCCGGATTAAAACAAAAAAAAAAAAGGAAAAAAAGAAAAAAACATACATACATACATACATGCATGCTTTCATTCATTCTTACGTACATACATGCATACAGACATACATAATTGTTCATACAACCCTTTAGCCTAAATTACGATCTTGCTTCTTACACCACTAATGTTGTGTGTGTTCATTTTATGCATGAGTAGCGGGATCTACAGTTTAAAGTCGATTCAGAATGACAGATTTTTGAGTATTTTTTTGCATGGCAATTGTTTTTACTCTCAGAATTCTTTACCAAAAATCTGCTGAGAGGAAGACGCCGAAGAAATAAGGCAACACATTACCTACTAGACTACGCCGACTTTCAAAGCTTCCGATTCAGGCCAAAAGAAGTTGATAATCATTGACATATAATACTCGCCATTGACAGCGACAGCTTGGCAAACGTCGTTCTCAAAGAAGCATGACGATGACGCTGCAAATTCAAAATCGTCACCAAACAATGAATTTTTTTTTCTTGGAATTCATTTGATGCTCTTGAACAATTTGCTTCACGAACGCATTTATTAGTAAATAGGCTCAGCTGAACGCTGAACGTAATTTGCCGAGGAAAGTTGGTCCCAGTTGTCAATGGCTTCAAAGAATGCAAGTAGTTGTCAGTGGTTCTTTATCTTCAGTTCTTGGGGCAGTTGAATTTTGTACGAACGCATGGTTCTTGTGAGTCGACAGCCTCGTATTCTTCTGTTCACTATAACAAACCGATGCAATATTTTCTGTAAATTTTCGTACTCTGGACTTGAATTTAATCACCTCGTGGCGAATGTTCCCCCTGGTAGGACGATTATGACGCCTGTAAAATAGGAGAAGCACGCTGTATATTGTAAGTCGCATGTGTTGTTAAATGCCCTTTCACGGTGATTTGTCAAAACAAACTGACTGAATGGCAATTAATTCAACAAAAGTAGTAACCAAGATGGTGTAGTCGTTGATTTATTGTGACATGGTGCAGTGCTTGTCGTGAAATCTCAGAAATCAAGCTTCAAAACCGGAAGAATGCAAAGAATTTTCACCACAGACCTTCAACTCTAATTTAAAACGTTTTATCAAACGCGAGCTTGTGGCATAAAAAGTTCAGACATCTTGAACAGGATGAAATAAAAATGAAAATATTTTTTTATAAACAAAATTGCCATGAAAAATTTCTTCAAATCTGTTGATCGTAGTCAACATCAAAGTTGTAGATCCCGTCACTGAAAATACACCGAATGTCGGACTATAATGGGTCGTAATGATTAGTTAAGTAAGTAGGAAGGTTTCCCCAAACACAATTCAAAGATATGAATCGTATATGCGGGTATAGTATGTAAAAATGTGTCTTTTTACAGATGGAAAATGGTTGCAAACTGTAAGTTTATATGTCTCTGGGTATCATGGGGAATTAAGTTGTATTTTTCTATTCCCAATTTGCCAATATAATCACATACAACAAGCGTTTACATTGAAAACATTTTAAACAACTGCCTCTCTCTGTAATACACTCATCATCCATTCATTTATTGCATTATTCCGCTTGTGTTGCTGCACAAGTTGTTGGCCAAAATGATTAAGCCATTAAGATAGTTGACTCCTCAATGCCCCTCAATGCCCCCCCCCCCTCCTTTTTATTTAAAAAGATTACAGTTATAAAAAAAATAATTGTTGCTGTTGCTGTTGCTGTTCCTGCTGTAGTAGCAAACTAAAGTCTTATAAGGCTTTTAAGCCATTCTGTTTGTAGACGTTGCGGGTTGAATTGGGTAAATCGTTCTACCATATTTATCAGGTCAAATATCTTCTTTAAGTTTTTGTGCTTTTCTTTCTGTCTTTCTGTCTTTGTACGTATTTCAAGGGATTTGCCGAGTGTCTGGTTTTTTATTTGCAACTATAAATTGCAAGCTGTTGTTGTTGTTGTTGTTGTTGCTATTTCTTATGTGGTCTTAAATTTGTCTATTTGTTTTAAATTCTTTATTAAAAGATTTCGAAATTCAATTTCTTCTTCAAACTGAAAGGAATTACTTACGCAAATATTTGAAAATGTTTTCTTATTTGTTTAGTTTCTTCGTCTTTTCAAATGTTTCTTAATCTTTAAAATTGTTTTCTGTTTTACAAACGACATTTACCACATGTTTTTTTGTTGTTGTTGTTGTTGTTTTAGTTGTTGCGCAGTGTTGTATTATATTTCTGCATCTACGAAATCTTTTTTTAATTATTTGTTTAACATTTAAACGAAAACATTTTTTTTTTCTTTTCTTCTGTTCGTAATTCCTCAAACACTCTTTTAAGGGAATTAATTTGTATGCATAAGTTTCGAGTAGAATACCACATGCATACACACACACAAACATATTTCGAAACATGTCAGATGTGATCCAAGTTTATGTGCAAAGGAATAGATAAATCAAAAGACAAAATAATGAAATGTGGCTACACAGATGAATACGAACCAGTGGCGCTATTACATTGCAAATGCAACATAATCAAACAAAAGTTTATAGGGTATCCCTATTGTGTGTCGTCCAAGCCTTTTGCCTCAACAAATCTTACAATGTTGCTCGCTGTCAACGAGGGCAAGTCACTGCCTAGTACCTGTTATTTTTCCAAGTGATTCTTCCTGGTTCCAAAACTATATGCCGATGATTCATTTTCATTGTCCCAGAACTGACCTGTTACTACAGGCAACCACCATTCTGAATGAGTTTACTTTAGGTCCACAATGTCATGTCAAAAGAACAGTTACCGACCTCAGGATATATTATTTCGGGATAGTTTGATCCATCACTCAGATCTCCTTTTAAACAAAAGTTTCGATTGCCTCAAAGCCGTTTAATTGTAAAGCGTCGCTGCCTGTCATTATCTTTCTTTATGTTGAGCATACCTTTTCAAACATACGCTACCACTATACAGAATGGTTCCGATCAGATCATTGGCTTAGTAGCTGCCCTCCCCACAAGTTCGTCTGATTGCTTACTTTCGAGAATTTTGCATCTCTGACTTGGTACATGTAATCAGTAACACTTTCTACTTTCTTAAAACTGATAGATAGATAGATAGATAGACTCCACGCTATGACAAGTTATCACAGAGCTAGATGGAACAGGAAATCCACAATCTAAAGCAATACACAGTTCTGCAACTAGTGACTATCTCGGTCCTAAATAGCTTAGAAGCTTTAAAAAATGAATCATTGGTTGGATCCTTCAAACAAACCTTGATTCCATGAGGATGTGTGAAAGTGTTCCCTAAAAACCTACTTATTACCTCTACAATAACAAAAAATTATACTCAACCGCCATCTTATACAGTTATTCAGGGGACTTGAGATTTTACCTAACACAACCAGACGAAGTACTGCACGAAAACGCAATCTCTGTCAGTTGGATATCGCAAAAATACATTTCTTCCATCTACATCGGCAAAAACAACGCAACGTCAACTTGTGGCAAAACAAGTAAACTAAACCTGTGGTTTCGAATATCAAATGTTCCGTAGTTTCACAATTTTCGTAAGATTTTTATCTCCGGCTTACTTATGGTTTCCTTATGCAAAAACTTACACATTCGGGCTAAAGAAACAATATTTTTAGACCACGTTTATGGTGTGAATTATTGAGAGTGAGTGGCATAAACAAGTAAAATAATGCAAAGCAGAAGTGAAAATAGTACGAATACAGCTTAAATACATACATGCATACATACATACATACATACATACATACATACATAC
>QOCX01000297.1:221021-243181 GCA_005959815.1 Sarcophaga bullata | reverse complement strand
AAATAGACAAAAAGCCTAAAAACAAAAACAAACAACAAATCTTCTAATATTGTTACCGTTTAAATAGCAACAAAAACTGTTAACAAAAAAAAAACAAATTCAAACACTTTCTAAATGTTATACGCACTCAAAGGCTTAGTCAAATGTGTGTGTTCAAAAGCAATACAATATAACAGTAAACTGTATTACTAAACCTACAAAACTTAAGTTTGTTTTAAAAGCTATTAAAAAAGCTTTTGATGATTGCCTCACTGAAAATCTGTTAACATTTTAACAGATGCGCTCACATGTTAAACAAAACCTTATTCAGACTGTAAAACTGTAAATTTTTTGTGTATTCCCTGTAAAAATACAAAAAAAAAGAAAAAGAAATCATGTGTTTGTGTGTGTTTACACACTTTAGTCAAGGTCATTGCCATTAAACGGTACACAGTTGACCAGCACTAAGATCTGTCAACTTGTCTTCTTACTCATGTTAAAATTTCCATAAATATTTACAACAACAACAGCAACAATAGTGCTTTTTTCTTCTTTAATTCTTGGCAGAAAAAAAAACACACACAAATTAGTTGCGAATAGTGAGTACGAGTGCACGATAGTTGGGTGGTGTGAAAAACTCTTATTCAAGGAAACTTTGAAAAAAATATTTCAAATATAATGCGCAATGTGTTATATCGTAGTATGGCTACAATTGATTATTTTTTTGTAAACTATTTTGGCACTTGCGTTTCGAACACATGGTCACAATTTTAAGTGTAGAGTAGTCCAAGTTGTCTTCATGCAGCCAACAGGATTGAAAGTGTTTACAGTGATATGGTACACTGTGAATAGTTTGCTGAGCAAATTATTATTATAAGATATACGAGGTCTTTCAAGAAAGGCGAAAACGTTCAAGAAGTAAAAATCATGCATTCATTACCCATAGTCCTGGAAACATTCAAACCCTCTAAATAAAGCCACTTAAGTTGCTAATGTCCATTACTGACAGATCATTTAGACAACAGAGCGTTTTTCCTTCTCCATCATAGCCCTAGGCTTTTACCCAATATGGTAAATAACAGTTTCCTTCTCTGTCTCACCTCAACAGCTCCTGCAGAAGTCGTTTGCAATGTGGTCAAGACCAAAGCATCTTGCGAGAGTGCCTATAACGCCATGTTCAGTAATGTCTTCAAAGATCATACTAAGCGGGGTGCTTTGAAATTTAAGCAGACTTCTTGCCCATTACCTTGCTGGTGTCCGAATCCGCCAGCACAATGCTGACTGAATCCATTATCACTTATAATCTTCTCAATGTAGAGAACACTTCAATACGTCGTTGTTACGTGTCCAATCCAAGTGTTCATGATAAGCGCCTGGCTATCAGAAAGTACTGCAACATGCTTTTCAGACGCATTTTCGTTTTTAATAATCCTTGAAGCAGTCATATGACCGAAATTTCTAACTTTAAGACGCTGCAGTGATCTAGTAGCCGGTATTGTGATCATATTGCTATTTTAGGAAGCATTCTGTATCACATGAATGTGCATTCGATCACAGACCACATAAATTCTAAATTGGTTTACAACGAAAGTTTCGATGCCTTGTTTGTAATTTCGGGAAATCGGTCTTTTTGCGGAGCCTTATGTCAATTTCACCAATCTGAAGTAGTTTGCGGAAGGTTCAAAGGCTTACGCATGTGTAGAGACTGAAGTCTAAATTGAAATTGTGGACAAATGGCCAAGAGCTTCTCAAACTAAGATTCAAGTAGGTTCGGTTTATGAGGGAATAAACCAACATGCCGTATTGAAAGTACTGACTTTATGTTCTAAGGAAAAGCAACATGTTGGGAAGTGCTTTTATCATTTTTAACAATTCGGTGCGAAGAACAAAGACGTCTTTTGTTGGGCTCTGAATCACTGCGGCAACGCTGTCTATGAAATTATTGATAAACTGGCGAGAAAAGGGTTCACAGTGGATGTTGTTACTGCACAAACATTTTGGTATGTTTAACTGGGCTGAAGTCAGGTCGAAAATTTATCAAAGGAAACATTGAGAGGACTTCGCACTCATACTATGAAGATATGAAATAGGTTTCTTGGATAAAATGAAGTGCCATCACTGCTTGAAAACGGAAAAGGAACATTTACTACAATAATATTGCGCTGACTAGGACCAGATTGGACGTTTTCAGTCGGTATCTATTGGATCCAGGAGAATTCAGATCTCTTCCTACTTGAGATTTATTTTGCTACTTGGTATACAAAGCCAAATGCAGAAAACATTTTGCAACGATAGGTACTCTTACAGATGTTCCCTTTTCAAAAGCAAAACTTTTCCTATGACCAACTAATTTTCACAAAAGATAAGATTATGATGGGAAACGTGTGTCCATAATTAGCATAATGTTTTATCGTTAACAAACATATTTATGTATGTATGTATGTACATATGTATGTGTAATATTGTTTAAAATAATGCAATTGTCATTTTTAAAATTCTTAACATTCGAAATGCCACTTAATTTAAAATAAAACATGCAAGATTGCGGCATACTGCCCAAAATTATGCCAATTTGGCCATTTTCCTTTGCCTATAATTCATATTTTATTAATAAATAATTCGAAATGAATGTTTAATTTGCTTTTAAAAAATGAATGGGAACTTGAAAGACCCTGTTCTAAACCAGATTTAATTTAAGGAAATTTTTCGAAAGAAATATTGAGTACAGAAGTCCCTAGAGGACGCTATATTTTAATTAGTTTCCCTAAATTAAGCATAATTAAACGTGCAAATATCTGTGGAAAGAAAATTTACAAAATTTTCGAACTTTTCGAATATAATGTGGAGCCCCAATTCTTTGTCACAGTAAATATAATGCGAAAAATCAATATTTACAAAAAGAAAAAAAAAGGAAAACATAAGAATGTGAATGGATGGATGGGATGCCTTACAAGAAAGAGGAGAAAAATCAACCGAAAATAAAATTTCAGTTGTTAACCAGCTGTGTTAACATGTACATATGAAACGAGAGAAGTACAATCAACAATAATCACGCAACAGCATAGAAATTTTATTAAAGCCATTAAACAAGATGAACAAGAGAAACATCTACTAATTACTACAAATTACTACAAATTACTACAAATTACTAAAGTTTAATAAATCATTACGTGTTTTAAAATCGAATTATTCAAGAATAATTTGTAAAATACTAAATACGTGTTAATTATCAGTGTTTTTTTGTTTTTGTTTTTTTTTTTAGTAATGTCTCAACAACAAAACACGTCCCAAAAAAGAATTACAGCGCACACGTGGTGAACGGGCTGTGAAACAGCTGCCGAGGTTACAAGTTCTTTAGACACTTTTTGGGATCCCACCTCTTATTGGGTATGCGAACAAGTGGGTAAGCCCGCCAAACTTAAACGTTGTGATGGTTCCGAATTGTTTTCGGATAAACAATGGCGAAATGTATTAACTAACTACAGGGATTGGGAATGGTCTGAACCTGTTGAGCCACCAAGTCGTCCAAAGAATCCACAACAATAACTTATTACATTACATTACGTTTTGTTACGTTATATTACGTTATATTACGTAACGTTACAATTGTTAGTTAAATATAGTTAATGAATAATAATAAACCAAATAATGCAAATGTTTAAAAAAACAATTCATTTCGAGGTTTCTCTTTTATTTAAAAGTAAAAAATAAGATCTCTTCTTCTTCTACTACGTATGTATGTATGTGTTAAATACAATTTTACAAAATAAAATTAAAAAAAAAAAGAATTATTAAATGGAATTAAATTTATTTCGGAAAAAACAAAGAAGCTTTAAACAATTAATTTGGAATGTGATTCAATGCGGCGCGGACTATCTACCATAACCAAAGAAAAGAAATTTAATTGTACGATAATTAATTAATTAATTAATTTAGATTTAAATTTAAATTTAAGTTTAAATTATAATTTATCTGATGTTAGTGACTTTTACACTTAAAGTTAGAAGGGAGGGAGGAGGGATGGGTAACTAACATTAAATCCTTTGATGATGAAATAAATAAAAGGATTTGTAAACTCCTGCTATTGAGCTTTCATTTCACTTAAATTGTTCGTTCTTAAGAGTCAAGGGCCTGAAGCCTTCGTTGTCGTTGTTCGTTTAGCTGTATAGGGATGATGAAAAGCTCAGCTATAAACCGTTATATATTGCAGAATGGTATATAGTTGTTGTTTTTGTGTTAGCAAAATGATCGTTTTAAATGATAAAGTCGTTGTGTGTGGTTTAAAGTTCAACATGTTGGCCTTGTTTGTTGATCACTTTCATCTTTTCCTGTTTGGGAGCAGGAATGTCACTAGGAATGTGTTCTTCCACAGGAGCTGGATTTTTAGGTGGCACGCGAGTTGTGCTAGCCGTAGGCTTTTTAGTAGTGGTCGTAGTGGCTGGTTTGGGAGTTGTAGTAGTCGTGGCAGGTTTTGGTGTTGTAGTAGTTGGTTTTGGTGTTGTGGTAGTTGGTTTTGGTGTTGTAGTTGTTGTTGGCTTTGGTGTAGTAGTAGTGGGTTTTGGTGTTGTGGTAGTAGGTTTTGGTGTAGTTGTAGTTGTAGTTGGTTTTGGCGTCGTAGTTGTAGGTTTTGGTGTAGTTGTGCTAGTAGTAGTGGTTACAGGCTTAGCTGTGCTAGTCACCTTAGGAGCTTCCTTGGCTGGTTTTACAACTGGTTCAATGCCAGCACCTTCATAACGTACATTGCCTATCTTTACAGTGTGTTGCTTGTTAGGTTTAGGGTTTTTAACACGTGCCAAGAAACGATTGAAAGGTGAACCCAACAATAGATTGTCATTGAACTCCAAAACATGTGATACCGAGCCCACACTTTTATCGAAACCATGCAGAGAGCCTACAATATGGCCACTCCAATCCACGCGTACAATTGTAGCACGTTTAGGTGCCAACAATTGAATACTTTCACCATGACCAATAAAGTGAATGAAACGTTGGGCAAATCTATTGGATAGGCATTATTAATCAATTTGAATGGCATCTCCAACAAAGCCAACATGCGTGCAAAGAACATACGTAAATGGGGAAATGTGAGAATATAGCAAAACCACTGGGATGATCACTATCGGCAGCCATAACTAAAGGTACCCAAAGGCCTTCATCATCGGGTGTCAAATTATCGGGTAGACCGGGTAAACCATCAACAAATACTTCACTCTTGCCAGCCTTGCTGCCCTTCAACCAGTACTTAGTCAAACGCATAGCTCCAGTTTCGGCTACAATAATGAAATCTTCCTCTGGACTCAAGGCAAGACCATTAGCAAAGAACAATTCGTCCAATAAAATGTTTACTTTCGTTCTTAACGCGATCATATTTGAAGAGACTGGAAGATTGAAATGAAGTTTCGTTTTACAATCATTTTTATTTGAATTTGAATTGAAAATTAAGTAATTAAGGGAAACAAAAAAAAAACAGTGAGTGGTTTTCATGCCATGATTATGATTCGTGTTAGTAGTGTGAATTTAAATTTAAAGGAAAAATGAAAAATGGAATTAAAATAACACAATGAAATACAATGCACACGGAGAATAGAAACTAAAAGAAACATTATGCAACAGACATTATGCAACACTATGTTGTACATAAGATAAGTAAGATATGTTTCGATACTAATTCCTGCAGCAGTAATAAAAAGAGCATCGCTTAAGACAATTTCATCTCACATCAAACGGGTATAATAAAACGTACTGAAACCATTATCGCAAATATGCAATGCGTTTTATGAAATTAACAGCACATCGCCTATTAATAGAAACTCTACAGCGGATCCTATACTTCCAATAATTAGAAAACACAAAAGGAATTGTGCTCTGTTAGGATACGTAATCAAAAATATGATCGAGAGGTTCTCATATACGGTTTTCATTTTAATGTGAGAACCACACACCCAGGCTTTGAAACCAGTTTTTTTCAGTGTACATCTTATTGCACATATCTCGACTGTATTCAATGAAAGACGAAAGAATTTTCAATTGTTTTTACAAACTTATTTAAAACAGCAGATTCGGCCCAGGAAAGTAATTGACTTTTTTGTCAACAAAATCTACTGATTTATCCATCACTGGTCAATGTTAAGAGTAGTTGTATAACCAAGATTTGAAATTCGAAAGATTAGGAAAGCAATTGCTGAATTAAACTCCATGAAATCTCTGAGGGAAGATGTAGATTTATTGCAGACACTAAACTTTCTAACATGTGAGGTAGTAATCCGTAATAAGGTTTAAATTTTTGTTTTATTTTTTTTTTTTTAATTCTTCACGATCGGAATAGCTTGTGAAACTCGATTATTTCTGTTGTTTGCTAGTAGTTTTCATAATAGCAGTAAGTTATAGAGTCACCGTGGTCTAGTTATGTAGACACCATAGTCTGGTAGATAGTGTATTGGCTTATTTGACGTAAGACCACGGTTCAAAATCCAGGTCGGACATCAAAACGAAAGTATGAAAAAATATTTCTTCGGCGACTGTCTTTCACCAAATTTCTTGATAAAACTCTGAGTAAAATAAAAGAAAAAGGAAAAATCTGCTGTTCAGGGTCGACTTTAAACTGTAGATCCCGCCACTGATGTAATTAACCCACACAGCATAAGTGGTGTGAGAAGCTCCTGAGTGTAGGGTTGCAATAACCAATTATTTGTGTATGTATGTGTATCGAACAAAACGGTTTTTTATTCTTTTTATTCTTTTAATATATAATATTTGAATTATTATTTCGGCTTAAACTGCACTGCAGCTCGATTTAATAAACTTTCGCTTGGCAAAAAAATATTCGTCTTAAAACCAAATCCCTCTTAAAGACAATTTCGAAAAATTCTAACATTATTAATTTAAACCCAAAATCTCACTTGAAAATCTTTGTTTGATAGGCGAAAAAAAATATATTGCTTGACAACTATGAACGATTAAGCAATGGTTTGCAATGGACTGTTTACAATGAATAAAATAAAACTAAAATTAAATAAAAGCCATAATAAAAATAAATATAAAATTCTAACATTCGATTAGAATAATTAAGTTTGGCATAGAACGTATAATCAAGCACCATTCCAGTTGCCTTTGATTATTTACGCTTGATTATGTATGTATTTAGTGTATGCATAGCTAAAATTAGTCATACGCTTAGAAATTATTGTTTAGTAAACACAAACAATAAATAAAAACAACAATAACGTTTGTATAAAAAGAATGCAAAGGTGAAAATAATATAGAAAACAAAGAATACAAAGTATCTGGTGCAAAACTTATAAAAAATTCAATATAAAGAATTACAAAAACAAACCAACAAGATATATGTTTACAATCTATATAATATATATCTTATCGCCACGTATAATAAAGAAAGAATAATAACAATATAAGGAACTTATAAACTTTAAGCATGCAATACAATAATACACAAATTCAAAAAGTATAATGATTCTAGTAAGAAAAGGCAGGCTGAAGTTATAAATAAAAACTAAGTTTATCGACTTAGCAAGCAGACTAAATAACATTACACTTTCAAATATCAAATCTAACAAAACTATTTTAAAAACAACGTCTTATAATATTAAAAGGAAATAAGAATGATAATATTTTCCGAACAAAACTATTTAAAAAACCTGCAAATCATTTAACAGAAATGTATTTAACCATACATAGTTAAATATTTAAATATATTTTTAAATACAAATTAAGTTTCAATTTAGAAAAATCTACCTTAAAAAAGAAGATTTAAAATTGTAATTGTTTAAATATGTTTCATTTATCTATACTGGCAGTATTAAGGCTTGACTTGCAATAGAGCTTTACTTCTAAGCCTTTAATCTATCAATACAGAAAAGTTCTTAAAATCTAGCCTCACTTCAACGTATAAAACATGGACTTCTGAGTTTACAAAAACGTTGTACTCCTTAAAGCTTCTTAAATTCTTCTGCTTCGACAATATGTTTGCAAATATTGAAAACTAAAACAACTTGAAATAATTCTTTTAAACTTCCTAAACAAAATTCTTATCTCTTTATATCACAAGTTTTTAAAATTTCTTTTTAGATTGTAGTGACAAGAATATCGAACGCATTTATATAAGAAGAACCCCTAGATGTCAAAACTATAAAACTCTTAATCAATTTCGCTTACTTACATATATAAAATTTCCAAATTCCCGCAACTTTAAATTTATTTCATTGGAATTAAATTGGCCTACTGTAGCTATCTTTGGATAAGATTATGATTTTCAGGCACATCTGAGTAAAAGAAGATGATACGTCCCATTATTTATATTCCAAAGCTCTTGATCTCTTAGAATAACGTTGTATGGTGTTACTCGAACAACTTTCAATTCAGACGTATGGCGCATAATATAAGCATCATATAAGACTTATTTTCAGACACATTAGACAATGGTTCAGTATTAATAAACAGAAAACAAACCTCTTGGCATAAGTTTGTGATCACCATCGTTATCATCGCCAAAGTTATAATGGCTACAGCGACTAAAGAAAACTAACTGATATAAGATCAATGACAAGATAAGGCAATGCATCATCAACGTCATCAGATTTGCAATCCAATTTTTTTCATTTTAATAGCACTTTAATAGACTGTAGATTGGTTTAAAAGATAAACACGATACCAAATAACTATTCTTTCTTTTTATTTTTATCTATTCTTTATCAATTTCTAAACAATTTTATTAATTTTTCCGCAACAATAGCTAAAACTGTACATCTTATGACGAAAGAATTTTCAATTGTCTTTACAAACTGATTTAAAACAGCAGATTCGGCAGAAAGTAATTGACTTTTTTCAACAAAATCTACTGCTTTAACCGCCACTGTCCTTGTTTGAGTAGTTGTATAACCAAGATTTGAAATTCGAAAGATTAGAAAGACAACTGCTGAATTAAACTTCATGGAATCTCTGAGGGAAGATGTAGATTTATTGCAAACAATTGCAAATTTACTGACATGTGAGCTACTAATCCGAAATAAGGTTTAAAATTTATTTGATTTCGTAGAATGTGTTGGGAATTGTATTCATTTCTCTTCTAATTAAATTAATTATAACGAATAAATAATACATTTCGCTTGCGTTGCTTATGTTTTGAAAAATTTAATGAAGAAATATTAGTACTTAGAGACAGTCTCACCAGATATTTGATACCTGATGTCATTCGACAAGCATTAGACAATTGTAGAGAATGGTAGGGGAAGATTTTGTTTATTTCTACTATTTAAGGAATAATTTATAAAATTTATAAAATGTTTTGCAATTTTAAAGTGTAATACTGTATAGAATTTAGCAACGTTAATAAAATTTATAAAAAATAATGAAAAACATTAAATTAAAGCAATTCCCTTTAGAATGAAAATTGTGCACACAATTCCCACGAAACACCTTAATTCGTTACACTACATTGAGCATAATTCATAAACAGAATTTGTGTCAAAGTGGAACAGTAAAATGGAAATGGAAAATGCAATTTAAGTTAACAAGAATAAAAATTGGCAAAACAATGAAACGAAAACTTCATATTTACAAAACAAAAGTCATGTGTTAGTTTAAAACATAGAAAACAAAGGAATTACTACTCACCGTCCTGAGGGATTGGCAAAACTTGTGAATACCAAATCTTGTATGGTAACATCTGATGAAGAGTCTGTCCAATAAATGTTGCCCTGTTTATCAACAGTGACACTATTGAAGATTTTAGCTTTACGATTGATATTATCCTTGCCAGGCAACTCTTGCTGTGGTGAAACCAATAATTTCTTCTTATTGGTGGTGAGATCAACTTGCCAAATGCCATAGTAAGCATCGGCTATTAGTAAATTGCCCTGACTGTCGAAAGACAAGCCCAACGGGCGACCACAACGAGATTCCTCAGTGATATCTTCTAAAGTATATAAAAAAGAATGTTTTAATAGTAAAATACAACACGACAACGTAAAATATAAAGTTAATTAGAGACTTACCACATGGCTGGCCAATTTTAGTTACATGGGTAATATGGCCGGCATTCATTTTAATCACTTCACCACCATGGATACCCATGTAAATATCATTTTTACGGGCCACCAAGCACTCGGGACCGTAAACACGACCCTCTAAAAGGCGATCGGCACCATCCAAATGATTGTTGGGTTCCAAAGCACCACTTAAAGCTTTGGGTTGCGTTACGCTTTATATCATAACATAAAAATGTATCAATTTAGCCAAAGAAAATGAAAAGAAAAACAATAAATACTCACTCAAATTCTTTATATGGAAAAGTGGTACGTGGCGGCAGGTTGGGTATCATTACCACTAAAAGGTATATGACCATTAGGTTCATGATACGTATACCAAAGAAATATAATAGACCCATGTTTATGGATTGTATGTGTGCCTCCTCAGTCTTTTTCTTTTAATTTTTCACAATTCTTTTCTACTACAAAAGTGAGATCTGAAAAATATACGAGTAATTCAATGCAAAATTATAAAATTGCCAGTCACAAACGCCGTCTTCGTTTTTTCTTTTTGTGCCCCTTTTTTTGTTGCTTTAAATTTTAATAACTTTAATTTCTCTAATAAACTTTCTTTTTTTTCTTCTTTGTAACTCACCGGTCTCGGCCACAGCTATTCTTGAGTTGTTCTTATTGATAAATGTTGGCAAAAGAACGAAAACGAATATAAGGAAAAAGAGCCAAAGGGCGTTTGTGAAAGATGATGATGATGACGAGACGATTACCCCAATAGCAGAACCGGATTATTTTGTTTCTCTAATTTTCTTCTCTCTTTTCTTTTGTTAATCGAATAGCGGTTGTTGTTGTTGCTCCAATGAAGTATTTAAAATACAAAGTCAGGCATTTTATAACAGATGACGGCGTCACTTTAAATAAACTGTTTCAGAGTTAATTTTTTATACAATAATTAAGGCATAAGCGGCCGATTTTTTAATTGTTATAGAGAAGCTAAGGGGACATTCTTTACCCGGCAAAGAATATATAGCCGGTCTGGTGAAGCACGTATCGTCAAAAGCTACCATATTTTACAAGGAAACTCTTTAACAATTTGAAAGGGACCCCTTGGTAATAGTATGAGTCGTTTTAGCAGAATGTTGGATAAGGAGCCCAAAATTTTTCGCTCCGTTCATAGAATCGAAGTGCTATATAAATGCAAAGAGACTAAAAACCCTAGAAGTACTATAGCTTACCTTGTATAACGATGGAAAATATAATCATAATTTAAAATAACCTGGTTTATTAGCATTCATTGAATAGCGACAACCCTATTGCATTATTTACAATTTTTAATGCGGAAAACAAGAACAAAAATCTGCCTCCCATCAAAATAAAAAAAAAACGTGAAAAATGTAGACACGGGCGTAGAACATATTAAAATTTTGATTTTTTTTCTCTGGAATTCAGGAATACTATATAGAACTAAAAGATTTGAAATTAAAAAATAATTAAAAATAACATTTCCTGAATAAAAAATTGACAGTATGACGAAAAACGCAGTAGATGTGATGAAATTGCCCATAAAAGTGGAGCAGATAGCGGATACCCAGGAATGTGTGAAATTTTTGCAGGTTAGTGAAGCAATTATTTTAAAAATGTGGAATTGTTCCCTTAATTCAGATTCCATTTGAAATTTCAGCAATTGCAGAATTTCTCCGGCACTCCACAAGAAGTTAATCACTTGCTGTTGCACATCAAAGCTGCAATAGACAAGGAACTCTGTCAGACAGATGCCAGGTGTAGCATTCAATACAACCAGGTGGTAGTTAATGTAGCTTTTCGCTTCTATTATAAATTGTTAAAGAAGAACAATTTAAAAGATCGGTTTTTTGAGAATGTTCTAAAGAATGACTTTCAAAAGGATTTGAATTTAAATGAAAAGGATTTCATAGTGATACAAAGTATTTTGCTGACCAATCCCAATCTGGATGTAAATGCTGATTGGATATTACAAAACTTATTAAAGGCTTTTGTAAAAGCAATAGATTGCAATCATATTGCTTTAATGGCCATATTAAAAGCGCTTAATTTGTTGATGAAAAAGTATCCTCAACTTAATTTTGATTCTACGTTAACATTGGATCATGTCTACTTTTGTTTGCAATCGAATCAATTGGGTATGCGTGATGAGTGCATGTCTTTATTAAACAATGTTTGTTCAAATCGTTTATTGGCTTTGGAATATTTTAAATGTGTGCTAAACTATTGGCCCTGGACAAATCGTAATAAACTATTCCTAATGGGTTGTATTTTAAACAAACATTCCCTAGAGAATTTTCTTGAATTAAGCAATCATTCTAAACAGGCGTTCTTTTTGGGCTTAAGATCATGTTTGTGTTACAAAAATCTCTTGGCTCCCAGCCAGTATGTAGTGAAAGCCTTAAGTGCTCAAAAATCTTTGGAATTGCTGGAATTATCTGTCCATATCCTAACAACGGGTAATAAAAATGAAATAAAAAATTTCTATAGCCAATGGTTTACACGCATTTTACAAAAAGATGAATTATTTGAGATGTTGCAACAAAAACCAGAAATTGCCTTATTCATAGACAATTCAGCGGATTATTTAATGGATAATGAGCACAGTTATCGCTTGATTTTAATATTCAGTATGTTCTCCAAACAGGTATTCCAATTGTCGAAGCTACATTTTTTTAAACTGAGTACCGAGTTGTTGACCAACTGTTTCCACTATGATACGGAGTGCCAACTATTGATATTCAAATTCATTGTGGACAATTTGGCCAATTTTTCTATCGAAGACTGCATGGAATTTGTACAGGTGTTCCTAAGAACACATAGCAGTGTGGATAATGCTCAATTTCGTAATACAGTATTGGGTAAAATGCCGAATGTTATCAACTATATAGCAAACACCTATTGTAAGCTGTGTTTAGATAATGAACAAACGTCTTCTTTGGGCTCAAGTATCTTAAACTTTTTTGTTCATTTGCAAAAGCATATAGACGAGGGCATTGCCTCTGATATATACCAACCAAAAATCTTTTGTTTAAAACTATTGGAAATTCTTATAAAATCTTTGTATTCTGCGGAAGTAAAGAAAAATTCAAAAAATTGTATTGTCAGTCAAAATCAGCAATTGGGTTTGTTTCTAAAGCATCACAAGGTATACGATGAGCTTGCCCAAGCCATGCGCTTAATACACCTACTAAAGGATCCTTTAGGTTTTGATGATGCTTTGGATTTGATTGTACATTTAATGGAAATGATCAAACCTCCAGAAATTATTATCAATTTGGCTTTGGATTTATGCCAGCGTACATGCACTCTGCCGTATGTAGATGAATGCAATTTAAGCTTTTTATTTGCTAGAGTTGCTGTTCAAAATTGCCAAGATGTTGAGAAACTACAAGAGTTTCGTGACATAATCTTAACTGATCTAAAAGAAAAAATGCCTCTCTTTGATAAGGATTCTCTGTTAGCTTGCAAAACTGAAGCAGGACATTTGTTTGGTTGGTTAAATACACTCTATGAGCTCAATGAATGTAGACCGGATTTATGTTTTAATGAACATATCAACATAATAGCACTGGTGGAAATTATTTTAAATATGATCATAAAGAAGCTGAATTTAGCGGTTGTGGAAAATCAAAATGAAATTGTTACGGCTGCCTCGTTTGAAGATATGGATAAAAGCTTGGAATTGCTGGTATGCCAAAGTGCGTATAAAGAGGAAGAAGATCATGTTATTGCAAGAAAGTATTTGCTCATGTCATTTTGGTTAAGTCTAAAGGCTTGCTGTGACTTGGCTGCTTCGATGGGTTGCTATCAAGTAAAGGAAAACACTGTAGGTCAGGAGAGCAGAAACTTTTTACAACGTTGTTTGCAAGTCAATGCCATAGTTCTTACCAAATGCCGCCATAAAGGAGCCATAGAATCTGCTGGCATTGCTATAGGCAAGCTAACTAAATGCATTACAACTCATTTGAGTCCAGATTCTGCGGAGTTTAATTTATTGCATTTATGTTTGGAGCAATTATATAAAGAAAACGAATCGAGTGTTAGCAATACACGCAGAGGAGCTGGCTTTTCCATAATGTTTTTGCATGTAGTCAAAAATGAAGAGCAACGTTCTCGACCTATTTTAAAAAGAGCAGTAGAAAATCTCTTAAAAACGCCACAAGAATCCAGCACTCCTTTAAACGAAACAAATTGCGATCGTTTAGAAGCTTTGTATTTGCATTTCCTGTGTGTTTTGGTAAGAGACTGTGAACTACGAGAAGCCATGGCCATATATTATAATGAAATAATAATGGCTGCTGTTAAACAAATCGATCATAACGAGTGGACTATATGCAATGCCGCTTTACAATTATTTGGCGCTTTAGTGCCTAAAATAGTGGGACAAAAACAAGCCAATGAATTTGAAGAACCACTGCCATGGGAACCCAGTGAGGTAACTTTCAGTGAAATCAATCGCAAACTGCCCAAGGCCTGTGATTACATCATAAAGTATTGTTTGAATAAAAAATCCTCTACACGTTCGATTATACTCTTTCTGGAATTCTTACACAAAGTGGAGTATATTTTTAAAGGTGAATTGGATTCTGAAAATCCTGTCTTTAACTATAGGCAATTAATGTGGTCTTTGCTGCAACACAATGCAGAAAAAGTACGTAAATTGGCTGCCAAATGTTTTATAAGAGCTCATGAATTTCGTTTTGAATTACCTCAGATACTCGAACAAATCGCAATCATTTTATTTTCCATAAAAAATGAAAATTTCTTTGAGGGTCTGGTATATTGTTTGCACGAGGGTATTTTAAAATTAAAACATGAATCACATTTCATAATACCTTCGGAGATTTATCATGAAATTGAAAAGGAAATCAAAGAAACTTTACAAAAAACTTTTCAACCCCAACAAAATTGTTTTTATAAATGCTTTACTCTATGCAAGTTATGGGATTTATTAGAACTCTTAAATCATACAGAACTAATGAAACAATTAAAAGATCTTGTGCAATCGTTGAATGTGAATGGTATTAGAATGTTGGGCTATGATTTATGGTTGGAACGTATACAAATGTGTTAGATAATGATAAGGATGATAAGTGTACTTTAAGTTTTTTTTATTTATTTATTACAGTTTTAAATAGAAAGAAAGTGGAGCTCTCAAAAGAAGCCCTCTTAGTAAAAGTTGTTCCCCTTAATGACAAAACAATTACAAATAAATCAAAATGATAAAAGCAAAAAAAGAAACACAATTGTAAGTTAGAAAATACCTGTTTAGACCAAACGTACATAAACGTACATACATATGTATGAATAGTAATATTTACTTTAGCTAGCATTTAAAACTTAAATGTTAAAAACTTTTTTTTAATATATTAAAAAAATAATAATAATAAGAATAATAAAGTGTTGATTGACAAAGAAAATATTTCAAAAAAAAAAAAAAAAAAAATTAAAAATAAAAATAAAATTTGTAAACGTATGCTATGACAATTTGTTATTTAAAATCGATTATTTCTTGTTGTTTTAGTTGTTGTTGTTGTTTTTGTTTTTGTTATTATTTCTCTATATATATATACACTTTGGCTTTAATTGTCGATCAGCTAAATCCATCACTGTCTTGCTGATCCATACTCATGCTTTGTTGCTGTTGATGTTGCTGCTGTTGTTGCAATTCTTGAGCTTGATTTACTTGCATTTGCTGCAAAGTACGACTCAGTATATTTCTTAATATATGAGGCTTACAATGCTCTTCCAACCAGGGTATAACACCGGTAGTCAATTGTTTGAAATTGTCCATGGGGATATGTTGAAAAGTCTCGAACATTTCATCCATAACAGCTTGAAACTGAAAAAGGGTGGTAATATATTAGAAAGAATAATTGATTAGTTAGGGAAACGGTGTAAAAAAATAGACAAAGAAATTTGTTGTTTTTTTGTATGAAAGTCAAATAAAACAAACAAATTTTTATTAATCTTTAGAAACATCAATTTTAAAAGAAAGCTTATTAATGTTCTAATGCAACTCAGTACCGAATGTATTCGGCTCCGTTTTCTTACTGGGACCAAAAAATGATACAGGACAGTCTATTCATTAAATTAAGCAAATAATTAACGACCTTTATCAATCGCTTAACCATCCTATCAATTTTCTGGCGATTTTTACTTCATTTTATACAAAGAAATCTATTTGAATTGTATGGGCGGTGGGCGTGGCAAATTTTGATAAAACTTAACATACCACTTTTATTTATTCTAAGCAAAGTTTGCGCCAATTTTGAAGTCTTCTAAATTAGCACAAAAATGTATGAAACCCTAACATTGTACGACATAACGAATTTTATTCAAAGAGCTTTGTAATCTAAAGCAGGTTACTGGAAGCACTTTGAAAAACCATATACAAACTAATATGGCGTTAATAATACAACTTAAACAACAAAAATGATTCCATAATCCCTATTCAAAAATTAATTTAAATTTTCTTACCACTTGAAATTTGGCTTCATCTGTGAGACGCTCCTCTTCGGGACCTGGATTGGCCTGTTGATGTTGTAGCATGTGTTCATAACTGTTCTGTATGATACGTAATGCAATGACTTCTTTTTGTAATGCAGCACTATCCTCCTCTTGCTTCTTCTTTTGTTGATTTAAATAGCCAATGTAATCAATTGATTTTTGCAAAATCAGCGCTTTACTTAATTTGTAACCTGAAGCTGAATCATTCTGCTGGCAAGTGGGCACTAATTCTTGTAGACTATCATAGCCCTTTTTAATAGCATCACGTCTCTTTTGCTCTGCCTGTGTATGAGCCTCTCTACGCCGTTCCTTATAGCTAAGCGTTGATGTAGCCGACGACCCACCACGACCACTACAGTTATCACCACTATCATCGTCATCGTCTGCAAATATTAAAACCGTTATGCTATTAAATAACGTTTTTAAAAACAATCATTAATCGTTGAAACTTGCCTGTATTATGCGGTGAAGAGTTGGGTGTATGTATACTACCAGCACTACTGCATCGGGAATAGTGTTTAATGCCCTCCTTATTGTCTGCACCAGTTGTGTCCTGTTCCATCATTGTTGCTGTTGATCCGTACTCTTCTTGGCCTCGACCTAAAGCACATGAATGTTGTGATTTTATAATTGAATTTTAAAATTTGTTGTTGCATTCCACACTAGAACGCTTACCTATATCTACTGTACTCGGGTGCTCGGCCATTTTAAACACAGCTAACCAGTAAGGAAACGGAATTTTGACAGTTACTGGCGAAGTGTGAAAGGGATAGCAANTTTTAAAGAGTCTGCCTTAATTTACTCACTGATTTGTAATTTGATCAATGTTTACTTTATCACTGTCATATCTTTATTATATTGTTGTAATTTTCCATTTATTCAGCGATTTTTTTCGATTTTTATTTCCCAATACAACTACAACAACCGCTCAGCTGATCGGCTCAGCGAAAGAGACACCACGTTACAGCTGACATGACAATGTTTTGACAAATAATTCAGGAGCGGCAACATTAAATGCTGTAATCGTCTATTAACCCTTTAAGGGTTGTGTAATATTCTATTCTAATGACGCTAATATCAAAAGTAAATATATTTTATAGAATACAAAAATAATAATAATTTAAAAGTCGGAAAAGTTTGCTGGTTAAAAAACTGAATAGGTTTTGAAGTCTTGATATTATATGAACTAACCACGCACAAGTTTGTTCTTTTTAACCAGAAGATTAACATTATGGAACTGTTTGAAACCACTTAAATGAAACTGGGTACTGAAAAAAGTTTAATGTGAGCGTCTTTCGATCCTCTAGCTGGTAATTTTTTTCATCCCAACGACAGTGGCAAAACCTTCGAACCAATGTTTATTCTGCCACTTCACAGAGCCTAGCGAAATCAAAATTTTCCTATTCCCTCTTTCATAACAAGTCTGATTATCTACGCAATTTGTTACCCTTAAACTCTTCGGTACATTTTTCCAAATTAGTTCACTGGACTCAAGATCTGAACGTCTAGTTTCCGTGCGAAAGATACTATATTTCGTTGGAAGATTGCATGTAGAATCTATACACTGCTACACAATTTTCTTCTGTTAGTTTGTCATGCTATGCTTTAGATTTTGTATATTTTCAACGAAGTATGGTCATAATTCCTTTAAAGGACATATTCATTTCAAAATATTGAAATTTTAATGGCTTTTCTTGACTTGAATAAATGTTTACCGCTTCTGTTAGTATGTGGTGTGGCAACACTTTTTGCTCTGTTTTGGATACATCTTTTTCTCACATACGTTTTGTACATCATTTATTAAGTGACAAGATGGCGATTGAGACGAATAAACTTTTGCTGTCCACACAGCAGGAAAAACCTAATCATTATACGTAAATAAATAATAAAATTTCAATAAATTTGTGCTCAATTAATTGTTTGTGTTCTATTTCATGTGTAAATATCAATAATATGCAGATATTTAAAGGAATTTCGAGTGGAACAGTGTCAATCGTTTCTGCAACACAAATGCAATCAGCACCGTCCGTTTGTCTGTTTCAATTGGCATTTTCAGAATCAAAGACGCCGCAGACCGATACGAAAGCGGGATGGTACATTCAATTATAGTGCTGATAATTATTGTACAAAATATGATGAGACCACTGGTATTTGTCCAGATGGAGACGAGTAAGTAATAGAAATTTATAAGAAAAAAAAAACTCGAACCTTTCCTACCAAAAAAAAAAGTTTTCTTCGAGCGGCAGGAAATTGCGTATTATGAAAAGACAACGAAGCGTATAGAAGTGAAAAAAATCATAAAAAAAGTCTGGTTGAGAAGAAAAAGTTGTATGTGAGGATTTGTGTTCGTGTGTTTTGTACACATTGTCGTCCACAGTGCTTATGTTTGATTAATATTGACTGTAGCAAAATGCCATTTAAAGAGCGCGGGGTGCATTTTATGTTTGAAAACTAATTCCTTTTCAGTACAGTATTCATCAAGTGATTAATTGTTGTATATTGCAACTTGTTGTTATTGTTTGTGCATCGTTTTATTTGTTGTGTGCGTCAAAAACAAAATACGTTAAAAAGGTTTTGTTTTAAAAAAAACAATGTTTTTGTTGTTGGTGTATTTTTGCAATATATTTTTCTAGTTTACTGCTTTCGTCACTTTTACGCATTTATTTTTTTTTTTTGCATTTGTTTTTTTCTCTTGTTATTCTCTTTTTTTTCTTTTGTTTTCTTTTCGTATTTTCTATTTTGTTTAGTTTCACTCAGTTCGTTGTTTACTGTTTGTTTTTATTTCTTTCTCTTTTTTATCTGCCGCATTACTATTTACTTAAGTTACTCACAATCGTATCTTCCATCTCCTTCCATTTGGCTTCTTTTTGTATATTTTCCTTTGTTAACTGTTTTCGTATTCTTTTGTGTATCACAACAAAACTAGCAAAACAAAGTGCTGCCATATCGTTGGGCGTGAAGTTGTTAACCCAAACAGAACTAATGAAAAGAGTATTTAGGAATTTATGTTTTTGAAGGAAATTTTTAATTGCGATTATATTATATCGTACTTTATATAACGAATCGGATACTGAATAGTGTTTTTGGCGAAAGTATTAATGGTCCTAGTGGAACAATAATATTCAATTTCTTTCTTAGGATCAAATAGGTGAAGAGAAATTATTCCCTTCTATTATTAAATCTAATGGCCATGGATAAATTTCAAGCTAGGAGATTAGCCTGAGGTTCTAGCTTTCTTATGAACGTCGTATTTATAAGAAGTTATTAAGGCAAACAAAAAAATTAATAAGAAATCAACATTTTTTAAATTAAATTCATATTATGAAATGAAAACAATCATTAACTTTTATCTCTCATTGCAGCTGTCCATTTCTGCATCGAACCGCTGGCGATACAGAGAGACGTTATCATTTGCGTTATTATAAGACATGCATGTGTGTACATGATACTGATAGTCGCGGTTATTGTGTTAAAAATGGGCATCATTGTGCCTTTGCGCATGGTGCCCAAGATCAAAGGCCACCAGTATATGATATTAAAGAATTAGAGGCATTACAAAATGCAGAATTAACATTAGATGGAGCAAATGCCCAAAATGCATTAGACAAGGAACGAAATCTAATGAATGAGGATCCTAAATGGCAAGATACTAACTATGTATTGGCCAACTATAAGACGGAACCTTGTAAAAGGCCACCTAGATTATGTAGACAAGGTTATGCTTGTCCCCAATATCATAATAGTAAAGATAAGAGACGCAGTCCACGTAAAGTCAAATATAGGTTAGATTTTTTTCATTTTCATTTGTAAAATTTTTATACTAAAGTATTTAAACGATTTCATTTTCATAGGTCAACACCTTGCCCCAATGTTAAACATGGCGAAGAATGGGGTGAGCCTAGTAATTGTGAAGCTGGCGATAATTGTCAGTATTGTCATACACGTACCGAACAACAATTTCATCCGGAAATCTACAAGTCTACCAAATGCAATGATGTTCAACAAGCCGGTTATTGTCCTCGCAGTGTATTTTGTGCATTTGCTCACGTTGAACGTAAGTTTCTTATCTATATTTCTTCTCCCTCCCCCCTTCATATTATGGTTACTTCTGTATTGTTTTAATTAAGTATTAAACTATTCATATAAGATTTATATCTCTATTACATACGTATATTTACTTATTATGTATACTTATATACTTTTTTTCGAATTGGTGTGCTTTTTTCCACAACCATTTTATTATTATTCTTGAAATTCTACTTCAATGATATAAGATTTTCAAACTAAAATACATTCATAAATGATCAGGAGATTCTTTTCGGCCACTTAAACAAAATTTTTTTTAGTACTTTTGGGTTTTTAAGTATTCTTGTAGTATAAGCATATGAGGGAGACGATGAAAAGATTTTGATTTTAAATGGAAAAATTTTTTCATTGTTTTTTTCTCCCTTTTTTTTATAATTTCTTTAGTTTTGATTAACATTTTTGTTGTTTTTCCATAAACGCTATGAGAATTTCTAGTTGTTTGTTATGAAACAAAATAATTCTTTAAATTATTATGTATTTCAAGTGAATTATTCTATGATTAATTGTGAATTGGTTATGTTTTCAATCGTAATAACTCGTGTTTAGCTTAATTAGCTTCACAAGAATAATCACAAGAATAATCAAAGATTTTTTTGTACAATGGAAATCCTTGCATAAAATTTGATAGTGTTGGTTTTCTGTGTGCATAATTGCTCTAAACGCTGACGGAAAATAAATTCAGTTTTGTTTGCTTTCCCTTATAGCGGGAATAGTTTCATTGAATGCTAAATATGAATTCGCTTTGGTGTTTTTAACATAATCCTTATACCATAACAGTCCAACGTAAACGTTGAACTTTATGGTTTTGACAGTTTAACCAGTTTGGCAGTTGGTTTAAATTGTGTTCTAGGTTTTCTAGTATGGTCCTAAACATCCGTACATAAAAAAAGAAAAAAAAAAATGAGTTGAAGAGAAGAGAAAACCTGTTAAAGGCTTAAAAATGCAATTAGAATGCGAAAGCCACATAGAAATACCCTATATTTTGTTTCGTTAAGAAATTGTTTTTTTTGCTAACTTTTAGAGAATTCTGTTGTATTGAAGAGATTCCACATCCAACTTTGTTGTGAGGTAATATTTAGGGGGGTGTAAACCTTTATAAACTGATCTGTTTTGATATGTTCGTTGTAAACCGAGGATTGAAAACGGGTTCAAATATTGTGTAGGCGATATATATATTCAGATGAACTATGCTCAAGATTTTGCCATGTCCATAGGCTGCAAAAGTGTTTTAATAAGAAAGCCAAAACTGCAGAGGTTTAAATCTAAATATTGTATATGTATTCGATTTCCGTAGTCTAGTGGGTAGTGTATTAGCTTAATTAAAGAGTTTAAACCTCAGACCTGACATCTTGAAAAAGAAAATGGAATTTTTCAGACAAAATCTGTGAATTGCTATGAAAAAGTTTCTTAAATTTGTCGTTCGGATTCTAAATTAAACTACGACTAAAATTAGACAATATGAGAAGCCAGATTGTAATCCTGTCTAAAGGGTCATAGCGTACAATAATGTATGTATGTAACTGCAAAATATGACGATGGAAAGGGTAATGATGTATTGTAATAGAA
>QOCX01000297.1:209073-221016 GCA_005959815.1 Sarcophaga bullata | reverse complement strand
CAGCTTCATATGCCATGTATTTCTCGTTGTATGTATAAATAAGGGTCAAATGGCGTGATATGCAGACTTTAGCAGGATAATGATCTCACTCGTTCCAAAAAGTTTGGTTGCAGATCGATATGAAATCAGTTTTTAATTGATCTGCTCAATTTGTTGATTTCAATACAATAGGAAATCTCATTAAGATTTACAAGAAAAATTTAAAAAATAACCATGCCAAATATTTTGCTATAAACCGGATGTAAATTAATATCATTGGCAATCAAACGTAGTGCATTAGTAAATGAACTGCAAATGCCATTTCGCAAAATATTGATAATTACTTGACATTTAAAGTATTTGGTTTTATTTTGATCAATTGCGATTTCGATTACAGTTTTAATTTCTCGACTAGATCTAGAAGCTTAATATTCATTTTTGTATTTTACCGCATTAACCTCATGGCAATGACAAAAATTATTAACGTAATGTTTGCATCAATTTGATAACCAAGAGAATAAATTGTAAATTAAAATACAAGTCAAGGCGAATTCATTCTATGAATTCGCCGTGATACAAGTTCTCATATCGTTTCTATGGAAAAATAACAAAATTATCTTTCTTCTATCTTCATCTTTAACATTAATTTATCATTTTCTTTTGCAAAAAAAAAAAAAAACAAAATTTTCTAAAAACTAATTATATTTACTAATTGGGTAACCAAAAACTAAACCAAAAAAAAAAAAATCTAAAAATCAAAAAAAAAAAATTAAATTAACAACAGAATATCAATCAAGAGAAACAAAAATTGATTTGTGCTTTATCGTTTTTCACTCTTTTATTTATTTATCCTGCATCATATAATCGTCATACGTGTCCAAATAATAATAATAATAAATTACAATAATTTCAAATAATAAAATGTTGTGTACAAAATTTATAAATTGTTGTTAATCATCATTAAATTCACAATAAACGATTTAAATTGGTATGATAAATAAAACAAAAAACCAAAAAAAAAAAAACATTTGCCTGATCAAATATAAACAACAACAACAACAAACAAATGTAATATGAAACGGTAACAAAATTCAAAATGATTTCCAACAAACAAACAAAAAAAAAAAAACGAAAAAACGAAACAAAAACTGTTTCAATGAAAAACTAGCATATATTGTCACTGAGGAGAAGCCGCGTGATTTAGATGCGATAACAACAAATTTAGCTCTAAGTGATTTAATATCAAATGCTTTGCCCGATATCAAAACTAAGGATGCAACAAACAACAAAACAGGATTAATGACAATTGGCGAAAATGTAGGTATTTTTTTAAAAAATTTTGAACAAATGAATTTCAATTAAAAAAAAAAAAAAAAAAAAAAAAAAAAAAAAAACAAAACCAAAAAAGGAAAAACCGTAAACAAAACAAACAAAAAATTTTTCCCCCGCTTTACTTACTTACCATTATTATTACTTATTACCACTATCACCACATACCCTCTTTAATCCTAGTAGTTTAATAAAGTCATTGAAAAACACTCGAAAAACAATTCTTAGTAAAATTTATTTAAAAAGTAATTTATTTTACTTGCTAATGTAGTGTGGTTTGATATTTATTAACTTTAACACTCTCTATGTATATGTATAACACACATACAATGTATATTATGAAATATTAATAAGAAACAATAAAAAAAATATATTATTACAGACTAACTTTAACTCTCTCCTAACACTTGCATATCACATGTCTCAAAACGATTCATTTTAATGCCTTCTACAACTGATCTTTACAACAGATTACTTCTACACTAACACTAACTATTTTCCAATAACATTTTGAATATATCTTAAGAAGTTATTAAATTAGATGGAAAACGAACGTATATTTAGAAGATTTGATTTTAAGTTGTGCCGTTTAAGATCCGTCAGAAACCCAATATTAAAGTAACAAATCACATTTTAAATTGCTTGCAGGTTACAATATGTTCCACGTTTAGACATTTGTTTTCCGTAAACGTTTCTAAATTTTTTAATTTTTTTTTTAATACTTTCCTAGATACTATTGGTGCACTGTAACTGCTTGATAAATACGAATATTTATAAATACGAATATTTATTTCCATGAAGATTGAAATAATGGAGATGAAAAATATTTTCTTTGTATAAGCGAAAGAACTTGCATTGCATCTGAAATGCTTTATTATCATGTCATGATCTTTTGAAAATGTGGCACACTTGTAAGTCTATTTGGAACACAAAAAGAACAATTAAAGGAAAAAAGGTGTATTTGGGTCATGGTGTGTTTGTTAAAGGGATACAAATAAATGTTGTTGATACCCATAAAAGCTTTGAATGGGTATTGCGCATTTGCAGATTCATTTTTTAACTTTTTACCCGACATTCTGTATTCATCATTCCATGTTGTAAAGACATCTAACCTTAACTATACATTCGAGAACTTGAAAAAGGCTCTATGACTACTTATCTACAGATGCGAACAAACGCAAAAAATGTGTTTTGCAGTTTCCCCATCTTCTTCTTCCCATATCATACAGTGAATCATACAATGAATTGTAATAATCCTGGAAAATAGGGAAATATTCCGCCATCCTAAAGAAGTTATGCTAACCTACTATTAAAGAGTCAAGAAAGTCATGAAAACGGTTAACTACTTGCTTCTAAGCCTGACCTCACATTGGTCGGTCGTATTCCTTAATGAAGAAACGTTTTGTGTCACCATGTCCTTGCTAATCAATTCAGTAAAGAGTTGCAATTGTATGTGGACTTTGCTCTCAAACTGGTAAAATTGAAAACATTATTCTCGGCGAGATTATGCACAAAAATATCACTCATATTACCACTGTGAATACCAAGAACTAAGTATTGAACGCTTGTTGAGAAGGAGTTTGTCAAGGTTTATGTCGTCTCCTTTGGAATTCAATTCGGTTGTGTAAAAACTAACAAGCATTTTGAAAGACATCTTTTAAGAAATGAATGGCTGATTGGAAAATCTAGGCTACAGGCATATCGGCCAGATTTTAATTGGAGAAGAGAAGAGAAATTTGGGATGGAAATGCAGTCATGTTTTGTGTCTACACTTGAAGAAGTTGCTATGAAAACCAGATAAAGATGGAAGAAATTTCTTACGGCTCTTAGTGTTAAAACATAGGATTCAACATCTTGAGAATGATTTCATATAACATGTGGCGAACGTCACAACTTTTATTATGCATTATGATAATGGAAATTGGCCTTAAAGGAACTAAAGACTTGCTATCATTCTCATCGCAATTGAAAATCCTTCTTATGGCGCATGGCGACTCATCAAATTTAACTGATCAAATTTGCAAATGTGTTTGTTTTGCTTAGCACAAGAACACATCAAAATTGAACCTTCAAACTGCATTATATTGTTGTTGTGAAGAAGAAAAGAATATGATTTATGCAACTTATTGATGAAAAAAGGCGAGTTTGATCATTATTTGATGCTTGGCCGGGTAACTTTAAGTTTTTCAAATCTGGAAAAATGTTTCGTCTTTTCTCAAATTCACTATTGATATGTGGTGACTAATTTCGCAATGAATTGAAACTGTTTGCAAAAAAAAATGTTTCTCTTGCCGGAAAGATCTTATTTTTTCTTATTTCCTTCCCATTCTCCCAAAATCAAGGCTTAATCAGATCTATTTTCTTATGATTTTTTTTTTGAATTACAAATTTAGAAGCTAGAGTATTGTCAAGAAATTAATAGAAACATGATAAAATATTCAAACATACATACATACATACATACATTATTGATACACTATAATAATAACTGCACATACTTCATATACGTACATAGTTTTTAAATGAAATTATTTTCTTCCGCTTCAAATTTTGTTTTAATTTTTAACATTTTTTCCTTACCAGAATCGCTTTCATCCTCTCCATATATGTATGTACATATATATAGACACACACAGTTCAGAACAGAACAACAGAAAAAGATATTTTTTTTTTGTTTTTATTATGCGTTCATACATAGATTTGTAATTTATATTAATGCTGCTTTTTCTTCTCTCCTCTCTCTCTCACTCACTCTCTCTCTCTCTCTAATACCTATCCGTCTCTTTATACCTTTTCGACAAAATCATGTACATGTTTATCATATTATTTTATCATGTTGTTTTTTGTAGTTATTGAATATTGATGGTAATGATACTACCAATAATATGTTGGTTAATGCATTGGAGAAATC
This sequence comes from Sarcophaga bullata, assembly GCA_005959815.1. Lineage (NCBI taxonomy): Eukaryota > Metazoa > Arthropoda > Insecta > Diptera > Sarcophagidae > Sarcophaga > Sarcophaga bullata. Next base: position 216,797 of record QOCX01000297.1, on the reverse strand, counting down.
CGCTAATCAGAGCAAATATTTAAACTTCTCCTTGCCAATGGATCGAATTTGTGAGTATTCCAAACCAAAGTGATTGTGTGTGATACTTGTTATGTTTCTTCTTTTTTTTTTTTTGTGTGTGTGTGTGTGTGTGTGTGTATCAGAGATGCAAAATCGTTGTATTTTTTTTTTTAAATTTTGTTTTCGTTAATTGTGTAAATATATGGTTGTGGATAAATTGCAAAGAGAATCGGATAATTTGTTGTTTTAAGACACCGAAGTGGCATGAGTTTTCTTTAATTATTATAATATATTTTTTGTAAATTATACAATTGGTTTCGAAATTTTATTGTAGGTTTATTTACATTTTAATTGCAACATGCTTTAATAATTTTGTTTCTTTTTTTTTTTTTTTTTTATTCTTTAAAACAATACTTACAAACAACAAATTGTTGTGCTTAATAGCCTGTTCCATAGACGAGCAGCGTGATAATGCTTTATCGGCCAGTTTAGCTAATAGCAGCTTAATGACACGTTCCTCAGCACCCATAAACATTCCGAATTCGGCTCTTAATAATTCGTTAAATGGTTTGTATTGTATTTTTTATTCGAAATTCTAATTCTTGAATTAATTTTTGTTTTGTTTTCTTTTATGTTTGTTTTTTTTAGATTTCAATTCCGGTAGTTTTGCGGTCAACATTCCCTATAGTCCTACGAATCATTCGAATCTTTTCAATGTTGATGCTTTCAATTATGGCGGTTCAAATTCAAATAAACTTAGCAATTCCCTTACTGCTGGCAATCAAAATGATTGTAGTAATAATTTCTTTTTTCCTTCTCATATAATTTCACCCGGTTTTAATGATGGTCTCTCAATTAGTCCTTCGGTTCGTCTCTCCGAATTGAATGCTTTAACTGATGACTTGAATAGCAGTTCGGTGGGCAATAGTTTAACAACAAATAAAAATGCATTTTCATTGCAATCGCTGCATACGCAAAATAATGGTGATGTTAATCGCATGACACTGGAATTGATGGCAACAAAAAATCAATTAGTGAAATTAACTGGTCGCCTAGAGGACATTACGCGTAAGGTAAATGCGAACTGCTGATATACATACGCATGTATATCTGTGTGTGTTTATAATTGTAAATTAATAAATATTTTTTGTTTTTAATACAGTTTAATTCGGCTAAACAAGAGGCATTAGAATGGAAAGATCGTTATGATGCAGCACAAATTCAAATGAATTTATCATCAGAATTACGGAATTTATCAATACAAAAATTAAAACAATTACAGGTACGTTCATAGAATTGTTTGTAAAAATATTAAGAATTTTTAAAAATTTATTGTGATTTTTAAATCAACATTAAGGAAATCTGCCGTTGGTTTTGATAATTTAATTGTCGAAATGTCTGTTTCAATAAGAGTTCTGTATAGGATGTTACACAAACTATCTTACTATTCGTATTCAATTCCGATTCTATTAGCATGCTATTGGATTTATCAATATACTGCATACTGAATTTGAAAATATATTGCTTTGTCTCTCAAAAAATAATTTTTTATGTTTCGAAAATCTTAAAACTTTAGGTTTCACTAGGCATATGATGGATATAAAATATTTTCTGAATTCCTTTTTCTTTTTAGTCAAAATTACGCACAGATTTGGAGGATGTAGAAAAAGTTTTATATTTGGAAAATGCTAAGAAATGTATGAAATGCGAAGAAAATAATCGTACTGTAACACTAGAACCATGTAATCATTTCATATTATGCGATACCTGTGCTACATCTGTAACGGAATGTCCCTATTGTCAAATACCAGTAGCCACAACTCATACCTAAAATATTAAAAACTAAAAAAAAACAAACAATAGGAAACTGAAACTGAAACTGAAACAGAAACAAAAAAACAAACAAAAGGAAACTGAAACTGAAACTGAAACAGAAACAGAAACAGAAACAAAAAAACAAACAAAAAATAGCAGCAGTAGCAACAGTAAATATGGAAAAAAAAAACTAAAAAAAATTTTCAAATCATACAAGACAACAGAAAAAAAATTTAAGTAAAGTTAAAAAAAAAAGGTAGGCATTTTGTTGTTTATTTAAGTAAAGAGTGTAACAATTGTATTGTTTTATTTCTTAAACTAGAATTTATAACAAATAAATTTAAATACTACATTTAAAAATTATATAAAAAACTAACAAATTATAGGTAACACATATTAAAAAAAAACAAATTTATTCAAAACAAAAACAAAATTATATACATACATACATATGTATATATATAGTATATGGAAAGTAAAGTAATAACAAGTTTCTAAAAGATTTTTTAATTTAAATTATGTCAAAAAGATAAAATTTATTTTAGAACCTTTACTCCAATTGATATAATTAATCCAAGCAGTATGTTGCATAAACATTTTTCATGTTTATCTCCATTTTTTTTTTTTTTTTTTTTTTGATAGGAATAACAAATTTAATTAATTTTATTTTTATATTTTATTTATATTCATTCTTTTATTTATTTTTATTGTATTGTATTAAATTGTATTGTAATTATATTCTAATTGCTTAGGTGAACAAAAGTTTAAGTATAATTTTTGTATGTATTAAATTGCAAATTAAATTAAAATAAAACAAAAGAATTATAAAATTATTTAAAACTTAAAAATTTTCTAACAAAATTTATTTTTTGTAAACAAAAAACCATAAAAACAAAAGGAAATGACCACTAAAGTTACTAAATATTATTATTATTATATTATAATTTTTTGTTGTTGTTGTAATATCCAACAATTTATGTAGTTATGATCGCTCTATAATATTAATATATTAATTAATTACTATATACAATTTTTATATTTCAACAGAGTTATTATTTTAGTTAGTTTAACAACCAATAAACATACAAACATAATAATAATAATAATAATAATAATAATAACAATAATAATAGCATAGGTTTAAACAATTTTTATAAACAATTTGTCTTAATATATCTATCTATCATGGCATTTTTTCTTTTTGAAATTGATAAGGCAGATCAATTCATATTTCAAAAAAAAATTTCATTAAAATTTTAAACTGATCAATAAAGTATTTTCAATGTTTTTGTTTTTTTTTTTTAAATTTTTCAGTCATATTCTTATGTGTATTAGTTTTAAAGTTACACATTTTAATTATTCAAAATCATTAATTTAACAAAGAGTCACAATGATTATTTTTAAAATAGGTTGTCTTAAGTAAAATATTTTCAAAACATTTCGATTTAGAATACCAATTTTTTTTTTTAGTATTGAAAAGATATTAAGTATGCCAAGTGCATTATCTAAAATGATATTTAATTTAATTATGAAACAATTTTAAACAATTTTAATATTTTAGTGTCATTGAATGTATTGTAAATTTTTTTAAATTAATATCGTTTATAAAATTTTTTTTTTGTGAATCCAAACAAAATTTTAAGTAGTTTTCTATATAAAAAAGGTACCAAGTAGAAATAAAAGTCCTTTTAACCTTTTATGGAACAATGATTATTAAAACAAAACTTTGAACTCTTTTCGCTGCCATTGTATTGCACTGTTCTATCATCAACCGGCCAAGAATTTTCAACGTAGTGGCTTTCTCGGGGTCCCAGTTCTTAAAGCGAAAATAGTATTGTGGCAACAAAAACTGGTTTAATCTTGTAATACAGTTATTATCAGCTAATACGTAACTATAATGTCTATTATAACACAATAGTCCAATGGTCTTAATGTTCGGTTGATGCAATTATTAAATTATTTGATGAAAATCCAAGTATTAGTACTACACTTAATCAAGTTAACTTAAAATGCCAATTCATATGCAATCAGTATTTCGACTGAAGGCCAGTACTACATACCTTGACTCCATTTACACATTCTCTTGTTTGTAACTAAAAAATTCTCTTAATTTATACGTTCGAAGGACTTCAACAAATATTTTCCAAAAGTCAGTTATCAGCAACCAGGCCGAACAATAATTACTTAAATTCTAATTCACTTTATGTACCACATTCTATATACTTATAATGGCTTAATGCATTAAATACAACAGTCTTGTAAGCAACTTCATCTTTAAAAAGTTACTAAAGTAATTGTCTAGTGCCCTTCCCTCCCTTTTGAAATTGATTAATGGCTCACAGATTACGTTTTTGGACTTGACATAATTCTTATCCTTTACAAATATTCTTTAAACCTCCAATATCCGATCAGCAGACCGTTAACTATTCCCAGACTATTCCTAAATAATCTGATTAAATCGCTTCTCACTGTACTTAGGTAGCAAATATTTAGAAGAAAGTAACTGAAGAATTCAAATCTCTGAATATTTTTCTTCGATAAAACAAAAGGAAGCAGACAACAGTTATACCTTTACTTCATTCTGGTCTCCTTTCATGAATAACATATCGAGTGTCACACCAAAAGCTAATACTGTTGTCTTCCGGTAACCTTAAAAGGCAGTCGTATATCATTATTCATCATCAAACTTAAGATACCACTATAGTGGCACTAGAACCCAAAGAAACTCATGGCTTAGTGACTAATAATTCTTCTCATCAAGTAGTCCATTCATCCATTATAGCTGATAAATTATTTAAAAATTGAATAACCTTGAGCCTTAAAACGGCGTTAATGGTAGAACAACATCCCTTGGATGGGTGCGTTAGGTGGTGAGCTATAAGAAAATAATTTTTGGTTTTCATATACAATATTAGATGCCTTTACGGCTTTCTACTGGTTGTGGTTATTATTATTCATACTAAATTATCTGAAAAATAGCAAAAGCCATAAAATAACGATCTCTTTGGGGGAGATTTAGAAATGTTAGTAGAGAGTCTTTTATTAGGCTCGACTTTGCGAGAGTGCAAGGAATTTCTGAGATTGTTCAACTTACATTCACTTTCCTGGTGTAAAGTAAGCAAAGAAAATAGGTTTTTATGGATTTTTTTTTTAACTTTTATGAAGGAATGGTTGGCTTCCAATATTTTTTGAAATAATTTGACTGAAATTCTTTTTACTTTACTTATATGCTAAACTAATTCTAAAGTATTTTCAAATTATTGTACATAAATACAATGAAAAAAAGTGCATTTAAGAGAACTTAATTAAAAATTCGAATATTTATTTATTTATTTCGTTTGATTTTATTTCCTTTTTTTTATTTGGGTTTGTTAAACATAAGAATTAGCAAAGTATTTACGCAATAAATTTTACTTAAATTTTTTTTAACGAATTTATAGCAACTCTTAGCTCTTTCTTTTTAATTACTTGTGAAATCAAGTCATACATACATACATAATATACATATACATATATGCATACATATATTGAGACAATTAATATTTTAATTTCATATACTTTTCGATTCTATACTTAAAATTTTAAGTTCCTTTCTCTAGTTGGAGACAATTAATTAATTAATAAATTAATTATTAATATACATAAAAAAATAAAATAAAAAACAAAGAAATTCTATGTAAAAAAATATGCTTTTATTTTAGGTACACAAAACAAATCAATTGTAAAAGAAAAATTCTAAAAAGAACAAAACAAAGCAAACAAACAAACGTAAACTATGTAACTAAAACCACCATGAAATTAAAAACAAAAAGGAAATTGTTTAAATTAACAAAACAAGTAATAACAAAAACTAACAGCGATAATTAAAAATATAAAAACAAAAAAATTATTTCTTTTATAATGTATTATTAAGAATTGAAACCAAAATTATGTTTTTTATCTACGTAAATAATAATAATTATTTTAGGCCAATAACAAATTTTCTTACACAACACCCATCATCATATATAAACAATAAAAATATTATTAAAAATAAAAAAAAAAAACAAATTTAAAGTATTATTCTATAAATGTGAATTTGTTTGTTAAAAGCAAAGCAAAAAAAAAAAAAACAACAACAAAACAAAACAATATTGACTGAACATTTTTACACCGATAACACTGATACCGAGAACAGTAGTAGTTTTTTTCTTTCTCTTTTCAGAATAAAAGTTTTCTTTTTTTTTTTTCTTATATAAAAATAAAATATAAATATAATCCAAATCATAACTTATTATGCATATAATGCAACTATAAAACGATTATAATTTTTTTTTCATTGTATTATACAAACCTATTATGATTTCTATTTCTTAAGCAAAAAAAAAAAAAAAAAGAAAAAATATTTAAAATTTATAAAAAAAACTTATTAATTATTTAATATGTATACTCAAATTGATTTAAAAATTAAACAAAAAAGAAAATATTAATAACTTTTTTTTTTTGCCAATTATATAACATACATACTTACATACGTACACACACTACTTGTCATTAGCTTATATGGAATTGATTTCTTAACATATAAAATAAATTTATAAAAAAATATAAATATAATCCAAATCATAACTTATTATGCATATAATGCAACTATAAAACGATTATAAATTTTTTTTCATTGTATTATACAAACCTATTATGATTTCCTATTTCTTAAGCAAAAAAAAAAAAAAAAAGAAAAAATTTTAAAATTTTATAAAAAAACTTATTAATTATTTAATATGTATACTCAAATTGATTTAAAAATTAAACAAAAAAGAAAATATTAATAACTTTTTTTTTTTGCCAATTATATAACATACATACTTACATACGTACACACACTACTTGTCATTAGCTTATATGGAATTGATTTCTTAACATATAAAATAAATTTCACCACGAGGATATAAAAATTAAGAAAACAAAATGGAGTAACTTCAATCTTAGGCCATAGGAATGAGCCGAAAAATGAATTAAAAAATAATCGAATCGATTGGCAAATTAATTTTTAAAGAATTTTTTTATATATTTACCTTAGTTTCAGCAAGCGTTTGATTGTTTGTATAAAAACTGCTTAGTTTCTAAAATATTTTCGAGTATTTTTCAAAAAAAAATTTTGTTTTTCTGAAATCGCTTGGGTTCTCTTTTCAATTATTCATGTACTGTGTCGGCAAAAGTAATGGCAATGTATTTGAAACAAATTTGTAATTTTTTTTTCTTAGATTTTTATTTATTTTTAGAACGATGAAAATAGCTTTGTAAAGAGTATTGAGGGATTGAGTACTCTGTCTAAAAAAAATTAGGCGCCTATTTTAAACAGATTTTATTTTTTATTCGGTTATGGCAAGAGTTGCAGGGATATTTGCAAAAAAAAAAAAGACTTGCTGTACAATCGTAATACCTGGTCCCTTCAATTCTTGTTCAATTTAAAGAATTTGTAGAAGCTTCTTTTATTTTAATTAATTTTACATTATATTTTAAGCTTTCAAGCTTATTGAAACATATTTCAAAATGATTCCCTTATTTCTACAGTTGTATCTACCAACTGTCAAAAATAAAGCTTCGTTTATCAAACTTTCAGGCTAGTTTTCCAGCGTGGATTATTCGTGCTTTTAATGTGCAGCCCTTGCGTTTACCAACTTCTTGCCTGGTTTGGAGGAACTTGATCAGTATAAAGGCTGCGTCTCCACAACGGACCACTATCCGTGCTCAAATGAGCTTTTGATATCAATGCTACCACTCTGACCTAACCTAACCTATCTACCAATTTCGGCTTACGTTTTTAGGAACATGGTGTTGTTAAGCATTTTGTTGCGCACTACATAGATATACCTGCTATTTTTTGAAAGCTATTTTAAAGATAGCACTGAACTCTTTGAAAAATTGAG
>QOCX01000297.1:197015-209052 GCA_005959815.1 Sarcophaga bullata | reverse complement strand
ATGGTCGAAAATCACTCATCTTGTTATAGAAGATTGTAAACGAAGGAAAAGTCGTTTAAAGATCATTTAAAGAAGATTGTCCCCCAAATGTGTACTTTGAAATAAACCTAGCTGATCTGGTAGCATACGAACGACTTTCCAACGGGTTAGGACACAAAACATTTTTTCAATGTTGACCTCCCAGTGATGTCTGGCAACCACCAAAATATTTGTTGCTTCGTTTGCTAAATATTGTTTCTTTGCTTTGATTCCGGCAAATAAGTTCCATTGCACAAGACTGATATTTGCCAACTTAAACGGGATCGTTTCTGAACTGCCATATTAAAAGCTTCTCTAAAAGTGCTGTAATTTTAATTCGTTTGCCCTCAGTTGTAATAGAACGTTGAAGTTCGAAATTTTCTGACTTGAATATATAATAAAGTCGTTCAGCAGTTGTACTTAAAAATCCTAAAAATATTTGATGCTGTTTTTTATTCTTTATTATTTATTAATAATTTTAGACCGAAATTTTTAAAAGGATCTATTTTTCCATTGAATTTCCTTTTATTTTTATATAAACAACCAGCAGAAGTTCTTACAAAAAAAAAAGACAATGTCAAGTTAGTTGGAACTAAGCAAGCCGATTGCTTACTTACTTTTAAACGTCACTGTATAAAATAGCCTATAATATAGAAAAATTTAAAAATTTTAAATAATAAAAGTTGTCTTGAATAAATTGAAATAATTTTTTATTTAAAATATTTTTGTTTTTCGTTTTTGTTTTAAGTTGTAAAGTTTTAAAATAGGACAACTTTTATTTGAGATGACGAAATTTAGAATATATTACAAAAAAACTTCTTTATTTAAATTCTAAACTTTCCAAATGTCAATATTAATTTACTGGCTTTTTAATTTTTATAAAAAATTATTTAAAAAAAAAATTATTAAAATTATTTGTATTTTTGAAATTGAGTATCTACTATGTTAAGCAGTATTATTCAAAATTCATTTTATTAATTAATAAAATTATAAAAATTAAAAGAATTTTTTAATGAAATATAAATTTTTAGCATGTCATATAACACAGACGAGGTTTCAAACTGAATGCATTTATATTATTGTATTGTATTGTAAATATTTGAAATTTTAAAAGCAATTTATAACATGTACCATATGTTTTCTTTAATATAATTTTTAATTATTGTTTGAAAAATAGTTTTTGTTTTTTTGCATTCAGTTGTTTACAATCGAATTGGAATATTTTATTAATTTATTATGCTATTTCAAACTCTTGCCAATAAAGTTTAAAGCTTTCAAGAAAATCATTTTCAAATAAATTCTGTAGAAAAACAAATTGAGGTTAAGTTGAAATAATTAAAAGATAATATTTTTTAAATATTTAAATTAAAAAATAATACTTTTTAAATATTTAAAAAACTTTAATATTTAAAAAATATTAATTTTAAAAAATATTATTTAAAAATATTATTTTTAAAAATATTTAAAAAATATTATTTTTTAATTATTAATAATTAAAAAATAATATATCATATAATATTTTTTAAAAATATTTTTTAAATATTTAAATAATTAATATTTAATTAATTAATTAATGTTTAAATAATATTTAAAAAATATTTTTTTTAATTATTAAATATTAAAAAATAATATTTTTTAAATAATAATATTTTTTAAAAATAAATATTTTTTAAATATTTAAGCTGAAATAATTAAAAAAAAATAATCTTTTTTTAAAAATTTTTTTCTTTCAAAAACAAATTTGTTTTCATTACAAGCGAATTCCATAATTACAGCAGTGCAAGTGGTAATCTTTATTTTATTTATTTATTTATTTATTTTTTTTTGTTGTATTGACATATTAATGTAAAGAATCAAACATACATACATATAGACATACATACATACATATATAACGCCAATTTAATTCGATGTCTATCCAATTTTTCTGAAAGCTTTATAGAGTACAACAATCAAGAATTAATTAAATTAACAAAAAACAAAAAAAAAAGGAAAATAAAGGAAATGAAATGAATTGAACAAAAATTAAATGAAAACAAAAAAATATATTTAAATTGCAATAAAAAAAATTAAAAAATAAAAACACCAAATTAAAGAAAAAGAAAAAACAAAAAAAAGTTACAAAAAATTTAAAATTTTATGGAAAAAAAAAAAAAATAAAACGATAGAAATGTAATAACAAATTTAATTAACAAATTAAAAATGAAAATAGTTTATAAATGTATTTCAGAATTTAATATTTCTTAAACATTTTGTGTGTCTAAATTTTGTAGAAATTGATGTTTAGTTAAAAAATCTTAAATCATTATTATTATTAAACTATTATACAATAACAATTAAATACAAAAAAAAAACTCCAACAACAATAATAATTAGAAATTTAAAATAAAAAAATTAAATTAAAATAAAAAAAAACTAATGATATAAAAACACAAATTATATGTGATGTTATAATAATAATTACGATAATAACAATAATTTAAAATATATAATTTAATATTAAAATTAATTTAAAAACATTTATTTTAACAGAATTAAAAAAAGAAAAATAATTGTTATTAATAAAAAAAATAAAAAAAATAAAATAAAACAAAATCAAATAAATTCTAACAAATATTTGTTGTTTACACAGGGTAGTCTGTACGAATTGAATGAAAAAAAAAATATTACAAATACCCTGTTTGTTAACAGTTAGTAAAAACAGCGAATGAAAACAATTAAATAAAATCAACTAAAGTATTACAAAAAAAATTATTTTATAAAATGAAAGAAACTAGACTTCAAAGAAACCTTAAAATTTTTAAATTTCAATAAATTAAGAAAAAGAAAATAAAATGGAGCTGAATTTCAAAAGTCATCATTTGTAATAAGAAAAATTCTAAAATTTTAAAAATTATTTTAAAATAATTTTTAATTACATAGATGCCGGTGTTTAAGTGCTACGAACTAAAAATATGTGAGGTTAGGTTAGATTGGAGTGGTGGCTTTGATACCAAAGCCAACTTGAGTACGCATAGCGGCCCGTTATGAAGCCACGGGTGAACGCAGCCTCTATACTGACCGTATTCCAACGAACTTATCGAAAAAGTTGGTCAGTGCAGGGGCCGTGCAGCTAAAAATGATGGTTTTCATATTAAAAAGGAAGTTATTAAAATTAAAAAGGAACTACGGGTCGATTATATACTCTTACTATCTTTTCAACGAACTGCCCTAAGGATATTCATTGAAATTCATGCTGAGTGAATTTGCCATATAAAAGTTTTAGCTCAGGACAACACGGTGTTAGTGTGAACTACTTTGAGCGAAAGTGGTCTAAATTAAACGAATTGATTTTATTAGTGGTCTTCCTGTTCTATTCTAACTAAAGCAGTTTCAGTTGCTTCAGTGTTAGACGATAAGATTTCAAAAGTTCACCACGTGGTGATTAGCAATTCGTTTGCTACAGCAGCGTATAATTGTTAACACTTCAAGCACCGGCTCATGTTGTAGAAAAAAACATTTTTTCAATTATCTTTGAATTCCTTATTTCATTACAAATGATTTCTTATTCTTATTAATTATTTCTCCAAAACAAAAAAATTTTTTTTTAATTTTTCCTAAAAAGAAAACCAACCGTACGTACCAGACATATTTATTAATGAATGGCTTCAGAAGAAAAAAAATTTAATTTTTTTTTATTTTAATTTTAAAATAAAAAAAAAAATAACGTAAACCACCTTCTCCCTCCCAAAATATGTATGTAATAACACACAGATATACTCACACACACAACAAAAAATATAAGATATTTTATATTTTGTATACGTTACTGTAAAAAGAGTGATTTTATATGTGATAACATTTGAACAAAACAAAAACAAAAACAAAACTAACAAGCAGATATTATAAAATAAAAAATATGTGATCACAATAACCGTTAAACAAAATATTTAAAACTAAAAAAAAAATCCACAATAATATTCAAAGAAATAAAAACAAAGAAATAAAAACAAAATATACAAACAAAGAACGTGCACTAAATTATATACGAGTACTACATATACAAAACAACATTATTATTCTATAAAATATAAAAAAAAAATAAAATAAAAAATAAAATAAAAATGTAGAAAAACATTAAAAAAATTAAAACGAAATAAAAAACTAATTAAAATTAAACGACCATTAGGAATTATAAAACGAACATATTGCCAGCAGCTCCACTTTTCACTATACATGTTAAGATCGCTCCTATTCTACGTACCAAGAACAGAAATTTATAGAGATTGCAAAAGAAGTTGAGGTGGTTGTTAAAGAAAATGTTTTTAATTTTATTTTTTTTTTAATTTAGTTTCTAAGAAATTTCTTTTAAATGTGGTATGTTTAGGCGTATGTATGTATAATGTTTTTTTTGTTTAGAGATTTTATTACTTTTTTTTTTAAATTTCTTAACAAATATCTTAAATTCCTTGAAATTCTGATATAATCAATCAATCTGACTTAATATTTATCCTCGAGTTTATCTTACTTTTATAAAAATCATCATCATCAATCAATAAATTTAATTATTCCCGGCTCCATTATTCGTTTATGGTCTAGATACTTATCGATTTTTATTGGAAACAGTTGTTAGAAGCACTAATCGTATGCGTATTCATTAGAATCCAATACACTGTGCTTCATATTACACGATGCCGTAATAGTGATCCAATAAGCCCTCCTAAAAGCATAAACACGGCTTCCAAAAGCAATGATTTCGATATGTTTAAATGACGAAAAGAAGAGCATGACAATGCTATTTATGCTGCATAAAGATTGTTCCTATGAAGATTATATGCTAATAACTGAAATACATTTTCTTTTCTAAAGCGGTTAATATACTAACGAATTTTGCCTGCAGCATGATCAAAAATTTTTGAAACTCTCTCTCTCTTATCAGATCGAGTTTGCAAACTCGAGTTTTTCTTTATTACATGATGGCTTGCCATTAGGTTGTGTTCGAAGGCATATTTTGTTACTGTTACTAGCCGCTGAAGATTAAGAAATTTGATCATGCTGAACAAGATACATACATACAAACAATATCCTCTAGTTTAAGTTCTCTAGTTCTAATTCTCTCTTAGCAGGTCAAGTTAGCAAAGTCAAGTTTCTCTTTATTACATGATGGCTTGCCATTTGATCGTGTTCGCAGGCATATTTTGTCACTCTTAATAGCCACTGAAGATCAAGTAATTTGATCGTGCTGAACAAGATACATACATACAAACAATACCCTCTACATCAACATGAACTAAACAATTCCCCAATTTTTTTGGGTGAAACTTTATGCAAAATAATCAAAATTGCAAATTTCCAATGTAGATTATCAAGGCCTAATATTAAACGTCGCCGTAATCTAGTAGGTAGTGTGCTGGCTTATTAGACGAAAGGCCAGGGTTCGAGTCCCCGGTCAGACATCAAAACCGAAATATGAAAAAAAAATATTTCTTAGGCGACTTCCTCTCAAAGGTGTTCTGGCAACAACTCTGAGAGTAAATAAAATTGCCAAAAAAATTTTCTCAAAAATCTGGCGTTCGGAGTCGACTTTAAACTGAAGGTCTCGCCACTTATGTATAAAATTAACACACACAAGTGGTGTGAGAAGTAGGCTGTAATCCTGACTGAAGGGTTGTAATGGCCAATTATGTATGTAATATAAACGTCGCATTAAATGTGTCAATACTATTAATAATCGATTTTTCATTGCTTTTGTTAAAATCTGAAAAATTATTGAGCAATTGTTTTTTGTTGACCTTTTACAATGCTAGGTTTCTCCAAGTGCATTCCGGAAGCTTTAATAGGCCTAAACGGTATTGTTTCTGAGAATGTAGAATTACTATGTTGCTAATAAGCTTAGCTAGCGTAAACTCAGAGTTAAAACCTTAGTGTCTGAATTTTCTCTTCATTGCAAGCCTCTGGATGGATTTTATTTTAACGCTCAATTGAGTGATCTCATGAAGTGGTTTCATTATATGAGTTTATATCATATGTTTTCCTCATTTAAGGAAATTATTGATCTCTAATTGAACAAAGTTGTAGTATTTATAGGCAATTGAATCGACATTCATCCATCAACAATTTATTTTTACTGAAAAGCTTGATGGTTTCTATACGAAACTTAAGCATAAGAAGGTCATTGAACTTTCACTTAAAAAAATTATGGGCGTACAAGTGGATACATGGTGAGGCTTTCAGAGATTAATACCAACTTAATTGCTGCTCAGGCATTTAGTCTATAATAGTTATAGCAGGGAGTATTCCCCTTCATTATATTTCCTACTTCGGTCAGTTTTTTTTTTGCTTCCTTTCAGATTATGGACTTCTAACTTCTTTTTTAATCTCTTAATTCCCTCATATCTCTAAAAGACAAACCATTTATACATCAATTAGTTTTATTAATTAATTATTATAAAATTAATTCTCATTTATTTATTTGCAAATTGAATATGAAATTAAACAAAATTATGTATTACCCTCTTCCCCCCCTTAACATTTACTTAATTAGCTGACATTGAATTAAATATTACTCGTACATGAAGAATACTTATGTATATTTTGCGTAAATTTGTTTTAATAAAGTTTATAAACATTTTATATACAAACATAGTTAACAGTCAGTCATAAAAGCATATGCTTTGTATTTGAAAATGTTACAAAAATTATTCCAAATAAAAAAAAATAATGCGATAATATTAGAACAATAAATTCAATTAGAAACTAAAAAAAAAAAATACGAAAATGACATAGTAAATGTTTAATTGCAATAACAAAAAACCCAAAAACAAAAAAAAAATAGTGACAAAAAATTATTAACAAATTTTGATGGCCAAATTTTGTAGCAACAAGAAAAGAAAACCTTAAAAACAAAATGTATAAAAAGCAATAACAAAAACAAATAATAATTAATAATTATTAAATACATACATACATACATATATTCAACAAATTTATTATTAATTAAAAAGAAAAAGAAGAAGAAAAGAAAATTTAAAAACAAATCGATTAATTTCTAAAAACATGGCAACTAATTTTCGAAACAATTGTGCAAATAGACTGTTTCACTTAAGCTTGTTTTTCTGCGTTTACATGATTCAAAAAAAGGATAAAAAATAAAAAAAATAAAATAGGACATCATATAGAGAAATAGAAAAAGAAAAAATTAGATAAACTGTTCAACATTTTTAAACATTTAAAAAAGAAATGTCGGTTTATAGAAATAAATAAACAGGAACTGCAGTTTCTATTCTCTAAACTGCTCTCGTCTGCTAAAATTGCCCAGTTGAATCAGGATCTTCCTAAGTATTAAATAATCTCTAAAAACTAAGTCTTGTAAGCTCCTTTTTTTTACCTCCTTTTCATTATTAGGCATTCGGTTTTAGTAAAAAATGTAAATGTTCTACCGACTCTCTGGAGCATATTAGCCTACAGAGATGCCAGACCATACCAATTACCAGAAAGTCCCCGAACAGGAATCTAGCGCTGTCGTTGACAACGCTAAATAGTCAGTAAGAGAGGAAGTTAGTGACACAAACTGTGTATGTTATTGCAGTTTCTACTAAAGCCGTAAGGGAGAAGACCTTATCTTCTCACAAGAGCTTTGCGCCTCAGCAAAAGAGAGGGAAGAGTAATAGAAGAAGAAAATAAACATACTGAGGCTATTGTGGCCCTCTTATTTCCCTGAGCATTGAAATCATTTGCATCTTTCTTGTCGAGTTGTTTAACCTTCCAGTGTTCATCCATGAAGGTTGAAAGAGAAACAAAGATTATTTGTTTATTAGAAGGCCCAGATGTCTCCTCCTCGTATGACGTTATGCTAGGCATGTACCGTGTGTATAGCAGAGAACTCATGACATATAAACACTAATTTGCTGTTCATCCTTGTAGGATGTGGCAGAGAAATTATTTATTTAATAGAGGACCCAGGCGTTTTTTTCTCGTACGACATAATGCTAGGCATGTACCGAAGAGGTGAACAACAGTTTCCTTCTCTTCCTCATGTATACAGCTCTTGCAGAAATCATTGACCATTTGTAACCACAATGCAATGTCCATTAATGACTTTAACAACTAGTGTGTGCTCCTTTGAAGTTTGAGTAAACTTTTCTTTCGCTTTTCTTCTAGTTTTGGCTAGATTTTCTGTGCTATTTTACCCGCATCCAAAGCAATCTATGCCGCGTTAACGGAAACTCCTATTGCCTTATCACTTCTAAGCTTGCATATTCTCAATAGGGTTTGCTTTCTAGCGAAAGTCTTGAAAGTTCAACGGTTGTAACATATCTGGCCAATGTATAAACACTACGATGTATGCTTTGTTCTGATAAAATATCATTAGACTTCTATATACAAACAAAACTTTCTTTACTTTCAGTCAGAGGTCAGCAATGGGTATTCAAAAACATGTGTAGAATGGAATCATACTCATAATTTCTGATACTTATACGCATTCATACTTATTTTAATATCATGGAACCTTCTTACTCATATTTAAAGTTTGAAGTACTCATCATACTCATACTTAACAATACGTATGATGTTGTTGATTTCGACTCTCCAGAAGTCAACAGAAACAATAATCACAAAATAAGTATGAATCGCATACGAACACTAAAGTACTCACTAGAAGGTTGTGTGTTTGTTCTGCTTGCTGATCTGACCGTTGTGCTTATGTGTCTTTTTTTCTTTTGTTGTAAACCAGGGATTACCATTTCATAGCACAATTGTGCTGAGTGAATTCACACACATTGCTTGCGCTCTCTCATTTTAGTCGCCGATCAGACCGCGGCGAGTGCACATGTGAGCGGATGCTATAACATTTTTTTCAGGTTTACACTCAAAAAATAGTTTAAGTAGTAAATATTTTAAAAATGCTTTTATTAAAGGGTCCAATGTCGTTTTAAATGTTCTAAAATGACATTTTAAGACATTTAAATGATAAGGAAAGGGAACAGCTTTTTTGTAGACATAAATCAATTTTTTTTAGAAAAATTAAGAGGTTATAATATAAACCAACTTTGTAGCGAGTACGAATGAATCAGAGTACATAGTTACATTTCTATATTGTTGACTCACTTATATTCAAAATTTCAAGAGCGCTTATGAGTAGCGAAAAAACGATTCATTGCTGATCTCTGCTTTCAATTCGGGGGGGTTGATTATCGTTTGCGCATTTGCGCCTACCGCAAATTGTTGAAGACCTTTTCCTCTTATCATTTTCGTAAGTAAACCATTTTAGATTGTATGTGATGAGCCTTCACGTAAAGCTTCTTTCTGTACTGAGTTTTATTCAAGAGAATTCGAACATAATTAATTCATGAACAATGGGAAAAGTGGGAAGCAGACTTGACAGTGTCCTTTATATTTTGGATACTTCCTATGCTTGGACAGCTAACATGATATTCTTTTTTATCACAAAGTTGAGCAGTTTAGTTAAGATTACATCTTTAATTATAGATTATGAACATGAAACATAACTAACTGTATACAGGATATTCGACTTAATGAAGAAGAAAAATAAAACAAATTGAAGGAACAACTTTTAATAACTTTTTTTTTTATAAAAAAAAAAATAAAAATAAAAATAAAATAAAAGGAAAAACGGAAAAACGGTAAAAAAGAAAAACAAACTAACTATTTACAAACTATACTACCGATCTATTTTATATTTATTATATTTTTTATAGCAAATTGTAACAAACAAACAAATAAACAAACAAAAAAAAAAGCAACAACAACAAACAAAATATGTGACAATTGTTAAGTTAGAAACAAAGAAACAAATAAAAAAAGAAAATAAATAAAAAGGAATACAATTGGAGAAGAATAAATGTAAAGTAAAATAAAGTAAAATGAGTGTTTCATTTTCATTATCAAAAAAAAAAAAAAAAAAAAAAAAAACTATTGAAAATAAATATATTTTATTAGCAACAAAAACCAAGGAAAAATTTCTAATTAGTTAAACAGAATAAAGATAACAAACAAACAAAAAGCAAAATAGAATGTAGATTAGAACTCCAAAAATTTTAATTATATTTGTATAGATTAAACATAAATATGAAAAATAATTAAAAAAAAAAAAAACTATGAAATTATTAAACAATTAATTAAAAAAAAAAAAACAAAATAAAACTATAATTAATAAATAAACAATAAAGAAACAAAATGGAAAACAAATCATAAATCAAATCTAACAACTCAATTACAAAATAGGTTTATTAACAGATGAAAAAAATTATTAAAAAAAAACTAGAGAGAAAAAATAAAAAACAAAAAAAATCCAAACAAATTGAATTACAAAATTATTTAAACAAATAAAATCTATCAAAAAAAAAAAAAAAAAAAAGAAACGATTTAAACAAAAAGAAAAACCATAATAAAGAAAAAACATTATACAAAAATATATTATATACAATACATAAATAAATAAATAATTAAATAAATAATTAAACAAATATATAGAAACTTAACAAATTGCATTGGTTTATTGAAAAACAAAAATAATTAAATTTCAGAAAAAAATAATTCAAAAATTAACGAAATTATTTAAAGAATGTGGTTTAAAAAAAAAAAAAGAATGATTTAAATGAGTTAAAGTTATTAAAGAAAAAATTAATTTTTATTTTAATTAAAAACAAAAAAAAAAATTAATTTAAAAAAAAAGAGAAAAAAATTTATTAAATAATGATGAAATTCGTAAAATTATTCAAAATTATTTAGAAATTATAGTAAAGAAGCTGGTCTAAAAATTATAATTATTATGATTATTATTACATTAAACTGCTAATTAATTAACAAATTAAATAATTAACAAATTTAATTAATAAATAAAAAAACAAAACAAACAAAACTAATAAACAAAATAAAAAATAATGAAAAATCTTTATTTATATTATTATTATTATTATTATTATCATTATAGAATTATCAAATTATGGAATATTATTAAAAAATTGTGTTAAAAACTATGAAAAATATTTATGAAAAATAATTAAAAAAAAAAATAAAAATAAAAACAAATAAATAAACAAAAAAAAAAAAAAAAATATTTTAATAATTACGCATCTTCTTAAGGGGTTAGTATACTTCCTAATTTCAAAAAAAAAATAATATTTTTTTTCACGATTTTAGTTACTTTAGAACCTTGGAATTACGGTAAAAATCTTCTTTTCAAAAGCAAAGGAAAAAGGCAAACTAGTACAACGTGTCCAACTACACGCAACGTAAATGCGTTTCTCTCGAAATTACTGTACTCATCAGCCAAGATTGTCCCGTTTAATCAGGAGCTTTTCGAGTATCAAATAATCTCTAGAGGCCTACAAGACTTTTTCAAGGTATTTTTTTTTTCTGTTAAGGCATTCGAGTATTCCAAAGTATTTAGACGCCAGACTAAGTCAATTATCCAAAAATTCTCCCTACAAGAATCCATCGCTATTCGTTGACAACGCTAGATAGTCAGTGAAGAAGGAAGTTGGTGACCCGAACCCTGTATGTTATTGTAGTTTCTACTAAAGCCGTCAGGCAGAAAACCTTATCTTCTCACAAGAGCTTTGGTAAGGCGAGAAGAACAATGGAAGAAGAGAACAAACATGTTTGGGCTTTTGTGTTACTTTTATTTCCCCCAACTGAGGCTATTGTGGCCCTTTTCTTTCCTTTGATATTGAAACCATTTGTAACTACTCGAGGAGCCATTTGAGTTTCTAGTGTTCATCCGTAAAGGATGCAGTCGCCGTGGTCTAGTAGGTAGTGTGTTGGCTTATTAGACGAAAGGCCAGGGTTCGAATCCCCGGTCAGGCATCAAAAACGAAATATAAAAAAAAATATTTCTTCGGCGGCTTCCTCTCAGCAGATTTCTGGCAAAAACTTTGAGCGTAAGAATAAAAATGCCATGAAAAGTTTCTCAAAAATCTGTCGTTCGGAGTCGACTTTAAACTGTAGGTAACGCTACTCATGTATAAAATTAACACACACAACATAAGTGGTGTGAGAAGCTAGGCCGTAATCGTGA
>QOCX01000297.1:158218-197001 GCA_005959815.1 Sarcophaga bullata | reverse complement strand
TGTATGTATGTATCCTTAAAAGGTGAGAGAAAGAGAGATTATTCGTATAGCAAAGGGCCCAGGCGTTACCTTCTCGTACGATATTATGCTATGCTTGATAGGAACAACAGTTTTCTCCTCTTTTCCTTATCTGTCTATACAGTACTTGCTCACTGCTTTCAACCTGGCTATCATGATTTAGCAAAAATTACTTGCTCGATTTCGCTGAAATTTTGGGACAATGTTTCTAAGGCAAGTAGGATATTTTTGATCCGTGAATAATTAATAATTTTATTATGCAATTCAGGTAGAAAAAACAGTTAAGAATTTGAAAGAAGAAATGCCGCCATTTTATTATTTTTTTGTCCTCTTTAACATATTNNNNTTCTGGCTTTATAAGATTTTTGCTTTGAGAAACTCCTCCAAACTCCTCAAATATTAGTCGCCAGATTTTGAGGTGACCCTCTTCAGACTGCCCTACAATCAAATGTCCTCTCTAACATATAAAAAGATTCATTTGCTTAAAAAAATGTATCTTAAAAAGCCGAGAAGAGCCTTTTTAGGTATGTACAGTGAGCGTCAAAAGAAACTGTACACTATGGATAAAATTCTAACAATCATCAGACTCAACTTTTACTACTTAAAGAGGGTGCCCGAAAAAATTTTACAATACTTCGAAAGTATTTTTTGTTTGTTTCAATTTTATAAACTGCCAATGAAATAATTTAAAAAGAAAAATAACGGTAATTTATTAATGCATATTTTTGTTGAATGTACATTTTCTTTTGGAGCTCACTGTACACTAACCACTTACAATAAAAAAATTTTCATCACTGTTCATCTGTTAAACTTCCAACCGAAAACAGTACAGTCCTGATTAAATTTTTAACATCAAGGTTAGGTCCTGCTTTTTCTCAAGAGACAATGCCTGACCTTTCTCAGAAAAAATATTTGTATATATTTTTTATTGGAGTTATACTCTCTGGAAGAAAGGGGCAATAATAATGGAGCGATAATTTTATAAATTCGAAACTCATTTTTCGTTTTCTTTGAGCTTTGAATTAATTTTTTTCGGTTTAAGTTAGAGGACGTGCACCCGGAGGTCAAGTTGACTAATTGTACTAAACATCCTGAGGATGACAAGATATTACAGGGAATAGGAAAAAGAAGAGCAAATAGGAAAGGGAAGATGAATTTATTTAAGGCATAGGAAATTTTCCACTTCCTAGTAAGAATTCAAGGAAAAGGGAGAGAATTACAAATGAAACCATGACGGAAGAAGGTGATTTTAACTCCTATTTCTGCTTAGCAATTTATCTAAGAAATCTATTAATGAATTGAATTGAATTTAAATAAAATAAAAACACATTCAATGCATTTAAAATGACAATAAGAATGCCGCCATATTGAACCCTTTCATTATTACATTTGACTATAAACATTTAATAATGTAATGTTGGCTTATGACAATTTTTATAATCATACTTGATAGGCATTTGAATTTGATTTTTTTTTTCTGCAAATATTTGTTAAGATTTCATGTTCATGTTCGTTGCTTAAGTCTTTTGTTTTTCTTTGTACATCATTAAATATCAATATTTCAAGTCTCTTTTAATTAATAATGAATTTCCTGTGTTTCTTTCTTTTTTTTTTTAAGGAGTTAGCAAAACATTTGCCAACACACCTAAAAACAAAAAAACAACAACAAGAAAAAAGAAGCACGAGGGAAAAAAATGTTCAAATAACACTTGAAATGAAAGCGCACAAACGAATTAAACATGCAAAACAGTTGACATTAAACAACAGAAACAAAAAACAAAAACAAAAACAAAAAAATGTAAAAAAAAAACATTTTTTTAAGTGGAAAAAAGGATAGAAAATACATACAAACATAGACACATACACACAACTTAACTTAACGTCATTGCTTTATAAACATAACGAGTAGTGCCACAACTTCCAGAGAGTAATTCCCACATAAATTGTGCGCGTTGTCAAATTAAAAATGCCTAATGAGATGTTGTTGCCTGCCACCAATATTAAACCTTAAGTATCATCAACAAACAACCATGCACCAATGCAATGCTTGCTGTCTGTGTGCTTTGCTTTGCTTTGCTTTACTTTACTTTGCTTTGCTGTTGAGACAACAACAGAAGACAGAAAATGACAAACAACAGACAAGAGACAACAGACAACGGCAAACGACAGCAATATTGTGCAGAAAAGGATGAAATAACGACAATAACAACAGCAGCAGCAACAGCAATAACTATAATATCACTACTGCAGATCAGACAGATCTCAACAGATCACACCAAGATCAGCAGACAAGAGTAGCAGTCAGTTACACAGTCACCTTGACGATCCGTTGTTTAGTTAGTAAAGCCAACAGGGCGACAAACTTGATCATGCATAACCATAGCAATGCCTCTACCGGCACTTTAACCGCAAGTCAGGCAAACAAGCTGAAAAATGCATTAGAAACCAATAAGTATATCGAGTTACAAATGAATTGTTGAATGTTAAATATTGAATGCTTGAGCTGTTGTTTGTTCCTTCGTTGTTGCATTCAACAAAAGCTCTCTTACAACTGATCTCAACCATAAGTCTTTCAAGTACCTCCGAATAGGGTCCTTGCCTAGATTACCAAGTAAAACAAGTTCTTCTGCCAACTCAAACATCTTTCCAACGTTGCTTACATTTTTACACACATGGGACATGGGAATACCATGTTCCACTCTGACTCTGACTGATCCAAGCTTGCTTTTAAAATGTGCTTGTGTTGTGTTGTTGCTAATGCAGATGCTACAGCTATAGTTGCTGTTTGCTTTGCTTATTTTTCATATCTTAAAGATGTTGCTGCTGCTGTTAAAAGGATGTTGTTTTAACACAAAAGTTTAAGTGCCTTATACATTGGCATGATGGGCATGATGTTCATGCTCATCGTCGCCTCAATGCACACGGGCAACAAGAGCAACAAGAGAGAGAGAGAGAGAGAGAGAGAGAGAGAGAGATGATTAAGTGAAGGTGAATGTTCATATAATTCTTAACGATTGTTTTCTGTCGTTCTACAAGCACTTGTAGCACTTGCGGCAGGTAAGTGACTGAGTGAATGAGTGTAGAATAAATATTAAATTTATTAAATGTGGCAACGTAATGATTAGTATTGAATTATTGATGTTTAATGAAAGGATTTGCATTCAGAAATATTGAAAATTTCAATTAAAGGTAGAGATTAAATAAATTAAACGTTGTGGAAGACTCACACGACACCAAATTTTGTAACGAAGAATGAAAACCTTAGAAAAAGTCGTAGAGAAGTGAATGGAATATGAATCATGGCAATGGAATAATATTCATCGATTTTTAAAAGGCTTTTAATAGCTTTAAGGGCTCAGCGATATGGAAAATTAATTGAATTAATCAAAGCTTTATCCAGAAATGCCACATGTTGCAACTTGTATGAAGACTTACTGAGAGATAGCATTATCAATAGCATCACCTCTACGAGCCTAATCTCTATCAAACATTTCGCTGAAGACTAAACGTTGAAGATTACGTTCCAATAAAAAAGCATTCTCTAACCAAAGACAATGTAAATACCGAATTAAGAGGGGAGACCAAGTAAAACTGCAATGGACACACTCTAAGAAACGCAGAAGATGATGCCGATACGAAGTCTATTGAGTAGAAAAAGTAGCTGGGCAGGAAGACTTGTGCATAATAAAACAGCATGCTCAAAGTGCAACTAACTGGACCTTAGTGAAGCATCATGTAGGCCATCTTTTGAACTATAGGCGGCATGGAAGCTCGTCACTTCATTTGTCTGCTTATTGTCCCATTTGTTCTGGGGCCCAGCACAGCCTAAACCGATTTTCTCTACCTATATGATTAGCAGGGCATGTGTGTCAGCACCGGGTGGAAGTAATTTAGAAATTCATTGCAGAAATAATGAATAAAATAGGAATTCAATTAAAGTATGAAAGAATTAAGAATTCATTATGGTTATTACTTCAAGCAAGTCAAGAAGCCCTTGTAGTCTGTAGGTTGTGAGTTGGCTTATTAGACATGAGGCCACGATTCAAACCTCAGGTCAGACATCTTCAACAAAGCTAAAGATGAAAAAAGTATACTACATACATAATTGGCCATTACAACCCTTCAGTCAGGATTACGGCCTAGCTTCTCACACCACTTATGTTGTGTGTGCTATTTTATACATGAGTGGCGGACCTACGAGTTTAAGTCGACTCCGAACGACATATTTTTTGTATAAACTTTTGATGGCAATTTTTTTTACTCTCAGAGTTTTTGCCAGAAATCTGCTGAGAGGAAGTCGCCGAAGAAATATTTTTTTCATATTTCGTTTTTGATGTCTCACCGGGGATTCGAACCCTGGCCTTTCGTCTATAAGCCAACACACTACCTACTAGACTACGGCGACTTCTAAATTGCTTCACTATATCCTTTCAGTAGATTTCTGCTACTCTGTGCGAGCAAATAAATTGCCATGAGAAAAATTTCTCAAAAATCTGTCGTTCGGAATCGACTTCAAACTGCAGGTCCAGCCAGTTTATGAATAAAATTAACACACACAACATAAGTGGTGTGAGAAACTAGGTCGTAATTCTGACTGAAGGCTTGCTATGATCAATTATGTATGTATGTATGCATGTAAGTCAATGAACCCAATCATGCGGCTCATACTGTGAAGATGTGATTGGCCTGCTAAAGTGTCCACAGGCTTAATACTCTTGCACCAAGTCCTGATAAGACTCCAAGAGAGTATTTAAACGATCATTTGGACAAAACTATTGAACGGTCACTGAACATGAAACAAAAGTCAACTGGAAAAACTTTCTCAAGAGAAAATGGCGGCAAACTCCAAAAGAAAACTTAAGAAAAACTGGTATAATCAATGCCAAATGAGTTAAATGGAGTGCTTGACCTTAAGGGATATCCTATTAAACATACAGGATAACATTGTAATATGTTGGGCCTTTGAATTTTAAATTTTCTTTGAATTCTACTGGCAGTCACCAGGAACTTTTTCGCTTTTTTCTTGGTTTGTGAAAAACATTAAATGTGCACTTACCGCTCAGAATCTCAGTATCAACGATCTTTTATAAACATCCATTCCCTGGACTAGTCTTCAAGTAGATTTCAGTATTTTCTTCATGACAAGACTAGTTAATCCACAGTCCTTTACCAAACTATCACCAAGTAGACTTACATATCCATTTTGACATCTTAAGCCAAAGGTCATACACGAAATTTCCACAATAAAAAAATCATTTAAAAATCTTTGCATATGAGAAATTAAAAAGAACTTCAATTTGCTAACAATTACAATAAAAAAAAACAACAATTTGTGTGTGTGTGTGCAATTCATTAATAAAAAATTCATTCAAGTATTAAAATTACGAGATTATTTATAAAATTAAACAACAATAAGGGAATGAATGCCTATGAATAACCATCAACTGCTCCTGACTCATATTGTAAAAATGACAGGCAACAGTTAGCGGCACTGGCAACACAACAGAAAGTCAAAAATTCAGATTCAAGAACTAAAAACCGAACAAAAAAAAAAAAAATTATTTAAAAAAGTCACACACACACTTGGCTTCTTTCCAAGGCTGGATCGGTGGTTGCCTGTTAAAATCCATTAAAGCAACACTAAATATACAACAATATGGCAACAACTACAACAGCAACTATAACAACAAGGTAAAAAAACCGTATAAAAAAAAATTCAATAAAACCGAAACGAAAAATTAAAATTAAAATTAAATACCAACAACAAGAACAACAACAAGAAGAAGGGCATTAAGCAAAACCACAATAACCAGAATGCACAACAAAACAAAAAATATACCTTAAGTATGTATGTACGTATGTTTGTATGCTACTACTACATGAGGTGTATGTATAGCTAAACAGAAACAAAAAAAAAAAAACAAAATCGAACAGAACAGAACGGAACATCGAAGAGAAATCAGCGGCTAACATCTACAACAAATGAGCCGGCAAAAGGAATAACATACAACAAAAACAACAACAACAACAACAACAAAATAAGCATACAAAACCCCAAACTCTTAACATTTCTCGGACAAAACAAAACTTAACTTAACTGACAATAAACTTTGATTTCTTTAGTGCAGAAAACTACAAGAATACCAGTGAGTATCAGTTCATTTGTCTGTCTATCTGTATGTCCATCCGTCTGTCTCTCTGTCTGTCTGTATGTTCATCCATTTGTAGGACTGTTGGCCAAACGCGTGAGATGTGTGAATTCGATTTCATGAACAAAAAAAAAAAAAAAGAAAAACGAAATCGAAACGAAATGAAATCTCAACCACATTACAAGGAAGCCCAACACATGGGAAACAACTTTAACGATCTCACAAAAAAAAACCAAAAAAGAAAACCTATGGAATGGCAAAGAACTACAATCGGCATTGGGGGGCTTAAATGCCTGTCTGTGAAATGAGTTACAAGGTATTGAAAACCATCTATGTATAGTCCGCGAGCCCAACTGAGGAGAGAGTAATTGACACACAAAATTCTGATTTTGTTTGGGGTTCTACGAATCTACGAAATTCCGTGCCAATCATTACGTTGGGTTAAGTGTACAGCTTGCTACGAGATAGCCATTGGGGTCTTTGTAATGTCATTACATACGAGAGATTAGAACCTGAAACAAGTAATCTTCCAAGCACTCGAAATTTTGTATTCGATTCCACATGCCCCAGCTGTAATCCCTGATTTAATATTCCAATTCCCTTACATTTTCCTAGATTTCTTTAGAGAACAATGTTCGTAAAGAAAACCTATCAATTACCAACTCACTACGCCGTTCAAACAAAGCGTAGCGCTTAGATTTCCTAAATGGTTCACCACCATGCATAGTGTTACGGCTAAACTGGCTGGCTGATATACCTATGCGCACATGAGCACATGCTGCATCCCAACGAAATACCTTTGGCACACAAAAAGCAGGAACAAAAAAAAAACAAGAATTGCAAACTAAAAACGAAAACGAAGAAAGAACAAAAAAAAACATAAAAACATAAAAAAAACGCGCAGCAGCACAAATGCCAATCGTCGTCGTTCCAGAGTTATTCATGAGATCCGAGACCACACAAATACAGGCACGCGTTTGCTGACAGCATAAAAATTGTTGAACTGGCGTTTAACGCGCGTGAACGAGGAGAGATATTGTAGCACAACGACACAATACAACACAAACCCAATAATAACAACAACAACAGCAACAGATACAATAAAAAAAAGGAAAATCGAAATGAAAGACAAAAAGAAAAATCAAGTTAAAGATACAAAAAAAAAATACACTGAAGAACACAAACAAACAATCAATGAATGAATGAATGGGCAAATGTACGGACAGACAGACAGCCGCATGGATGGATGTTAAGATGGTTGGATGGTGATAGTGATGGTGGTGGTTAATGCCTACACACAAATGTACAACAACATATTACAAGAACAACAACAAATAACGATCATACAAATGAATGTCTAACAAGACAGATAGTCAGTAACAAACAAAAAAAAAAGAGAAAAAAAGAGAAAAAAAAATTAAAAAAAAGAAAAGAAAAGAATGAAAAAGAAACAATTAAACACAACCCAAAAGACCGATTTCATAAATACTGAAAGAAATTTGAGATGGAAATACTTTACTTTGAGGGATGGAAAAAAAAAACGATTCTATTGGAAGGAAAATAGGCTCCAAAGCCATAGTAGTGGAATGGGTTCGTTTCTGTATCCGTACTTTAGATTCTAATAAGCACTTACAATACGGACCAACTACATACATACGTACATACATAATTGGTCATTACAACCCTTTAGTCAGGATTACAACCTAGCTTCACACACCACTTATACTGTGTGTGTTAAATTTTTCCACAAGTGACGGTTTAAAGTCGACTCCGAACGTCAGATTTTTGAGAGAGTTTTTGCCAGAAATCTGCTGAGAGAAAATCGTCGAAGATATATTTATTCAGATTTTGTTTTGTTAGCGATGTCTGTCCTAGAGTTTGAACCGAAGCCTCACGTCTAATAACCCAACACACTACCTACTAAACTATGGCGACTTCAATGGATACACACGCCATCAAACTCATACTCTTGGATCGCGCTAATTTACATTCCTTAGAATAAACGCGTCTAGATTTAGTTTAAGCTCTAAAGTCCAAAATCAAGATCTTATACTTCACCTAAGCTAAACTAGGCGGCAACATAGCAAAGAGGGTTCTTAAAGCAGCTTGTGTTACCTAATCACCTAATACTGCAGTACCGCAATATAAGATATGATTTGTATTCGTCTTGGTGTGTTTCGCGCCGTGGTCTAGTAGGTAGTGTGTTGGCTTATTAGACGAAAGGCCAGGGTTCAAATCCCCGATCAGACATCAAAACGGAATATGAAAAAAAATATTTCTTCGGCGACTTCCTCTCAGCAGATTTCTGTCAAAACTCTACGAGCAAATAAAATTGCCGTCAAAAGTTTCTCAAAAATCTGTCATTTGGAGCCGACTTTAAACTGTAGGTCCCGCCACTGATGTATGAAATTAACACACACAACATAAGTGTTGTGAGAAGCTAGGCCGTAATCCTGACTGAAGGGTTGTAATGGCCAATTATGTATGTATGTCATGTATAACAACCTTCAGACTCGATTAAGATCTAGCTTCCCACACCACTTATGTTGGGTGTCTTAATTTTATACATGAGTGGCGGGACCTACAGTTTAAGGTCGACTTTGAATGATAGATTTTTGAGAAGCTTGGTCATGGCAATTTTATTTACTCTCAGAGTTTTAGCTTGTTCAAGATGTCTGATTTGTTGTAAGTTTGCGCTGCTTACTTCCTACAGAGGACGTCTTTGTTATGAGTCATTGGTTTTTACACGCTGCTACATTGTTCCCTTAAGGGAATAATCCTTCTCTGACCTATCTGATGATGCCCACACTCTAAATAAAATCGTGTATACCACATCTGAACCTAGTATTGACAGGAGATTTCACATTAGAATTCTAATCATATCCACTGACATGGTTCCCTCCTGGGATTTATGGACTTGCTAATAAGGTAAGCTGTGCACAAATTTAATTTCGCCGTCTCCCTGACTGTTGGTGTGTGTTTAAGATCGAGGTAATCGCTATAAATCACTTTGAGAAACTGATCCTAAGCAAAAAATCTTCTACTACTAACATATCAATCCTCTTTGATAGTTTAGTCACAATCAAATCTCTTTCGGAATCGAACTTTAAACTAAAACTGGTTGGCATATGCCTCGGTTACATAGCGGCAATTGAGTGTCAATCGAATTAGGCGTTCCTGTTCACAGGAATATCACGGGTAACTATGAAACTAAGCAGGCATACTCATACCGGATATCAATCCACACATGAACCTGGGTATGCCTATTATTTCTGATAGGCTGACTCTTTATTGTTGACTAACAAATCCCGGATTGAAGAAAAATCTTATTTGAAACGTAGAGATATCTCTGTCACTTCAACTATAACTTCCATGGGTTATTTTGTAATGGGTAGACAAGCTGAGAGGCTGCGCTTACATGTCAATGTCTCCAGCAGAGGTTGTAGATCTATTGAGGAGTAAGAGAGACTTTATTTGCCAATGCCTGCCTCTGACTCGTCACAGACTTTAGTTATTTCGTTCATGCATTCCCGTTGGATTAACGGATTAATAGATGTTGGCTTTATTCCAAGGGACTCATGCTTTAAAAGGAGAAGCTTTGATGCAGATTGTCAAAACGGGTTAATCACCAATAGCCAGTTAGTTTCCGGGGTATTTCTTTATGTGGTATCAATGTAGAGTGCTAAATTTCCCACTGTTTTTTGTTTTGTTTTTTTTTTTTTGTTTTTTTTTTGTGTTTTTCTTCCCTTCACCCAAGCCATTGTAATAGCCATCTATTCCTTCAAGAAAAAAATTTGCTGCATAAAGTTCGTACGCATTTCGAAATTCTGTTTCTCAGTGTATTTATTGATGAAAGTACCAGACAAAGGCCTATGTATTGAATGTTGCACATTAAATAGTAGTGTGATCTGTTAGAGGTGAGGTAAAAGAAGAATGAATAAGCAACAACAACAGAAAAACTAGATTAACAGATATTAACGATTATCGAACTCTTTAAAATTTTTACCAGACTTGCTGAGTCGTTTTTCAAAACTGGCAACGAATTTTCTCACACTCTTTAAAAATTCAATACATTTAAGATTGTTGTTGTTGTTGTTGTTGTTGTTTAATGTGGCATATACAATAAAAATGATACGTTTTTGGTTGGGCTAAAACAAAACAAAAAAATATTGTTTATGAGCCACAAGTATGTGAATTAAAAAAAAAAACGTTTCTGTTTCAATATTCGATTGTTTTGGTTTCTTTTTTGTCTTTTTTTGTCTTTTTTTTTTTTATTTTTTTGAAAATCATCATTTCATCTCATGGAGTAAAGCTGAGAACTGAGAAGAAGTCAATGATAAAACAAGCAACAATGCCTCTTAAGCAGTTTTACTTATTAATACTTGTGGTACCGAACCAATGCCATATCAACAGCATATACTCGTATATACGTACGTACACTTTTTAATGGGGACATCATTAACAGCAACTACCACTAGACCACTACTAGTCCAGAACATATGTACGTACATATGTATACTGTGTGTGCTTGTGATTGTACTTCATTGAAATGAATGCGTTATAAGCGCCACTTATTGTTGGGCTGCTGTCAACTTGAAATTATTAAACAAATATTAACCCTCTCCATAATCTGACTAGACAATGGCCTTTAACAACAAACAGCCTTAATGTGTTGCTGCTCCTTTAAGTTTCAGATACTCGTACGTTCGTTCATTCGTTCGTTGTTAAATCATTGTTGTGAAGCAAGTGACCATTAAGGCCTGGCTGTCATGCTAAAGTATCATCATTGAAACCAGTCAACAAAGTCAAACCAAGCCAACCAAGTCAAGCCAGCCATCATGTTAAAAATATGATTTTGTAATCGTGACGAAACCAGGAGATGACTTTGGATTTTCCTTAAAGAAAAAAAGTGCTGTAGCAGGGGAGTGAAATATTTTTCACTTTAATTCTGGCCATGACTTGACAGTATATCCATATATTGCCGTATGTTGTTGTGGTTGTTGTTGGTGTTGTTCTATTAAAAATGTTATCATCATATTAAATGCTAAGAAATACTTCAAGTATTTTGCAACTACATTGTAGTGTAAGCTGTAAATTGCAATTTATGATAAGAAGAAAAAATCAAAGTTTACTTATGATTTATTATTACTCGTGCAATGCACTCTTATTACAGCTGGGGAGATAGAGGTTGTTAGCCAAGCCATTATAGTACGGCTTTATAAAAATTCAAGCAAATTAACAAGATTTTCTAATTGAATCCTAAAAAAAAATGTTAGGCGTCCATAATACGACACAAAAATACAAAAATATGACAAGCTGTGACTGTGGCTTATCGGGTAAAGTTCTGTCAGCCAAAGTAAGTACGAACACATCGAAAAACTAACAACAATTGATAACATTAGCAACGCCTGTTAGGTTGCTAATTACAGCAACCAGCCATCGATTTCCTCATCTACTACAACAGTGTTTATTCTTCAGTGCTTAACTATTGTCATCCAAAATATATGAAGAGTTTGTCAGAAGGGCCTTACAGTCCAAAATGTCCTCAACTAACTTCATTGGCAAAGTCAACATGGATTCAAGCACAACCAAAGGGGCATAGGACTGAAATCCATAGAGATTTTGAAGGAGAGAACAACGTTGAATGTTAAGTGCAGAAATGAAAGCAACTGGTAAAAACCTTGATTTAAGTGAAGGTAATTTTAAGGAAAAGGAAGAATTAGAAAAAGTTTATGCAGTCTAGGTTGGATGTTAATATAGGACACGTTAAATAAAACAAACCTTTCGGTTCAGTTTTAACTTAAGCATGTAAAAAGCCTTGAGTTTCTCTTTTTTATCTACATGCATACATACATAATCGAACATTACAACTCAGTTGGGAATACAACCTACAAGCTCATGCCACCTTTATTGTGTGTGTTAATTTTATACAAGATTGGCGGCAACTACAGTTTAAAGTTCGGCTCTAAACGACAGATTTTTTGGGATACTTTTCATAGCAATTTTATTGTACCTTCACTGTTGCCTGACTCCTCTGGACTAATATCGATGAGAAGCGAATTGAGATCTTCTTACTTTAAAGCTTATGGCCATTCATAACACTATTATGGTTTTTACAGATCGCTGTCCTATTGTTATGCATGACAATAGGATTAGGCTACCCTTGAATGAATTCTACAGAAGCTGTGGATCTGAGAAGAAGAAAGGGACTACCTTTCATCGCATGTAGCAGCGCTTGTCTCTTGCTATAAAGAGACTTTTTTTGTTTTTTTTTTCCTGTCATCTTTGTCCACACTTGCTAAGGACTGCAACAGCAAGATTTATTGTCTAGTCGTGATAGATTCCTACAAGAAGTGTTTGATTCCCGAGCAGCGTGAACATAGCTAGGGAAATTCTCATTAAGGGACAAACACTTATCATCCGTTTGAAGAAAGCTGGATACACAAAAATATTCGATGTTCGGGTGTCAAATGAACATAATTGCGATGAATTTATAAAAACGCAGCAAAATTGTATTTTCTTTCAGATTTTTTGCCAGAAATCTTTTGACCTGAGTTTTGAACCGTGGCCTCGTGTTTAATAAACAAATACTAGCTACCTACTGGCGACTTTAATAGAGTAGTCTAGTATATTTATCACGGTTTCTGATAATAAACTTTCTTATAGGCTAGTCAGGCAGCTTAAGGATATTTCAAAGCCAAGGTTATGGCCATTTTGAAAGCCAGCATTGTTTGGCTGGTTTCTCTAAAAATGTCTTGTTTTACTCGAACAAGTAGGCTGCGATTATATGTCTAAAGAAAGCCTCTTTGACATCCATCCTCGTTCATTAATGCAGAGGATTTCTCAGGAAATTTTCCGATCATTTAAAGATAGCTCTTATAGGGGCTTCAGAACACATTTGGACATCGCACAATTGCGATGCGCACAAAGTCATACCAGTAGACTCTCTAATTAGTCGAATGACTTCTGCAAAAGTTGTGGGGGGTCTGAGAAGAGATCGAATAGACTATCTTTGCCTTTATGTATGAGTGCCAGGCTTTTCTCATGATATTCAACTTCTTATTTTCTATTGTCCTTAAACGAAAGATTACTTTAATAAAAAAGATTTATTTTGGAATCAAGTTTGGTTCATAAAATAACATGACATAACATAATTGATCATTACAAAACTTCAGTCAGGTTTGCGACTTGGCTTCTCATAACACTTACAAGGTATGTTAATTTTGTACATGAGTGACGGCAACTACAGTTTAAAGTCGGCTCCAAATGACAGATTTTTGAGAAACTTTTCATGGCAATTTTATTTGCTCTTAGAGTTTTGACAGAAATCTGCTGAGTGGAAGTCATCATAGAAATATTTTTTCATATTTTCGTTCTGTTGTCCGACCTGTGGGTTTGAACATTGGCCTTAAGGTCTAATAAGCCAACACACTAACTACTACCCTAAGATGTCTTCCCGGGTTGAATATTAATCGAATTAACTCTAACCTTGTGCTTAAAGATGGGATGGGTTCGCCATCTAACCTAACCTCACTCTTTTTTAAAGATTGTTTTCTCTGGAATCTTGATTTTCCTGCATTCTTAAAATACTTTTTTATCATTTACACGATAAAAAAAATAAATGTTTAATTAAATTTTCTCATTTTATTTTTATTTTTCTGTTCTTTCTGCATTGGCTTTAACTTTCAATCTCAAATAAATTTGAAAATCTAATGGCATATTCTAAGGATCTCTTTTTATAAGGAGGATTTTATTATTATCTCAACTTCCCTTAAAGGCTCATAAATTTTACTAAATTGTCATTAGGGAATCGATAGTGTGACAGTAGCAGCAAAAACTGCGCATACAACAGAAGAATGAAAAAAAAAATAAGAAAGAAAAGAAAGAAAAGAATTCCAAGGAATTTAATGAAATATCAAAAGGAAAGAAAATGTATTACTTGGGCCTGCTGTACGGTTGCAACAAGGAAGGCCAAGTAAATAAAACGGTACTAAAACACCAAAAAATGACAACAATGACATTCAAAAAAGGCAAACAGGCAGCAGCAATAGGACAGACGGAGTAGTGTAGTCTGTAAATGTGTCAAACGAACATTTTTACGGGGTATAAGACAACCGACAAGGATGTAAAAAAAGTAGAAAAAAAATAGAAAAAAAAACTGAGTGAATGAGTAAGTAAGTGTTTTATTTGTTGTCCACCGCATTCTTGTAGCATAATAACACACACAATAAAGGCCAGAGGCATAACGAAATCTAAACATTTACAAATTATCACACAGAAAAAAGTCTATGGAAATACACAGTGAATGGCCAATGGACCATACCGGCCAAAATAATACAGAAAACATCAATGACAGTAATAGCTACAAACAAAACAACAACAATAACAATGAAACAAAAATCTGATATGACTTTAAAGATAGTTAAACACAGAAACAAACTTAAAAGCAGAGATAAACAAAACTGTCTTACAATCTGCCATACTCACTTGCAAAAGCAAGAGGCATTAAGCTTCAGACGGACTACGGTTAAAAATCTTTTGGAAATCTTTAACTAAAACATGCTTACAATTGCTTAGCATTTGTCAAGAAGCCAAAAGGAACACAGAAAGAAGAGTCTTTGGGAAATCATTTACCTTCTTTTTTTTTTAGCCGGCAATATTAAACGACACTCAAAGAGCCTCAAAGGGCACAACTTACAACAATAATAAGAGACAATAAAATCAAACAAAATTGCAAGTAATAATATACCATAACCGTTGAAATACCATGAACATTGGCTATCTAAATACTGATACCTACTGATCATATGCGGTAGAGGCCCATTACAAGGTTCTAAGTAAGGAAATTATTTCATGTGCAGCAAATCGTTATTGTTTTCAAATCTTTTTTTTTTTCTCTGTTTTCGTTTTACAGTTCATACTAGTTAGTGCTGTTTTGCTTTACAACAACAATAACAACAACAACAATAACAACAACAGCAACGATCTTAATGTTTAGAAATTACAACAGAAGAGAGTATCAATAGGAAAAGAAGGCTGATGTTGCAGTTGTTTAAGCACACACACAGACCTCATGTTGTGCTTATTGGCAAACAAACCGTACACTATGCTGCTCTGCTGCTCTGCTGCAACATGTTTTATAATACCCAGCTTGTGTTGGCCATGCCAGCCTCTAGTGTAGCAAATCAAAAAAAATTTTTCGACTTTTCATTTCTTTTGTACATTTTCTCTTAAACCGCAAAGAATCATTTGTTCATTGATCAGCTACTCATGCTACCTTCTGTTCAGTAATTTATTTTATTTTATTATTCTATTGTCTTCTCAAACACACACACTAAGGATATTAAGAAAGAATTAAAGGCAGAGAGCGAGAGAGAGAAAGAGAGAGTGATAGGGAAAGAGAAGAAAGAAATATTCTTAAGAATCTCAGCATCTGCAAGACAATTTACTTCTAATAGTTTCCAACTAAATGATCGTGATCAAGGTGAGTTTGATGGTGCTGGTAATGATGTTAGTGGCAGTTGAAGAAGTCAAAAATTTTTAAAATCCTTTTAAAACAACAATAACAATCGCTTTATAATTTCTTGTATTGTTTGCAAACAATTTAAGCCACCTACAAAATAATGATTTGGCAAAAAAAGTGAAAAACAGAAAACGAATTTGAATTCACAAATAATTTATTATCATATGGAAAAAATATAAACAAGGAGTTAAAAATAATTGTAATTTAATAAAAAGAAACATTTTTTTTTGTTTTTATTGTTAATAAATCTTTTTTGTTTTTTTTTTGTTGCAATTTTTATTGATAAATTCGAAATTTTACAAGAATTTGTATGTGAATTAACAAAAAGACTTAAGACACATGCAGTTTTGTTTACAAACATAAACGAAGACTTAAGACACAAGCATTGTTTATGTTTTCTCACTCGTTCTCTTATTCTTTCATTCACTGTATTGAATGAAGACTTTTTAAGAACAAAATTTGATTTTAATTTTAATTGAATGAAAAATTTTAAATTTTAATTCGATATAGTCCAGCTTTCACTCATTTATATGCATAATTGTTCATTAGAAGCCTTCAGTCAGGATTACAACCTATGTTGTGTGAACTAATTTTATCTATGGGTGGCGGGACCTGCAGTTTAAAGTCGATTCCGAACAACAGCTTTTTGTGGGAAACTTTCCATGCAATTTTATTCATTCTCAGAGTTTTGTTCAAGATCACTGTGTTGGCGTTTGAATCACGGCCTCACGGTCTAGCAAACGAACACACTATCTCGCGACTATGTAACTTAGTTGATCATTTAGTCAACGTTAATTTAAATATAATTCGCTTGTGAATATTAGAAATGTGTGGAACTGAGTGCGATACAACTCAAGATGACCACGGATTATATACATATATACCATAGGGTTAGCATGGGGTTATGTTAAGGGCCCCACCTTGCAGGATGACTTTCCACTTAGGTAAGCATCTAGTCCCATCATGAAACCACAATTTATTTTAACTCCTGGGGCTCGATCAGTCGCTTAATCCTCCTGAGATTTACAACTCCTGTAATAGAAGTTTTTCGGAATGCCAAGGTCAATGGCTCGTGAGGATTGCTATTGTGCGATCAATTGCCAGCTCACCAGTAAGCAATTTCCAACGATATCCCCATGTCCTGAAACTCAGATAAGGGTTACTTTTAAGTGATCATCAAATCTGTCTGAGAATTCTCGGCATTCATTCACATCAATAGTTTGCTCATAATTATGGAACAAACGATGAGATGCCGATCTTCATTATGCCTGATATCCGTCTAGTTTGAGAAGGTATTCGACATTATTAATGAAGTCGCCACGTGAAATACACTTTGCCTGTATTGGACCACAATCTGCTGCATTGCTCTCAATGATGAAACAAACTGCCCCGTAAGTATGAAAGTTGGAGACCGTCAAGGATGCCCATTATGGTTCTTGCTCTTCAGCGCGATCATTAGCAGTTAAGTGTAACAATATGTACCCTATTGTTGCCAACGAAGTTCAGTAGTTCTATAAAACGACCAACGAATACTCAGTTTATCTGAAGCCATTGGATCTTCTAGACTAAGCCATTGTGATCTGAAAGAATTAAACTTTTACTTTATTTTTTGGACTATGTAAAGTATTGGGTGAAGAGTAGTACAAAAATATTCACTTGATTCATGCGTATAATATGAGCCATTCACTAGAAAATAAAAACTTTACAGGCAATTTTTAATTCATTCTCCAGCAGTTTTGTTCAGATCACTGTGTTGGCGTTGAATCCACGGCCCACGTGTCTAGCAAACAACGAACACTATCAACTGATATGATAACGTAGTTGATCCATTAGTCAACGTAATTTAAATATAATTCGCTTGTGAATATTAGAAATGTGTGGAACGAGTGCGATACAACTCAAGATGACCACGATTAATATACATATATACCATATAGTCGGTCGTCAAGGTTAGCATGGGGTTATGTTAAGGGCCCCACCTTGCAGGATGACTTTCCACTTAGGTAAGCATCTAGTCCCATCATGAAACCACAATTAATATTAACTCCTGGGGCTCGATCAGTCGCTTAATCCTCCTGGAGATACAACCCTGTAATAGAAGTTTTTCGGAATGCCAAGGTCAATGGTCGGTGAGGATTGCTATTGTGCGATCAAATTGCCAGCTCACCAGTAAGCAATTTCCAACGATATCCCCATGTCCCTGAAACTCAGATAAGGGTAACTTTTAAGTGATCATCAAATCTGTCTGAGAATTCTCGCATTCATCACATCAATAGTTTGCTCATAATATGGAACAAACGATGATGCCGATCTTCATTATGCCTGATATCCGTCTAGTTTGAAGGTATTCGACATTATTTAATGAATCGCCACGTGAAATACACTTTGCCTGTATTGGACCACAATCTGCTGCATTGCTCCCAATGATGAAACAAACTGCCCGTAAGTATGAAAGTTGGAGACCGTCAAGATGCCCATTATGGTCTTGCTCTTCAGCGCGATCATTAGCAGTTAAGTGGCAACAATATGTACCCTATTGTTTGCCAACGAAGTTCAGTAGTTCTATAAAACGACCAACGAATACTCAGTTTATCTGAAGCCATTGGATCTTCCTAGACTAAGCCATTGGATCTGAAAGAATTTAAACTTTTACTTATTCTTGGACATGTAAAGTATTGGTGGAAAGAGTAGTACAAAAATATTCACTTGATTCATGCGTATAATATGAGCCATTCACTAGAAAATAAAAAACGTTAAGTCTACACCTCCTCCTTTTCTCCAAAAGACCATTCATTTAATACATACATATCCTCCTCCTATTCCTGAGTATGAGAAAAATGAGTTACAAATTATTTCTAGAATTCACAATCTCATTTATTTTTTAATTTTTTTTTTTTGGCCGCAAAAAACAAAATTTTTTAACATTTTTCCTCATCATCATCATTAATTGCTGACTGGCCTTATTTAATTTTTTTTTGTAATGATCAATAAACCAGAAACCGGAAATACTTACTAAAAAAAAAACGAAAGAAACCTGGTTTATAACATGAATTTAAAATGCGAACAAAAGACTCTTGGCAGGTATTTCTTTGTATACCTTTGTAGGAAACCATCATCATTCTTTCATTTATGATTGGATGAATGTGGGAAATAATTTTTTGTTCCATTTTTTATGATCGTTTTTATGGCCTAAATGCCAATGAGTAACAGATAAACGCCATTTGTTAAATGAATATTAAAAACCGAATACAAAATTAAAGAAATTGTCAGAAACAAGGGCCTATTTCAACTTGTTTGTTGATGCCTTAGTATAAATAGAGATTATGTTTAACTCCGTTTTCTTGGCAGAATAAATGAAGGTACCTCGTCTAGTATCTATAAAAAATGTTTCTTTACTTTATAAGAAGTTCTTGAAGAGGTTCTTGAAGTTTTCCAGAGGTTCTCAGTTATAAGCCCGAGCTCAGGTTTGCTTCAACTTGTGTAGTTTCGGTTTAATGTTGTCTGCATAAGTTGCAAGTTGCAAGCAAATTATCCACTTTCATTTGACACGCCAAACGTCTTGAAACTGTATTTGATTAGATTATAAATACGTTTCCATATATTCTGGCAGCAAAGCTGTCATTACATTAGCAGAGAGTGTGTGTACCGCATCGAAATGTCCGAAAAAGTCAGATGGTTCTCGAGGAAGCAGTTCACCATCTTACACTCGAGTGTAAAGTGTACACTTTTGTAGGAGATATCAACCCTAGTTGTCAGGAATTCCTTTTTCTTTCTATTAACCTTTGGCTAAGAGGCTTTCTGAGAATATTCTGACAAGAAACGATGTCCATTTAATAGTTCCATGGATAACCACACGATTTAAAGGCAGAAGACATTCCTCTTCCTATTCATATTATACCCCAGCAAAGCCTAGAAGCACTTAAACTCCTTCTACCAACGAAGTTAAGTCTCCCTGTACAACGACATTACATTATCAATGTAATTTCCAACTTTATTCCCATGTTACGTATCCCTCTAAAGAGTTCAAATGATCCGAAATTTTCCTTAAGAAATCTCCAAGATTTATGGACAGGACGGACACTGAGGTTATGCTTGTTATTGACTGAATTGCAGCTTGGCTATCCGAATAAACTAAGAGATTTTAACCACTTTTCATGGTTTTCTGAATTGCCATGTCCACCATCTGAAAAACTT
Organism: Sarcophaga bullata; assembly: GCA_005959815.1. Classification (NCBI taxonomy): domain Eukaryota; kingdom Metazoa; phylum Arthropoda; class Insecta; order Diptera; family Sarcophagidae; genus Sarcophaga; species Sarcophaga bullata. Next base: position 177,117 of record QOCX01000297.1, on the reverse strand, counting down.
TACTGTTGTCGAGCAATCCATACGATTGTTTCATATCAGAGCTTTTGCTGTGTATTCCCCATCCCACTGTATATAGCCTTTTGGAGCATACTGTATACATTTCAAAAACATCACTGGGAACCTTCGGATCATCGGGCCAGACATCTCAAATTGGCATCCTACAATCCTATTGAGAAAATTTTGGCCAGAACGAAGGCAAATAATGACCAGAAAATCTAAGAAAATCTGTTCTGTTCTTTGCAAAAATATTTCGTTGCACATAAAAGAAAAAAATTAACGAAATTAACGCATCACAAATTGTCTATGTGACCCTTTCTCACTCTCAGTAAGTCAGTGTGTGTAAAATAAGTTCATTTTTGCTCAAGAAAATAATTTTGTTAAGAAAAAATGCGTAAGAAATCCGAGGTAAATATTTGAAATATTTTGTAAAAATCTCATACTCAACATTCACACACACACACACTCTCAAACATAGTATTGTCTGAAGAATTTTAAACGTACGTACGATTGTAATGAATTCGTAATGAAAAAAAGCCAGCCAGCCTAGCTGGCTGTCTGTCTGTCTGTCTCTCTTTGTATAGAAAAGCAGCATCGAATATAAAATTTATGTTACTGGCGTCAAAAGCTGACCATATAGTATACTAAGCACGCATCTGTCTGTCTGTCGTCTACTACAACTCGTAAAATCAAGTTAAAGCCAGATGATGATGAGCTTTTCGTTCTTCTTTTTGCAGCGCGTTTCATAGTCATTCATTCCATATATAATCGGCTGCCATTTATTTATGCTTTTATAGGATTTTTAAATTGTTCTTCTTTTTTTGTTATTGATGTATTTATTGTTGTTGTTGTTATCGTTGTTGTTGTTCGTTCGTTAAGTTCGGCATCCATGATGTGATTTGTTTTCTTTTGCTTTTTTTTCTCAAGTTTTATTATGGGAATATGACTAAAAGCCATCATACTTATGGCAGGAATTCCTTTTTGTTTCTTTTTCCTTTTTTTTTTGCCCTGAAATTGAATATTAAGTACGTTAGTTAAAGTACTTTAAGAGGCAGAGTCTTAAAAGAGTTAAAACATTGATTTCAATGAAATATCTCTACAAAGATGAAATATTCTTTCGTTTGTTGGGCCATAAAAGTATTAACAATGTTCAGCAATTAATTTTATTAATCAACATCAAATTAATTTCATTTCCGAAAACACAATTCGCTATTAACTCGTTCTTAGTCTATCTACTCCATGGTAAAGGTACAGATCTGTTGAAATTTTTTCTGTTCTCCGAAATTTATTGAGAGTCTCATACGCCTGTTTAGCCTTGCAAAGCCTTCTCCGTATATCTTCATTGCCTTCGCCATTGTCTTCGATAACTCTACGCAGGTAACATATGTAGAGTCTCATTGCGTGATGAATTTTTGCGCTTACTTTGTCTCTCATGTTTTGGATTAGTAAGCCAGCTTGACATTGAGCATGAATCTTGGAATGCGTGCAAGAGAAGGGAAGGAACAAAAAGGAAACGCCATCTCCAGTTTCTTGTATTAGAGTTGCTTTCTAATGCGTAAATAATTTGTAGATCTGCTGCTACATTCGCCAAGTTTTAAGTTTATCTGAGTTATGCAGGAAAGTTTAGGATATTTTCGATACCTTTTATCTCAATGGGCAATTATGTAGCACCTTCCCTTTTCCTAGCAACACAACTAATGCTCTGCAAGTCGCTTATTTTGCCTGTGATTTAATAAGTTCCTCAATGACATGAACGTTGTTCAGTGCATTAACATCTATTGGCTGTACCAGCTCAACCATGTCTTTCGAAAGGCAGAGAATATTCCGGCAAGATGGGGCTTTAATGCGAGGATCAACGGACGTCATGGTAGAGAACAACTTTGTCTGTGCTGGAAGGACCAAGTTAAGGAAGCCTTGTCACCGATGGGTGTGATTAAACGCGCAGGCGTAAGTGCGTCGTACAGAGGTTTCTCCAGGGAAGTACTATGGCAGGCCAAAATCCGTTAAATAGATTGTGAAATCCAATTATGAAGCTTGTGATGTTTTTGTTAAGAAAATTGAAAATAATAGCACACTATCTCTCTACAGACTGATAGACAGAGTGCTCGAACAATCAACTGTCCTGCTCGTCAGCGCAATTTGTTCCAGGCCAAATAAGGCATTATTGGTTGGATTCAGTTGCATCTCCTCTGATCATATTTAAGCAGAAGGTGATGCTGGCAGCACAACTCAATACAGTTAAATTCTAGCCCAACCTAGATAATGGTCAAACTGCAATTCTGGCAAGATACGTCTTTCAGTTTATTTAACACACGCAATTATGCTGTGCTATAGCTTTATCGGTATTGAAATTGTAAAACTTTTTGGTTAATATTCCAAAAATCCAATATTTTCTTTACAAATAAGCCAAATTGCAATTAAAATGTTTTAAAATTTTAAAAAATAGTACAATTTACTTCCACAATTTTCTTTATAAAATTCATTACTTTAAGGCTCTGTACACAGCAATATTAAACGCACACATTTTAAAACGGCTTGCTTTGATATGATTCGGTTTGGTTCGTTAATATGAACAACAAAAAAACAAAAAAAAGCAAAAACAAAACGCACGCTCTCTGTACAAAGAAGATGAGTGCAGATGATGATGATGATTGTACTGTTGCTGCTTGTTTGTAGTCCATTGTATATTAAAACCAATACTAATGCATACACGTAAATATAACGATGGCTCTTTTTCTCTATTCCCTGGTTTAAATACATACATACATACATCCATACAATATAAGGGAAACCATGTGTTTTTTATACTTTTGTGTTGGCAAGCATAAGCGTAAAAAGAGATGTGTTCTGTGTGTGCATTCATTCACAAAAGTGTGCCTATGGGCAGCTCCGCCCCACATATTTATAAACACACATACACACACTCGCACACATGCACGCATATGCCTTGGCAATGGCGTTTAATGAGACTCGTTTTAAGTGTAAGAGAACACTTATTGAAGTGGCGTCCACAACGGGCATTCATACAGAAATAAATCGTTATTGTTTGTTGCCAATAATGGAAATAAAGATGATGATCATCAGCACATACGATTTACTAACACACAAATGCTCATATGTATTTATAGTTTATTGTTGTTGGCTGGTATTGATTTTTTTCATTCGTTCACTATTCCTATGGTATTTTGTTGATCTCTTGCAAGTAATTTCTCATTATAAGTTAATGTTTGTTGTTGTTTATTGTTTTTGTAAAGCTTTTTTATTTTGTTTGCTTCGTGCGTTTTGTTTTTGTTTTTTTGTTTTTTTTTTTTTGTTATTGGTATTGTTCTCACACTTCGCTCATTATGGAAAAGTTCAAAATATTAATAATCGTTCGTTTAACTCAATACAGACACACACACACACACACAACGTATACGCAATACAAATTGAGAATTTGTTTTGGTTTTTTTGCTTAATACACTGAGAAAAATCAAAAACACTATTCGATTACATTATGAAATCTTGTAGAAAAATAATCATATCAAGTGTTCTAAACAAGAATTTTTCTCAAGGTATTGCATGGTATTGTACACAGAACATGTATGAACACTGTGACAAACAGTTAAAATAACTGGGAATGTATTGAGAAAAAAACAAACAACCACACATATTTAAATAAAATGTCTTTTACAATCACATTCACTTACTTATCGTTCCCATATGGCTCTGCTCATGACATTACATTCCTCAGTTTAAGAATTTTTTTCTTTTTGGGTTTTTTTTTATCTTGCTTTTCTGGAATTAATTTAAATTTAAATAAAAATGCCAGTGAATGAAAGACTTACAGTTGTGACAACGCAGGAATTAAAGAGATGCGTACTCAGAAAGAGGTCGTAATAAAACTGACGTTGAGGCGCTGGCAACACCTGTTGTATGTGTGTCAAGTCAAGTCGTGTCAAGTCAACTTGTTGCGGCCTGAATGAGTGAATGAAACGAATGGCATTCGAAAAATGGTTTTTAAATTTTTGTTTTCCCCAAAAAGTGTTAAGAACATACAGACATAAATGGGTTACTGGGTAGAGTGGGAAGTTTTAGAAAGAAATTTATTAAAAAGTAACGCTAATCTTTAAAAATAAATTTTTAAAAACTAATAATTTGTTCAAAATTAATTACCATAAGAAACCATTTTCGATAAATTTCGATAGCTGACTATTTGTTATCCACACAAAACATTTGCAATAAAATGTTGTCATTAATAATCGATTATAAAAATACGAAGTTGATGTCAATAATTTTTCTTTAAAACAATTTAAAAAAAATATTTTCTGAGGAACATTTTGAAAACAGATTCTTCAGCAGTTATCGGTAATTTTTGGGTGAAAATTTTATAGTGATTGAATTTATCATTCTAAGGCAATACAAAAAATTCGATTGCTACACATATATAACATAATTGGCCATTACAACCCTTCAATCAGTATTACGGCCTAACTTCTCACACCACTTATGTTGTGTGTGTTACTTTTATACATGAGTGGCGGGACCTACAGTTTAAAGTCGGTCTGAACGACAGATTTTTGAGAAACTTTTTGTGGCAATTTTATTTACTCTCTGAGTTTTTGCCAGAAATCTGCTGTGAGGAAAGCCGCCGAAAAAATATTTTTTTTTCATATTTCGTTTTTGATCTCAGAGCGGTGATTTGAACCATGGCCTTTCGTCAAATAGGCCAACGCACTACCTGCTAGACTACGGCGACTACATTCAGTTGCTAAAACTATAAAAAAAAACAGTAATTTTCGATAACAAAAATTTTCGATAAAAAAGTTTTCTATACCAAATTATTCGATAATTAAAATTTCCGTTAACAGAAATTTTCGTTATGAGAAGTTTTGAATTACAGAGATTATCGATTAGAGAAATTTTCAATTCGAAAAGGTCGATAACAGAGACTTCGTTAACAAAAATGTTGGACGACATAATTATCCATCGAAAATTTCAATGACAGATACTTTCGATAACAAAAAATTCAGATAAAATTCGATAACAAAATTTATCGATAATGAAAATTTTCAATAACAAAAATTTTCATTGGCAGAAATATTTGATAATACAAAATTCTTCATAGAAAATTTTTGATAGTCTATGATTTTTCGATTATGCATAACTCTTTAGTGAGGATTGCGACCTAACTTCTGACACCGCTTATGTTGTGTGTGTTAATTTTATACGTACGGTTTACAGATTTTTGAGAAACTTTTTCATGGCAAAGGAAGTTGCCAAAGACACATTTGTTTAATATTTCGTTTTGAAATCGATCCATCAGACTAAGGCTACCATTATAGAGTTGATATTTCACTTAGAATGGTTTTTCTATTTAAAATTTCCTTAAGCGTAGTTTTTTAATAGAAGCTTTTATATTATTAAAAAGGGATATTTCCATAAGTTTTAATCAGTTGGACTTGCATCTAATAAACCAACATACTACCTACTAGACATCGTTGATCTCAAAGCTACTTTCGATAGTTATTTCATTTTATTCAAAAATCGATGTTTATCTATAAGAATCGATAACAAAATTTTATAAACCTTTTAATCTATAAAAAAAAATTATCGATAAGCTATAAATAAAATTCGCCATGGAGAACTAATGATAAACAATCAAATATTTGTTAGTAAACAATTTTCAATAACTGATAATTTTTCTAGAATTACACATGAAACAACATCAATGGAATAAACATTTTCTTAATACACAGTAAATTCCCTTTAATCGAATCATCATACATGCATATATTGTATGTATATACTGTTACTTTTAAGTACGAAAGATTTTTAATTTTAATTTTCCAATTTTCCAAATTATGTACTAAATTTCCTTGAGTGTATGCCATTGACACTCGGAGAACAAATTGCGTTTTTATACAGTCAATCAAAATTATGAATATTGATGACAAAAAAAAAAAAAGAAACCGTTAATAATAACTGATTTAAAAATGTAAACAACTATGGAAAGAAGCGTAAATAAATAATTAAAATGAATTTATAACTGATCACAAGCAACAAAAGCAACAACAGCAACAATCAACAACAGTTAAATGAAAATTAAAAAACCAAAAAATCTAATAAAAAAATTAATAATCAAACACAACTACCGCTAACGCACGCACACATATGCCACTTAACCAATTGGCAAAAATAATAATAACAACAACAGCCCAAAACAGCAACAATAATAAATAAAATGAAGAAGATTAAACGCACACACAGGAAATAAATTTTATTTATTACAAAAGCACACACACACACACACACACACCAAATATTGCTCTCAAAATTCAAGACAACAAGTACCATTGCATACAACTTATGCATCAACAAATAAGTAAGTATTGAGTGTATAATTATATACGAGAGTATATGTGCAGTTATTTTTTTCCAAACTGACCAATACAACAGCATAAATAAAGTGAACAGCAATAACAAATACTTATGCACTCTTACCTAAAGGGGAGAGAGCGAGAGTGTTTTGTATACTTTGTACACACCGTTTTTTTTATTTGCACGAGCAGTAGTGTTAGTAGTCGTTGAGTCTTTCATTGTACAATGTATAGTGATCTCCTTCTCACTTGCGGTTGGCTAATAAGAGAGCTGTCTGCTACTCTTCGATTACATATGAAAAGGTTCATTTGTGTATATTGAGGTGTTCATTTGAAATTTCATCGATTGTAAATGAACTTTAAGGCAGTAAATGCGTATGCAAAGAGAGTGTATTTCAAAGAGTGTTGTACAGTGGGCTTGTTTGCTTGAAAGTAAGTAAGAAAATAATGTAAATGTTTAACAGTTTAGCTTAATTTGTAATTTTATATGTTAAAAGAATGAGAAAGAATGTGACAGAATGTGACACGTAGAGATTTCACTGAGTGTATGACTGAAACTACCGTGGTCTAATAGGCAGTGTGTTGGCTTATTAGATGTAAAGGCCACGGTTCAAATCCCCCCATTAAAGATCAAAACGAAAATAAGAAAAAATATGTCTTGGGCGGCTTCTTCTTAGTAGATTTCTGACAAACACTCTGAGAATAAATAACGTTGCCATGAAAAGTTTCTCAAATATCTGTCGTTCGGATCTTCTTTTGAAGATTCCCACTTCCGGTTTAGAACACAACAAATGTTATAACCTTGCAATTAGGGGGCGCACAAGTGCTTAGAGTTTCGAGCATACTAGCTCTTGTCTAACAAGTCACTGGACTAGATAAAATTCCATAAAAATCACTTTAGTTTTAAATGCTTTTATTTTACGTTTAGTACCGCTATTATTTCTCTCAACACTGCATAGAAAAAATTCTTCCAAATCGTATGAAAATCACAAAACAATTTACGATCTTATTTAACGTTCAGTACCACTGTAAAGTAGTACGCATACAGGCATGATCATGATTGAATGAATCTTTGCAAAATATAACATCGCTGACTGAATGAACAGACGAACGAACGAACGAATGAATCACTGAATGAATAATGAACGTGTAGTTTACTTTAGAGAGTGTTCATTTGAGATTCAAATTTATTGAGTGGACTTTAGTTGCTGCTGTAAGTATATATGAATATGTGTGTGTGTGTGTATGTGAGCCGATAACAGTAGAGCAATAGGATAAACAGCAGCAGCTACAAACGATTTTCGATTTTTTTCTTTCGTTTTCTGTTTTGAAAACCAATGAAAAAAAAACAAAAAAAAAATTCATTGCGTAGAGACAGGGTTCTTGAAGGCACCCTCGTCTCATAATGTCATTTGTCAATCAGTAGGCGAGCGCAACGGTCGTTCTTTAAGCGTTTTAGAGTTTGAAATTTATGAAAAAGAAAATAACAGTAAATATATTTGAAATTTGAAATTTGAAATTTAAGAAAGAAAAAGAAGAAGAGCAATGAAACGTTTTTCCTATTAAAGGAAGTAAAAAAAAGAATTCGAAAAAAAAAAACAAAAACGTTTCAAAGGAAGGAATTTGAAAAAAAAATTAAAAATTAAAGAAAAAAAATAAAAGAATTATAAAAAAAGAAATATTTTGCAAGCAATACTATAAGAGAAGAAATTGAAAAAAAATAAAAAAAATTACTTAAAAATGATGCTTGTTTTTTAACGGAAAAAAAGTGTTTAAAAAAATTTAAACTTGAAAATAAAAACGAAAAAAAGAAATTAAAAACCAAAACCTTAAGAAAAAAAAAATTCAAAAAAAAAATTACGATAAAATGGAATTTGATTTAAGAGTACCCTGCCTAGAAGGCCTTACAAATATGGCTTGTGAAAACTGTCACATATGTGCCGCCAATCGCTATACTGCACACCCTCCAAAAACTCCCCATAAACAACAAGAACAACAACAACAACAAATCAATAACTCAAATGCCATTAAGTTATTAAACTTTAGCTCAGCATCAGCCACAGCATCTGATGCATCTATAAACCTTAAAACGTTTAGAATTTTAAATTTAACACGGCTTTGCACAATCCTGCTTGTATTAAATCTGTTCAGTTTGGCTGCTGGCTGTGGCCCAGGACGAGGCATTGGTGGTCCACGGCCAAAACGTAAATTAACCCCCTTAGTATTTAAACAGCACGTACCAAATATGTCCGAACAGACATTGGGCGCTTCGGGTATTAGCGAGGGTGCCATCAATCGTGATTCGGCAAAATTTAAAAAATTGGAATTCAATAATAATCGTGACATCATTTTTAAGGATGAAGAAGGCACTGGCGCCGATCATGTTATGACCAGGGTAAGTTTATACAAAAAAAAAAATATTAAAACCAGCACATCTTAACAATACAAAAAAAAAAAAAACGAAATACGTTGCAATTATTAAACTTTTTGAAAATGATTCATGGCTAGTGGCCTATACATAGATATGTACGTATGTATGTATATAGCCCGAGTTGCTGTTCAATGGTGCAATAAACTTTTAAACTATTTTATAAACAATTGCTTACTTTGCTTAAATAATATTTATAATCTATCGATAATGAATGTGTGTGATCCAATTGCAATTTATTATGTCTCTGTGACTCTTATTCTCTTAAAAGTAAACAAAAGATTTTTGCTTTTTTTGCTTTTGCCTACAACTACACTACACTGCCACTATGTTTCTTTTTTCTTTTTTCTTTTTTTTTTTCTGTTTGTATGTCAGGTATTTGTTTAATTTATTACTTGTTTACATTAATATGTACAACAACAACAACAACAGAATGATAATAAAAAAAAATTGCATAAAATATCATGATTATTAAACATTTTTTCATTTTGTTTAATAAATGCAACAACAACAAAAAAACATTAATTATAGAAGACGAATTGATTGATTACTTTTTAAATTAAATTAGAAAATTTAATTAACAAAAGCTGTATTCTTGAAAGGTGGCAAAAACCTTAGAAAAGTCAATTAAAATTATAAAATAAATTTAAGCTTCAGCTAAGCCCGGTTTAAACCTTAGTTAAGCCAAGATTAAATGCCAATTAGAAAAAGTTTGACTTTAGAGATAGGCTTTCACTGCACAAAAATTAATAAAATTTCTAAATCATGATTAAGCTTCAGTTAAACCCGGCTTAAAGCTTAGTTAAGCCAAGATTAAGTGTCAATTAGAAAAGTTTTGACTTTAGAGATAGGCTTTCACTACACAAAAATTAATAAAATTTTTAAACCATGATTAAGCTTCAGTTTAAAACCCGGCTTAAACCTTAGTTAAGCCAAGATTAAATGTCAATTAGAAAAGTTTTGACTTTAGAGATAGGCTTTCACTACACAAAAATTAATAAAATTTCTAAACCATGATTAAGCTTCAGTTAAACCCGGCTTAAACCTTAGTTAAGCCAAGATTAAATGTCAATTAGAAAAGGTTTGACTTTAGAGATAGGCTTTCACTGCACAAAAATTAATAAAATTTCTAAAATCATGATTAAGCTTCAGTTAAACCCGGCTTAAACCTTAGTTAAGCCAAGATTAAATGTCAATTAGAAAAGGTTTGACTTTAGAGATAGGCTTTCACTACACAAAAATTAATAAAATTTCTGAATCATGATTAAGCTTCAGTTAAACCCGGCTTAAACCTTAGTTAAGCCAAGATTAAATGTCAATTAGAAAAGTTTTGACTTTAGAGATAGGCTTTCACTACACAAAAATTAATAAAATTTCCAAACCATAATTAAGCTTAAGTTAAACCAGGTTTAAACCTTAGTTAAGTCAAGTTTAAATGCTAATTCAAAAAGGTGGATGCAAAATAAATACATAATTGGTCATTATAACCCTTCAGTCAGGTTTACAGCCTAGCTTCTCACAGGACTTATGTTGTCTGTGTTAATTTTATACTTGAATGGCGGATCCTACAGTTTAAAGCCGACTTCAAATGACAGATTTTTTATTGAGAAACTTTTCATTGCAATTTTATGTTTACTCTTAGAGTTTTTACCAGAAATCTGCTGAGAGATAGAAGCCGAAGAAATTTTTTTTAATATTTCGTTTTATTGAAGATGTCTGACCTAGGGTTTGAACCGAGGCCTTACGTCAAATAAGCCAACGCACTACTTACTAAACTGTAGGCTTTAACCAAACAAAAACTAATTGAATTTATAAACAATTTCAAAGTTAATTCAAACCACAATTAAACTTAAATCAAACAAGGTTTAAGCCTGACTTAAGCTAAATTTAAATGCTAATTAAAATGGAAAGCATGAAATAATGAAATAATATCAAACTGGGTTTAAACTTTCTTTAAATCGGATTTTAACTTGAGTTAATCTGGGTTTAAACTTGAGTTAATCCTGGCTTAAGGTTAAGATAAGTCAATGAAACATTTGAAAATGGCTAAATTCACAGAAAAATCAATTGATTTTATAAAATAAGTGTTGAAATTTAATTAAAACTGAAACTAAATTTATCATCGAGCCTTTTTTGTATGCAGTTTTTTTCAAATAATTGATTCAAGATTTCATAGACTTTTTGGTGATTGATTGAATAGCACTAGGTGCGCCTTACGACATTACAAGTACCCAGTTCAGTACCCCCAGTCAGTTCTCATTATGCATAATGATCATATCAGTTCAATTAAGTCCTTTTACAATTAAAGAGACCAGATAGTCTACTTCAGTTGTCTTTTTTATGTTTTCTGGGTCATAAGTTTTATTCGCAGGCAGTGATCACTGATCTTTCCTTATGGCATAAACAACTTAAATTTCATTTCATAAAACCAAGGCACTTTGTTACAATTCTTAGTACACTGCTGTCGCTTGATAAACTATCATTTGCTGAACGAACATGCTTTTCCAGGTCTTCAACCCATAAATCCAGCTTTCTTAAGTCCTTTTTCTATTTGCAGGCTTTGAAATGTGACCATACATACATATTTAGTCATTACAACTTTTCAGTCAGGAATACAAACAAGCTTCTTCCACTATCTATGTTGTGTGTGTTAATTTTATGCATGAGTGGCGGGACCTACAGTTTAAAGTCGACTTCGTGCGCCAGATTTTTGAGAAACTTTTCATGGCAATTTTATTTTTTGTCAGTATTTTTTGACAGAAATCTACTGAGAGGCAGTCAATGAAAGAAAAGTTTAAAATTTTTTGCATTTTCCAGCTTTTTAATACAACATTTTATTTTATTGGCCTTAAACAAGTAATCTTCTTAATAATCTGGGCTTAAACTGTGTAATTTTTTTTGTAAGAAATTAAGTCTTAAATACAAAATTTAGGCAACTTAGTAACATTATAAGAAACACATGCTTGTTCTAAGCCTTAGTTTAACAAGCATTAAATTCAAACTAAAGATTAAAAAACAATAAATTGGTTATTACCACTATAGTTTCCCAGCAAACAATTTAATGGAAAAATAAAATCCTAACTCATCTTAAGCTATTTTTCTTACGTGTTTTTATATAAAAAACTTAACATTTGTTTTTCAATTTCATACTTCTTGTTGACTGGGTTAGCTGGGTTAATAGTTTATTTAAACAATTTTTATAATTTTTTTTTTCAAATATCAGTTTCGCTCGTAGATTATTATTTACAACCGGCTTGGAAAGAAAATAAATGTCCAAACAAATATTATTAGTTGACAGAAACACAATTTACAACTGTTTTCCTACGGAACACACATGTCCATTAAAAAAAAAAATAAAATTAAAAAAGAAGAAGAAGAGAAAAAAATTACCGTTTTAAAGCAAATATTACAGACGTTGCAAATGCAATTTTATTACTCGAGAAGTTTTTTTTTAATTTTTTATTGTTTTTTTTATGAACTGCAAAAAAGTGTATAAAAATTAATAACAAAAAAAAAAACAAAAACAAAAAAAAAAACAACATGGAATAAAAATAATTACAAACTAATGACATACACTGAACGAAAAGGAAACAACAACAACAACAATGAAATAAAAAAAGCACTCCAAGATATCTAAATCCCAAAGGAATTTGACAAGAGGCCCACTTTAAATTTTGGCCACGTAAAAGCTAAAACCATGAGAAGGCAGATACATTGAAAAAAAAAATATTAAAAATGTTCAAAATTCAGGTTTCATTTAAACAATTTAAACCCTAATCCAACTAACTTCTAAAGTTTCTTCATGATTCAGGGCTTCTTAAGTCCTTTTTCTAATTGATGTGGCTTTAAATAAGATTATTGGCTTTATTGTTGGCTGGTTTGATGACTTGAAGGCATTAATATATGAACTACAAGCTTAAAATTGTAAAAAACTCAGTTGTTCCAAGCTTTCGTCCATTAGTCCATAAAACTCTTTCTTTTAAACGACTTCGTTTTATAAAAACTTTTAATTAAGTTAGTTTGCGAGCTCTGCTTGATGGGTAATGTCCCATTTAGCCTAGAAGTAGTGCTAAAATCGCCGTGGTCTGGTAGGTAGTGTCTTGTAGTAGACGTAAGGTCACAGTTCAAACCCCAGGTTAGACATCAAAACGTCATCATCTACTTCCTGTCTCAGCAGTTTTCTGGCAAAAACTCTGAGAGTAAAATAAAATTACCATGAAAAAGTTTCTCAAAAATCTGTCCTTCGGAATCGACTTTAAACTGTAGGTCCCGTTACTCATGTATAAAATTAACACACACAGCGTTAGTGATGTTTGAAGCTAGGTTGTAATCCTGACTAAAGGGTTGTCATAACCTATTATGTATGTACGTTTGTATGTTATGCACTGACCTTTATTTTGGAAAGTTCAGTCAAACATGAAAGAAAATGAGAAGTCAATACCATCTAGTTTGTCATAGCAAGAGCCTACCACAGCCACAAAAGGTGAAAGATAGTCTCTTCCTTCTCCTTAGATTCGCAGCTCTTTTAGCAGTTAGTCGAGGGAATGTCAAGCCCATTGACATGCCTTCTAACAAATCATTGGCCTGCGAACCGCAATATTTGCGGAACATACAGTTTATAGCCTACTCCGAACGTCAAGCTTTTGAGAAACTTTTCATGGCAATTTTCTGTTTACTCTCAGAGTTTTTGCCAGAAATCTGCTGAGATAGGAATTCGTCGATGAAATATTTTTTCAGATTTCGTTTTATTTGCGGTGTCTGAGCTAAGGTATGTACCACAGGCTCACGTCTAAAAAGCCAATACGCTAACTACTAGAACTATGCGAACTATGGCAACTTCGCTACTGTAGTAGTTTGGATGCCAAGTTGATCTAGTTGGTAGTATGCTAAACTGCAAGTGCCGAGGCCGGGGTTCGATTGCCACCAGGGACTCTAAGTGCTTTTGTTATTGTCTGATTGTTGGCATTACATACATACATAATTAGTCATTACACATCTTCAATCAGGATTACGACCTAGCTTCTTACACCACTTGCGTGTGTTAATATTATACACTAAGTGACGTGGCGGGACCTACAGTTTAAAGTCAACTTCGAACGACAGATTTTTTTGAGAAACTTTTAATGGCATTGACAGACAGTATGGTTATATTGTAAAATGAGAATCTATCCCCGGGAATGTACAATAGGTTTGTAAGCGTAATTGGTTATTACAACCCTTTAGCCAGGATTACAACCTAATTTCTCACATCATTTATGTTTTATACATGGCTGGTGGGACCTACAGTTTATAGTCGATTCCGAACGACAGATTTTTTAATGGTCATTTTAATTACTCTCAGAGTTTTTGCCATTAATCTGCTGAAAACAAGCCGAAGAAGAAATATTTTTTTCATATTTCATTTCATTGGCAAAGTCTACGGCGAATTCTTTGTCGACATTGTGATTAAACCGCAGTAGAAAAAGAAAGTGAGAATTACTTATAAAAATCAATTCTCGATAAAAAAAAAGTAACGAAGGAATGTAAGCTGGTCACAAAAAGATTGTCTTCTTTTCTTTTCTCCTATAAACTATCTTTCCTGTAGTCCAATACAATGCACTGCTTAAGTAAGAGTTCATTTGCTGGGTGTTGGTCTTAAAAAAAGTGCAGAAGAATTCCAATTTTTTAGAGTGTATTAAAAAAACAACAACAACAAAAGCTTTTAGAAAATTTATCTTATCAATTTCGTGTACAAAAGTAAAAACAAAAAAATAATAAAGAAACGAGGTAGGAAAGTTAATGTGCTAAATAAATAAACTCAAGCAATTAAATGACATTCAAATGAAAAAACAGCTTAAGAGCCAGAATAAGCAAATATATTGGGTACCTTGGTAATCCAGTCTGCTAGTGTAAGGATTGTGGATTTGATAGCCACCAAAAACTTTGGTTAGTTACACTAGACCGACTACATGTGCTCAGTTTTACTGCACGTCACGTATGTATTACTGGGAATATAAGTGATAAGGGTGATGAAATTAACATTCTTAACATTTTCATTGAAAATTATTTTCTCAAAAAGTTATGTTAAGACCTTCTTCACTTAAACTATGCCTGCAATTGCTATGAACTGTAATGGAACAACTGTTTTAACGTTTAAAACTCATTTAACCACAATAAATATTGTTAAGCTGTTATAGATTTGTAAATAAATTTTCTTAGAAAATTATTTAAAAAAAAATAATTAAAATTTAATAATAAAAAAAGCATACATACATACATACATACGTACATATTTATAAACAAATCTAAATCACTTACTACTGCTGACTCAACCCGACAAAGATTGTGTGTTAAAAGCAATAAAAATTTTGCTTAAAAAGGAATTTTTTTTAAAACAGACGCGTGCCTTTAAGAAATTGTCCTTTAAAAACTTATGCATGTGTGCGTATGAGTGTTAAAAAGGATGTCATATTGTATAAAACGGTAGTTTAGCTAAACAAGTTGTTTAAACCTTGAACCGTTATGTGCATGCATACATAATATTTATAAAACAAACAGTGTGTGTGTGTGTGTGTGTATGAACTGCTTAACAGTGTTTGAAACTTAAACTAAATCGCAAGCGCAATTAACATAAAACATAACTGTTAAGTATCTAAGTAGCTAAATACAGTCAAGGCTAACAATATGAAAACATTTCTTTAAACAATAGATAAAGAATAGAAAAAATATTTTGAATTTTCATGGCTTAGAATTTTTAAATTTCCAACAGCTTCCAATCCAAGGCCAATCAGTCAATCAGTGAAACAGGAAAACAATATTTAACTACTGGCTACAGAATGTGTAATAAAGCATCGTGTTCAGTTATATTTCATTAAACAAATTTAAGATTTACGAGGTCGCCAATGTTCAGGGTCATTGCATTGCAGGGAGAGTTTTGACATGTAATAACATTTAATTGCAAACAAAACAAAACAAAAAAAAATACTTACAAGGACATTCTCTCTCAGACATACACACACACACATACACGTAATGTATATACACTTAATTACCAAGGATAGCTCTACACAAAACATCAATTTACTGTCATGTTGACTGCTCTTTGTAAAGACATTCTTCGTGTTGTGGAGATAACTACTACTACCGTATCGTTGTTTGCTTAGCTACTTTATGACATTGAAACTTGGAATGGGACAAGTCAACCACAGCGCAACGAACTCAAATTTTATGCAAGAAAATATATTCGTTTTAGTTTCTAGTTTCATGGAAATTATGAAATTATTTTAAATTCAATAAAAAGTTGTATTTTTTTAAAAATATTGACCAAAAAAAAATTTTAAAAATTAACCTTCACTAGAGCTCTAGAGTAGAGAACGTTCCATAAAATCCAGAATATCAATTGCAAATTTTAACAAATTATTGCGAGCTGGGTAGCTTAGACCTTATCCTACTATAGGCAGTCTAGTAGTCCTTAGACCTTATCTCTATCTAGTCTAGTAGACCTTATCCTACTAGACTGCCTAAGTAATTACAGAATTTTATAATATTTTCCACAAATTTACTAAAACTTTTAATAACTTCAGGGGTATAGGTGTTCCAATTGTTTCAGTTACACTGGCTATACTTCGGGTACTTACTCGTTCAATTAATTTTATCCATGAGTATCGGGACTTGCAATATAAAGTCGACTCTAAACGACAGACAACCGACCCTTCAAGACAATTTTATTTATTTTTTGAGAGAAAGTTCCCGAAGGAATAAGTTTTCATATTTCGTTTCGGTAGAGATGTCTGACCTGAAGTTTAATAAGCCAACACACTACCCACTAGACTACAGCGTCTTCTTCTTCGGTTGCTTTACAGAAAACTCAACTTCGTTAGCAGCATGAGTCTATGTGCAATGTTACTTGACTTCTCTGGATTAATTTCGATAAGAAGCGAACTGAGATCTTCCTACTTTAAGGGCTATTATTACAACTGCCCGTTAAAGTTGGATTTAGTTAAAGGCAACTTTAGCTAAAGTGTACTTTAAAGTCACCTTTAACTTCTATTCGTTATTACAACCTAATGATAAAATAAAATTCACTTTATCTAAAATATGGCAGTGCTGGAGCACGATAAAACTGCTCAATTAAACAAAGTTTTTAAATACAGTGGCAATGATTGACTTCTTTTTTGTCGTATTTGCTCATTTGGTATATATTTGAAGTAGCCATATTGAAAATAATATGTAATATGGCAAGTTCAACCACACACTTAACTTCAAAAGTTACCTGCAAGATGATCCTCCCTTTAGCTTAATATATAATAATGAAAAACAATTTATCTGCCGGTTAAAATCCTCCCTTTAGTTAACGGCAAGTTTGAATCATGGCCCTAAGTCTTATGACCATCTATCATACTATTACGGTTTTAGCAGGCCGCTGTTCTATTGGAAGTTATGACGATAGGCTTGGTATTCCCTTAAATGACTTCTACAGGAGCGCGGGGTCTGGAAGAAGAAAGAGACTATTTTTCATATAATGTATCAGCGGTCGGCTCTTGCTCTAAAAATACTTTTTTTGTTTCTTTCTGACTTCTTTGTCTGAACTTGCCAAACTAAGGACAACTACAACAGCAGGATTTATTGTCGAATAGTGATAGATTCCTATAGGGAATGTTTGATTCCCAAGTAGCTTGAACCTTGCTATCGAAGTTGCTATTAAGGGCCAAAGACTTATCATCCATATGAAGAAAGCTGGTTACATTAAAATATTTGATGTTCGGCTGTCAAATGAACACAATTGAGACGAATTTATGGAAATGGAAGGAAATTGAACAATTTCCGAAGGCAATGATTACGGACGGTAGAAAACGAATCATGCTCGATAATTATGTTCGAAGAAAATAATGAGTGAAGTGAGGCACTACCTTGCAGAAGATGACAAACCTTGAATTGACACCAAAAAAAAAAGGTTATTTTGAGTCCTTGGTGGGATTGCTAGAAAATTGTTCATTATGAGCTCCTATAATTTGGTCAGACGATTGATTCTGATTTCTATTGCTAGCAATGAAATGAAACTGAAGCAAACAATTCAATTAAAATGATGTTCATATGGTCTGCATATTTTTTGATGAGCCTGCAGAAATTGAGAGATCTATGGGAAAGAGTTTTTATTCAAACACAATATATGATAGCCTGGACCTTACATCTGCATATTATCATTTATTTCAAAAATTTCGTCAAGACTTCTATGACATTATAATATACAGTGAAAGATTTTTATTCTAAGATTTTTTGGGGCAAAAAATGCTCCCAAAAAGTGCATTTTTGCACTTATTGAGGGCAATATTTTTAAAAAATATTTTGCAGACAAAAAACACAATGCTAAATTTTTCTTTAGAAAGGGAAATGCCATTAGTGTTATCAAAAAAAAGAGTTCCTTTAATTTGAGTGTAGATTTCAATTTCAATTTGCCTTTTTTTATGCGCCTTTTTTTTGTGAGCCTGTTATTTAATTAATTCTTTTGTTGATAATTAATCTCTTTTTTGTTTTTTTTTTTTTTTTTGAAAAGATCAAAGTAGATCTCTGGCTAAATTGATATTTGTCATAACATTGTTACCCTTTTCTTTTAGTTTTTTTTCCTTCCTTTTGATTAAGAGGATGTATGAGGTGAATGATGAGAGAACGAATGAATGAATGAGTGAGTGGAGTGGAGTAATGTAGAGGGCTGCATAAATGTTTTCAAAAATATTCTCCTATTTTTTATTCATTTTTTTTTTGTATAAAATTTTTGTTGTTCTGACACAAAGTCTTTCTCAAGTTCTTAGGAATTTTATTTGTTTTGATTTAACAGATTAAAGCCCTCAAAACATAAGCAAAGCATAGCCATAGTCAAGCAATCACTATCAGCCTTTTTATACACGGCGGCTACCAATTCAGAAAAAAAAAAGAAATAAAAAAGAAAAAGAAAAGAAATGTTGGGGTTTCTATACAAATGTTGTATGCATTTAAGCCATGATCGTAACGATCTGTTGTTGTTTACGGTGGTGTTTGTTGCTGGCATTATCTGCTTTAGATTGCATGTGTTGTCATTTTTCTTAAACCAATGCCATGACGTTCTCTTTTTTTTTTTTTTTTTTTTTTTTTTTTTTTTT